>JBAMJR010000097.1:2162500-2745000 GCA_038501785.1 Myoxocephalus aenaeus
CTATCGAGCCGGATCGCGATTTTGAAGCATTAAAATCATATCACGTAACTACATCTTTGCCTGTCAATGTGGGTGCCAAGTTTAGTTACTTCTCGAGCATGCTTAGTCCCTCAAAAGTACCTTCGTTGTTGACCGCGAAGGATGGGGCGCCACGGCAACAGCGTTTCACGAAACATCAAAAGCTTTGGGGGATGGCGTCATGAAAGTCTTATGTTTGTCTACGAGTAATTTGGTGTCGATCTAATCAACCTACTGAGAGAAGCTAGCCAAAGTATAGAACATTTTTCTTTCTGTTGCCATTAGGTGGCGCTATGACTCTAATTAAAAATTAGACATCACAGGTCTTCAGGCCTGGAGTCTCATCAAACATGTGAACCCTGGAATGGATCTTTTTATGTGGAGTCGAGTTACATCGGTTTATTCGTGCACGGCGAAGGATCAAACTTCCGCGATGCTCTGACGCGACGCCGTTCAACGGATCCTTACAATCTTCAAGGTGATGCATTATCAATGTCTTAAGTCTCTTCCGACGCATTTGGAGAGGCATCCGAATAATCTGTGAGGAGCACGGTATACAAGTACAAAACATGTAACTTCCTGTTGCCTCTAGGTGGCGCTATGACTAGGATTCAAAATGATCACATGGATGTCTTCAGGGTCAGGAGGTCATGACATATGAGAAATATGGAGCAGATTACATCATGTAAGGCCGAGTTAAAACAACTTCCATTTTCATGGAAAATGGTGTTTTTCGGCGCTGCTCTGCGCTCACATAGTTCGATATTTTTCAAATCCTTTGATAACTTTTCCCTGCAAAGGTCTCAACATCATATTGCCCGAATATGAAATCAATCGTGTTTAATCTCTAGGAGGAATTCATCTGAATACAACGCCTGGAAACAAGGACAATGCTAACATTTTGCAATTCACTGCAGCGCCCTCTAGTGTTTGAAAATTCTGAAATAATTTGTGTACGTTAAGGGACACGATGTTGACATATGCTACAACTTTTGTGAGGATAGGCAAAGTGATTTGGAAGTTATGTGTATTGACATATTGAGCCACGCCCCTAAGAGTTTAATTGGTTAATAACTTCTGAACGCAATGAGATATCAACAAAGTGGAAGCTAGCGTTTGATGACATTGAGCCAATGATGATCCACAGAAAGTTTCGTGAGAAATGGACCTAGCGTTTAGGAGCAGTGAGCAAAAATGAGTTTTTCACAAAATTCAAAATGGCGGAAAATCTAATTAGGCGCATTTGATATTCACGGATGAGTGTTTTGTAGAGCAGTCCCACCCGGACATGTGTGCAAAATTTCAAGTCATTCGGCAAAAGTTTGCAAAAAGCGTGGGCGTTCAACCTAAAGGGGGCGCTAGAGAGACATTTTTGCCAACTTTTGGCCGACACCCAATTCAGATTGGCATTTTCGCCAAGTCGGATGGGTGTGAAAATTTTGAAGAATTTATGTTTAGCCCAAGCACCTCTTTTCCCTGCGCATTGAGCGCTAATAAGAATAATAATAATAATAATAATAATAATAAACATTCGAATAACAATAGGTCCTCCGCTCTGACTACGTCAGTGCTCGGGCCCTAAATATACAAAAGAACTAGCAACTAGATCTGTATTGCTTTAATTGCATACAGTAATATAATCTGTCAAAACCTAACCCATTTAGTGCAGTAAAGTGCCATATTACCTTCTGGCTTTTAAAGAAAACAATCTGAAATGCGGCAACTGGTCTTCAGTGCGTCAGGGCTCTGTGGCAATGTCAGCAACCCACCCGGTCCGTCTCGGTGACAATACTTTGTTGGTGTGACTTATTTGCTGGGCCATTACCAATGTGTTTATGTTTAACTTGTTTGTGTGCAACATAGCGCGAAAGCTTTTATTCTCAACAACACAAATCCTTAACAAATTAAAGTTGTAATCTACTTTGTGATTTGCTTCGCCCTTTCCGAGTTGGGCGGAAGAAGAAGCGAAATGCTTCCATACATTAGCTTTTAGGCCGCACACACACACACACACACACAGTTGGATTATATCCATATTCGGCTGTTCAAGCCGCCCTAGTATTTTGCTTAGAACGTCTGTTGCGTTCAGGTGCATCGGTAAGAAGCGGACAGCCCGGTGTCACAGAATTGTGACAGGCGATCATAACATTGAGAATTAAGGGTGAAGAGAACGTTGTCGGGGCTTATTACTGAATAGTATTACACAAGGCTAGAGCTATATTCCAGTTGTGGCTTTGTATGATTGCTTAGATTTCCAATAACGCCAGAGTGTCCAAAAGTAAAAATGTAGGCACGCTAATGAATAATGTTAGATATATCAGTGCAGTATGTACAGTATTATTAGATGTATAATCTGACCTACCTGCGTGTCAGCAGTCTTCAGCTGGGAGTACCAACAATAGCTATGTTTGTTGTTTCATAATGATAATGTGGGGGGAGTGGCTTTGGAGGAAGGCCAGAAAGGCTGCCGGTGTTTAGCAACTTTTGGAGTTAGTGTTGCTCGCTACTTTTATTGGAAAAGCGTTTGAAATGCTGGACTGAGCTTTTCAGTTGGATACATTTTTTAAATGTTGTATATCTACTGTAACTTGCTAGTTTCTCAAGATGACCAATCCTACCTTTAATGCCAACAGTACTGTAACCAACAAGACTAATTTGTATTGATAGACTTCTTACTGGTGTTGTAGTTGTACAACAAGCTAAGGCTCAGAACTTAACTTGAGAATGAAGTCATGAAGCATTGGAAAGGATATAAACTGCATATTGCATTTGATCCACTGTCCTGTTGGCGCTCTGTGGCCACACTTCAAACATATGTTATTGTTTGTTATCACAATCACCTGTGTGGTTCTAAAACAGGCTTACCTTTTCTCTCATCATGCCCATTTCTTTAAACCTAATGTCAGTTGTAAAACCCCTAGTTGTTAAAATTAAAAGTAGTGCCTTGGCTCGGCTTAACATACAAAATAAATTAACAAATCAATTCACAATTTTGTGATCCACTTTTGGGGTTTAGGGATCCAACCAGTGCCTGGGAATGATGCAATGTGGTGAAAAAAACTCTTCTCTTTTTCATAATAATTTTTCGAATATGCCTCGTACTTAAAAAAAAAAAAAATCACAGTAGATATCACAGAGTAAATATCACAACGTTGTTTTTAACCTTTGCACACTTTATCAGAGTCTACAATATGCTAGATCAGTTGCCTAGAGACCGGTCCACACGGCAGGCATGTGTTTTTCTGTGTGACAGAGGCATGTCCTCCGTATGTTTACAGTTTAAAGTCATGGAATCTCACGGTTGGATTACATTTTTGATTTTTATTATTATTGATGCATCTCAAATCTTGATTTCCATTCATCTACTCTATGACTAGGGGTGGGTATCGTTAGGATTTTATCGATACTAGTACTATAATTGCTCATCTGTTTGGTTCCTTATCGATATTTTTATCAATTCTTAGGATTAGGGGCACTAATTTATAACAACACAGCTGCTCCCCTTATTAATAACTAAGTATCAAACAACTCCATTACACACAGACAGACTCATTAGTTGTTACCTACATCTCTTTGACTCCACTGTTGAGAAGGGGTGCAGCTTCAGCCCGACAATCTACACAAATTCTTAAAATACAGTCGCAGCGTAACAATTCGCGGAGAGGTTAGTTTTGGTTGATGAGCCTATTCTCATTTAAAACTCTGTATGGCATCGCTAACGTTGCCTGCAGTGGACAAACAGTTGTGAACTGCATTTCTGCTCATTTATGTTCTGCTTGTTCACCAAATGTTGTGATAAATTGCTGGTGTTGATTGCATTTGATACAACGAGAGTTCTCATTATCTACTGTCTTATCACGCTCTCTTTGGCTCTCGTGCAGAGACAGACAGGGAGGAGGTTTGAGACGAGGAGATCGACTAAAGTACCGCTAGCAGAACCGTTCCCTCCAGATCTTATCGATACTCTGGGTATTTACTACTGTGTTTATCGGTTCCAGTTTAGAACCCGGTATCAGGGGGCATCCCTATCTATGACCACATTTACAATTGCATTATTAGTATCATCAAACTTTGTGATATTGATATCGTGGAATGCAAATTCAGCTATTCAGCAAGATAAATTAGTCCTTTTCTGACTTAATTTACTATTTTTGGAACCTGATTTTTCAGTCTGTGCAGCTCTCATCTTTATAAAGTCCCAAACTCCTCCAACTTTGCGCACATTTCCTCATCAGCAGTCACTGCTTTTCTTATATTATTTAAATTTTTACATGCACCTAAGTGTTAAGAACTCATCAAAACTAAACTATTTTTTTGTTCTAGGACTATACAGAATAGTTTGATGCTTCATTCATAACATTGACATTCAAATTCTTAATCAACTGTCAAATGCTACCCAGCTTTTTTTGTCTATTAGTGTTCAGTTTTATTTTTTTTACCCAGTATTTCTGAATATTTGAAGGTAAAGATTAGGCTGCATTAATCAGTGTTTTCCCATACGTTCATTCTGCAGTGGCACACCGGTAGAATCGTGAGCACAGCTGCTACAAATTCACACGATTCCTCAGCTCTTGTGTTAAGCTTCTCCACTTAGGCACTGAGTGGAGCAAAGGACAGACTGCTGAAGTGACGATAACTCTTGTGAATAGTAATAAACTAGGCTATTCCAGTGGTGGCTGTGTGCAATTGTTCCCAACTCCTCATGTTATCAAACTATTTCCCAGAACTCCAGTGTTGTATAGTAAAAATAAATAAATGT
This sequence comes from Myoxocephalus aenaeus, assembly GCA_038501785.1. Taxonomy (NCBI): domain Eukaryota; kingdom Metazoa; phylum Chordata; class Actinopteri; order Perciformes; family Cottidae; genus Myoxocephalus; species Myoxocephalus aenaeus. The sequence continues at coordinate 2,167,278 of JBAMJR010000097.1, forward strand.
AGAAGATATATGCAGTCATTTCCAAAATAGTTTTTGTCTAACGAAATATTTGATATATATACGAAACATTTTCACTGTGGTCAAAAAACCGTATCTCTCTCCTGCTTGCCACAAAACTAAGTTATGTCAATTCAAGAAAGTTTATTGAATATAATCAGACAAATCACTTTATTCAATTGAGGATGTGAGGATTTTTTTATTTTGATAGATTTAGATATTTTTTATGATAATGGCCCTTTTCCTAATAGCACGTTGCCCAATATTTCATGTCTCATTTTAATTTATAATCTAGGCTTTTCGCGATCGTGGTGTCGTCAATTTCTTGCACCCTGCCTGTAAATACACACCGACATCTAGCCTCGGCTTTTATTTAGCTTAACGTGGCTGCACATTCTACCTACCTAGTCGTCTATTTATCTAAGCTGGCCTTTGAGCATATAACAATGTTCTATCATAAAAAAGTAACTGGTTAATTCAGAGTAATCTCAGCAGTGTTTTTAATTCCAAAAGCCAGACGGTCTTCCTCTGTTATTTAGTTCAAACGGGGCGTTGGGTCTTTATACACCATCCATAAGATTGCTTATGTCTTTTAAATCACTTTCAGCCACAAAATAATGATTGTGTGCTTTGCTTGGTTTAATTAACACATTTCAAATCCCTGTTTTCGTTGTCAAGCTATCATGTTTTGCCTGTACATACTGGCCAGTGTTGAATATGTTTATAATTGGCTTACTTGGACTACTGATGTGTTTAATGTGTTTAATCCTTACTTATTTAAGGCTTATGTTGCAGCTAATTCTCTCATTGAGTTGGGTTCTTTTTAAACCATCTTGAAGGCATCTGTTGAGTTATTGCTCTCAGATCTTTCCAGTGACATCATTTCAGGCTTTAACAAGGTTACGGCTTATTAGCAAATTGTCTGGTGCATCTGACACTTTTATTCCCCAAATTGTACTGTCAATAGTGTCTCGACACAAATCAATAATGTTCAGTCACTGCAAGCCTTACTCAGGACACATAGCGGGCTCTGAGTTAAATGACGTAGCAGTTGAGATGCTTTTCATTTTTGGCATTCCTGAACCTCGGTCATCTGTTTTCCTTGAGTGTGCATTGTTGAAAGCTTATTTTTTTTTTTTTATTACTTCAGCTATAGAGATCTAAGTGTTTTAGTGTTAATGTGGACATTTATTTTAAGTATTTAAGTATTGATTGGAGAATCATTTTTTTGGAAGAGTTAGCTGAGTTAGCTAAATGCTAACGGTTTTATTGCATTCGCAACAAACTCACATCACAGCACCATCTCAGTCTTAATTTGAGCCAACTTAGATTTTGACAGGAACACATCCCTAGGATTTTAGGCTTCTAGTATCCCATCCTTTAATCTGTGGCTTTTGTGCTTTATCTCATTTAAATGATAATATTTGTCTATATTGTCCCTGTTATAAAGAACCATAAACTCTGGCCACTTCGTCTCCTGTCCTTTGACTCCATCTACTGGCTGATGGTGGAACTGGAACTTTTGATTAGATATTTCCACACCGGTCGACAGCCATTGGTGTGGCTAAAGATAGTTTTATCTGTTCAAAATCAAACAAAAAAAGGCTGCACAGCATGTTAATACTTCAGTTGTTATTATTATGAATGTATAAAGCTTCGGAAAAGATTATTCTCACCCATCATTGAGACTAGAATTTCAGTATTTTTAAACATTAACATGCATGTTTTTTTTAACCTATGCTACACATTTTTGACCGCAGAAAGTTCCTTGCGGAACCTCTTGCGTTTTATTTCGGCGCCCAATTATTTTTTAACTCAACACCTAAAATAGAAGGTTTTTATTATTATTTATTCATTTAATTTCATGGACAGAATCCATTTTCGACCCCGTGTACTTTGTTAGTTCATTAAAAAGTATGTGACAACGATCCCAAAGTAATACGCCCTGAATCCGACTGTACACGGGGCCTCATGTGTGTCCTTGCCTCTTACCAGTCTTCTGGGAGCGCGCTGTTAGTCGTTATCCATAACATGAGTTCAATTCGTAGTCTAATAATACTATTAATGGTAATAATCAGTTATTTCTTCGTGACATCAGAAGCATTGAACTGTGCTTGAACTAGGGTTGCAAAATTCCGGGAATATTCAAAGTTGGAAACTTTCCACAGGAATTTACGGGAATTAACAGGAATAAACTGAACATTTTGGGGTAATTTAACTGTATTTACCTTGTCATAAGCAGACATGCATGCAAACATTTATAATACAACTTTTAAAAATGTCATTTTTGACTTTTTAAACATTTTGTGAGTCGAACTTTATTCTTTCATCGAACAACAAAAACATGAACGTTGAATAAAAAAGGTGTATTCCCTATGATCACCACCCCCCAACCCATTTTTTTTTTAGTGTTTTTCCCTGAATCCTTTCAGGTCTAAATGCTTTCATCCTGGACCTCATCAACGTCCTCCTCACTGTCCACTTCCTCAACATATTATAACTGTGTAAACTCTGTTAATCTCTTCACCAGAGAGTATGCTTTTTCCATACCTCTCTGGGTCCAGCATGTATGCTGCTGCGTGTACTGGCTTTATGCAGAACTCTTTGCGCTTCTCCATTGAATTGACCACTGCGGTTTCCTCTGCTTGGCTGAAACGTTCAGACGCAACACTGATGAAAAAGACGTTCAAAAACAACAGAATGTTTTATGTTTACGTTTATGTTTATGCTGCATTCAGGGTCCAGCTGAGCTAGGCGTGCATAGTCTTGTTCTCAACTACATTTAAGTTCCCTGTTATATGCTTTTGCAAAAAACTGTTCCCACTGATTTTATACAATGTAAAAATTCTTCCCCTTGGTCCAGACCAGGTGAACCAAATTACAGGTGTAAAAACACCCTAAGCGTTGCTCGCTGATGTTCCGGGCAAAGTGAGTCGTCATACCTCAGCAGAGCTATTTAGTTTTCTTCTTCCCAATCCTGTGAAATTTGTGTGGACAATCCTTTAAAGGTCAAATATTATCAACAGTGGCTGTAGCTGTGCGAGTCAGCCAAAGTGCTGCTGTTGCAAGTCAAACCCTGGCTCGATTTGTCACAAAGTTATTATGTTGCTTACCATGTGTAATTGTTGATGGTGTAGTTAAATAGATAAATACACCACATTTTACAAATATGACAATGACCGTTAGTAAATTCCTCTAAAGTAAGACTTAAATGCACATGAAAAAAGAAGCTCCATAATAATTGGCTATTTTTTGGATTATTAACTTGAACTTGGTGTGGCCTGCGCTGCTTTTTCTTTCTCCTGTCCCACCTCACAGCAACAATGTAGTAAATTGTTATGTAGGCCAACAATATGAGAGGAAAACCAGTCTGCCTTCAACTACAATTTTGGTTGGTCTATAATGTGAAGCTGGGCCAAACTGTCATAAACGATTAATGCTTAGAACAGGCACAGCCCGTATCTGGAGAGCTACCGCCCTGCCAGCAGCTCGCCTCTTGCTGGCCGGCTTCCTTTTATCTTGTAATGGCTCTATTTGATGAAGAGTGCATTGACTGAATCGAGGACTGGACAGCCGAATGGAAGTGGTCATTTTTGTCAGACATTTTGGTCTTTTAGATTAGTTTAATAACATTTTGTTAATGTGACCTTTCTTACTTGTTTATATAACCACATGTGGGTGCTGAATCTTTATTAAATAACCGGCAACAATGACCAGAAGAAGGTTCTTGCTGGAACAAGCCTCAAGCAGCAGACCAATTTTTCTGATGTGACTGGCTATTGGAAAATTAGTGAAAATGTCCTCCTGTTTTTATGGTTCTGAACATTTGTCTGAAAGCTGCTCCTGTTGTCTATTCTATACTTGTAGAGGAATATCGATTGTACTACTGTACATGTACTTACCCATTACAAAAGTAATTTACCTTCAATTGACCTGTATGTCCCCACGTCTAAATGAGGATAAAGGGCCTGGAAGACAAACTGATATTACAGCTTCTCATTACAGCTGATATTAATTTGACATAATTTAAAGTTCATAGAACTTCAGTCACTTAAAATGTTTCCTTTCTTTTGCTTCTCTTTCAGTTCTACAAGCATGTTGTCCAGAGTGTGGAGAAGTTTGTTCAAAAGGTGAGCTATTCTTAAAACGAGTGCAGTAACTATCAAAATGTAAACCTCAATGTACAAACCTTTTCAGGACATTTCATTAAGTGTGATGATTTGGTGATTTTTATATATTCATAGTGCAATGTTCATTCTTGTACAAATGTCTTTTTTCTTCTAACAATCAATTTCACATATTGCTCGTGATGTACTTGAAGGGTAGCACTGTAAATAGGTTGATGCATAAAAGGCCCCAGACAGTAACTTAATATATTGTTTCACTGTTATTAAAATATCCTAACACCAGCTGTCTGTTTCTGTATCAACAGTGCAAACCAGAATACAAGGTCCCTGGGCTGTACGTCATCGACTCCATTGTCAGGCAGTCGCGGCACCAGTTTGGCATGGAGAAGGATGTGTTTGCGCCACGCTTCAGCAAGAATATCATTGCAACGTTCCAGCAGCTCTACCGCTGCCCTTCAGATGATAAGGTCAGACATTTTTAAATAGATTTTGTATGTTCCTCTCTGGCTTTTGTTCACGAGAGATGATATTAGACCTCTTGATATATGCCACATTTTTACAGAAACCAGTGCTTTAAACAATAGATCAGGGATTGGTAACGGCCTCGCTCTATTTCATTATTGTGAATAAGTGGGTGAGTGATGCTATGCATTAACGTGTGTAGGGCCAAGCTACCAGGAATTTCCCCGGAGACTTGTGTTGAGAAAGAAACATCTGTAACTCAGCAGATATTTTAGGTAAATTACACTATTAACCGAATCCAGAGTTATTTTCCTTCCTACATTTTAAAGGAAACGCTAGTGCAATTGCTCTGTTGGCCAAATGGGGGAAGAAAAGAAAAAGTCAAACGTTTTTTAGCTTCATGCGCGACTGAGCAACTTTCAGAGGAATGAACAGGGGACCATCTCCGACGCTGTATCCAGTTCTCTTTCAACATTGTATATGTGTAGGGTAGTTTGTTCTTGTCTCACATTATCATGGATAAATATAAGAAATTGTTCAAAAAAGAAGAAGAAAAACAGACGAGTAAATTACATTCAACCTTTTGTGGCTGTCTTTGACCTTGGACTTTCTGTTAGTCTTTTATCATAACAGCCCTTTTTTTTAGGCTGCACCTGACGTAGTAGTAGTGTCTCTGCATTTTTACGGTTATGTCAAAGCTGTGTTTTTCATCTTCATCTGTTTTCAGAGTAAGATCGTGCGAGTCCTGAACCTGTGGCAAAAGAATGCAGTCTTCAAGAGTGACATCATCCAGCCTCTGTTGGACATGGCGGCAGGGATTCTCCCTCCCAGCATCACACCTGTCATGTCCAGCAGTGCTGCTCCAGTCAATAACGCTACACCTGGTCAGTCAAAGTGCACACAGAACCATACATAATGTGTATTATATAGATAGCTTGTTTGACACAACTATGACATGTGCTTACTTCAGAGTTCATATTACAACACCCCTGTTTGTGTGTGTCCAGGTACCCCAGCTACCCCTGCTACCCCCGCTAACATAGTCCAAGGTCTGCCTGATTGGGCTTCCCAGATTAACAACACAGACACGGTGGCTGCTGTTGCACAGATCCTACAGAGTCCCCAAGGACAACAGGTTAGTGAGCATGTAAACCCACCATGTCGGTTGATAAACTTTGAAACTGAAACGATTTAGTTATGGCTAACTAATAATCCTTAAGAATCTTTATGTCCAGTAAAACAGTACTTTTTCTTGAGTCGCCTCTGCAGTCTGTGTGGTCGCTGGTGTTATTTGTGTGTCAAATACTCTGTTATCACCTGTTGTAGCTGCAGCAGCTGGTGCAGAGTCTACAGATGCAGCAGCAGAAGCCCCAGCCGTCTCTGCTGCAGGCCTTGGATGCTGGCCTGGTGGTACAGTTGCAAGCTCTGACAGCTCAACTCACCGCCGCCGCTACTGCCAACAGCATCAACCCCCTGGAGCAGAGGGTGTCCTCTTTTAATAAGGTAATGCTGCAGTCAGCAAGTAAAAGTGTCTCATTCCGTGTGTCAACTGATGCCTCCTAATGTGATTATGTTTTGTGTTCCTTGCAGAAGCTTCTGGGTCCTTTTGATTTTGGGAATGATTCTGAACGTGGCGAAGAATCGAAAAAGGACTCCTCGTCATCTCAGTTGTAAGTTCAGTATGTTTTATGATACGGATATTATTTCTCCCACATTAATACTAACTTAATAGTGACCCAGAGTCAATGTGTCAACCACCTTCATTGATCTAATTGAGCTGCTGACCTCTTCCAGGCCAATGGTGTCAGAGCCCATCAACAGCTCCCTCTTCCATCAGCTGGCTGAGCAGCTGCAACAGCAGAACCTGGAACAGTTTCAGAAGCAGCTTTTAGAGCACCAGCAGCACCAGCAGAAGGTACACACACAGATCATTGTTTCCCAAACAATGTTTTTTCAGGACTGATGGTGTAATAGTTGCGGTTATGGATACATATGCCTCGATTTAACTGTTTAGATACCCCGTTAATAAATGACACATAATCGGTATCCTGCTCTTTTTATTCCTCCAGGCAATGAGCCTAGAAGGGCAGGACTCCATCTTTGGGCATGATAACTCAGTTGCATCTGCTCAGAGCAGCAGCAGCCAGCCGCAGCTTTCTGAGCCAGATAACAAGTTGGATGACACCATAGATAACCAACAGCAGGTATGTCTGGCCAGTGGGATATTACCAAAATTTACATTTTTAAGCCTAGATCTTACAGTTATTACTACAGTTTTACATGACCTTGTATTTATGTGTAGAGGTGTGAAATAATCTTGTCTTTTTTTTTTTTTAGGACATGGATCTGGACGAGGGCCCAGATGGTATGGAGGAGGAGATCTTTGAGGCAGAGGAGAAGAAGATCGCAAGCACACGTTCCCGGACACGCTCAAGGTCGCGCTCTAGGTCAGTTCCACTCATTTCAAAAATATCATTTTGTGCCACTTTTTTATTTATGTGCTTGGAATATTGCTGATGATCTTTTAAACTCTTAGAAAAGTGCTGCCTGTTGCCCTGTAGGACCGATGCAACAGGTGTCGATGCTCACAAGGGGCAGGCCTGTGGTGTGATAACATGAAAGTCAGTCTGGAAAGAATTTCCAAAGGTTTTTGTTGTTTTCTCTCTGTAGGTCTCCCAAGAGGAGACGGTCCAGGTCCCGCTCCGGCTCACGGAAACGTAAACACCGTAAGCGCTCACGCTCACGCTCCAGAGATCGCAAGAGGAAGTCATCACGGTCTTACTCAAGCGAAAGACACGCCCGAGAACGAGAAAAGGAGCGGCAGAAGAAAGGACTGCCTCCCATACGGTCCAAGACTCTAAGTGGTAGGTGGAAGTTATTGTTCACAATATCAGTTTTTGCCTCACAAATATGTTTATAGTTGTTTGCCGTCGGTGCTTTTCTGATAAGTATACTTGTTTTCCCCTCTAACCTATACCTAGTGTGCAGCACGACTCTGTGGGTTGGCCAGGTGGACAAAAAAGCCACTCAGCAAGACCTCACCAACTTATTTGAAGAGTTTGGCCAGATTGAATCTATCAATGTAAGTCAGCCTCTCCCCCGCCAACCCTCTAATTAAGTTACAGTAGGTTATCCAGTTCTTTGATCTGGAAAATCTTAAAATATTGTCATATGAACTTTAATTGTATTTCTTTGTCATTCATCTATGCTAGACATTTGCACTCTCCTTTTTAAAACGTTCACATTGCTCATTAATCATACATGCAACCCTTTTGTCAGTCTACACTATATGCCGTCTTTTTTCTGTCACCTTTCCACATACTATGTAATGTAATCTGTATGTGCGCGTGTTCCTTCAGATGATCCCTCCCAGAGGCTGTGCCTACATCTGTATGGTCCACAGACAGGATGCGTACCGCGCCCGCCAGAAGCTCAGCACTGGCTCCTTCAAGATTGGTTCCAAAATCATCAAGGTAAACATTGCTTTTTATAATTGTTTTCTCATTTTGCTTGCAATTTCTTCTGGTGTAGTTTTCCATTAACCCTGGAGACAGTTTAGCTCTCCAGGCACATGGATCCTTGTATGCTCCCAGAAATCTCTTTTAAAAATGCTGTTTCTTGACCTTCTCGTGTGTGTGTGTGTGTGTGTGTGTGTGTGTGTGTGTGTGTGTGTGTGTGTGTGTCTGATCCAGATTGCCTGGGCTCTGAACAAAGGGGTAAAGCAGGAGTACAAGCAGTTTTGGGATGTAGACTTGGGCGTCACCTACATACCTTGGGAGAAGGTGAAGCTGGATGACCTGGATGACTTTGCCGAGGGAGGAATCATTGACCAGGAGACCGTTAATGATGGTGACAAGAAAATACATTAACATATTACCGTATTTCAAACAAACACTATGTCTGTTGACTCTGTAGCAGTGCTTGTGCATATATATATAAGTAGGACATGCAGGCATGTTGGTACACACATGATGAAAGCATCACAGTGATTGTGTAGAAAAAAATCCAAACAAAGAATGTGATGATGGTTGATCACTTTTTAATTTTCTTGTTTGTTTCTGCAGAGTGGGAAGCAGCCAAGAATGCTGAGCCAGTTAAGGAAGTTACAAGTCAGCCATTAAGCGCGGAGACTACAGCAGCATCCAATACCCAGACTGAGACCTACAGCCAGCAGGTCACCATGATGCCTGTCCAGGTACTCTCTCAATCTGTGGTAGAATGTGGTTTTAACCCAGTTTTTATGTGCTCACACATTTGGTTTTATTGGAAGACAATGTCAACAGTGCTTTATTTTTCTATTTTACAATAAGTAGGACTACCTTGATCTGTTAGATATCCAGAGAGCAGCTGTTTTTTTTTTTCAAAGACTTTGATAGAGGCGTGGGCAGCTACTGGGACATGGTCAGGAACTTGTGGACCATATGACTTAATGCGACTAAATTATCAATGTTTTGTATGCACCCTCTCATATCTCTCTTATCCAGCTCCCAGTGGCCCAGGCGGTTCCCAGTGCTGTAGGTTTGGTGCCTCCTACCTTCCCTGTCACCATGGGCATACCCCCACCAGGCTACGGGCCGCCACCACCCTTCTTACGGGCTGGCTTCAATGCCTCACAGCCTCCGCCAGGTAAGTGACAGTCATATAAAGAATCATATGAATAATGAATCTGACCTACAGAAATTGACATCCTCACACAGAAACGTTTTCTACTCTATAGGTTTTATGCAGGCAGCACAGACCGCAGCCATGGTCTCAGCAGTCAATTGTGAGTTTTTATGACATGCTGCCCTTCTAACTAAAACCTGCATATAGTTTTGAAATTGTACAGTGTTTGCTTTCGACACTTTTTGATTGAATTTGTATTTGGCTTGGATTCAATTTGTGGTTTTCTCATGTACCCACCTGTAGCGTTAGTGCAGCCTTCAGTGGCAACCGGCCAAGAAGCTGTCAAGGAATCACCATTCAGTGCTATGATTCCTCCGACCAATACTATCCCTGGCGGCTTCATGGCTGGTGTCTTCAACCCAGTGCTCCACGCTCAGCAGGCCACCAATGAGAAGACATTACAGTCTGCAGACGGTATGGATGCTGCTGCAGAGCTTACGCTGCGAGGTGAGGCAATGCCAACATGTTTCTGCATGAAAGAGACTGATAGATTTGATTTTTTAGACTGTTTATATTTGGGGTTGTAAAGGTTAATTGTGTTAAACTGAGAAGTAGAATTTTAACATGTATTTCTGTAATTGTGTTTTGCCCCCAGGCATGCAGAATGCAGTCCGGAGTGGGATGGGTCTCCTTGGAATGCACCCCACAGCTTCGCTCACCCACCAGCTGCATCACTCTGGTCTGGCTGGTCAGAGAATGTCTGGCCTGCTGCCTCTGGATGTGCGACCCAACCTCCTCCAACCTGGGGCTGCCGCCCGCTTCCCACTGCTCATGCAGCAGGGCCCTGTCCAGCAGGCTGCTGGCCTCCTTGAGAGTTCCCTCCAGGCTCAAGCCCGTGCCAGGGCTCCCTTCTCTCAGCTGGACCCCTTCAACAGGGCTCCCAACCTTAACAATGAAAACGTATCCAAAGCAGAAGATGAGTCTTCCTCTGGAGCTGATGAGGGCAAAGACCAGGACTACCGATTCCCTCCAATGGAAAAGCAGAGCACAGGCTTGCTGAGGACCCCTCCACCAGAGCAAAGGGAGCCTCTTGGCGGTGGAGCAGCAGGAGGCGGTGCTGGAGGTAGGCCTCCCCTGCTCCAGACCCCAGGGACTCAGCCAGCCAGAACCAGCCTATTGGGACGTCTGCAGGCTCTTGCAGGCTTCACTCCTGATAACCGCTGGAACCAGACTAGAGGGGACTTTGATGAACGAGATGGCCTGCGAGCAGCCCTACAGGCCCCTCCTGCTCCAAAAGGCTTCCAGGAAGAGCGACCCAGCGGGCCCACACCTGGGCAGAACTTCCCCAACCGTTTTGAAAGCCGTCCTGGGACAGCAGCAGCAGGAGGAGCAGCAGCAGCCGCAGCAGCAGCAGCAGCAGCTGTAGTTTCGGGCAATGCTGGGGCTGTTGGGGGGCCACAGACCTGGAACCGGAGCGGTGGTGCCGCAGCACCTTTTGACAGCGAACTACATCAAGACCTAGATGAACGAAGACGTCCGTGGGACAGGCAAAGAGACAGAGATGAAAGAGATTTTGACTTCAGGAGGGAGATGAATGGCAACCGCCACAGCAGAGAGAGAGAGCGGGAAAGAGATAGAGATAGAGACAGAGACAGAGACAGGGAGAGAGAGAGAGACAGAGACAGGGAGCGAGGCAGAGATCGCCCAAGAGAGCAGGAACGCGACAGAGACCGCGACAAAGAGAGAGACCGCGAGAGGGAACGTGAACGTGGGGGCTGGACACCTCTTCTCCCTCTGCCTACACCTCTGCTTCCGACTCCACCTCTTAATCCAAATCTGACCCTGAACCAAGGCAAACTGCTCGCACCACTCAAATTGAACCCCCAGATTCAGCAGCGATTCCAGTCCCCACTCTTGGCTCAAGGGAAACCGTCTCTCTTGGGTCTGAATCAGCCGCTGCCTCAAGTTCAGACGAAGTCTCCACCGCCATCACAGAGCAAAGCAGCTGTGCCTGAGCACCAGTCAGAACCCCCAGCTCCGTCTGAGACATGTAGGGCACAGTCACCACCCGTAGCCCAATCACCTGACCAGTCATCTGACGACAAAGGTCAAAGTCCATTGACTGAGGCTTCCAACCAGGCTGAGTCATCACTACAACCTGAGACCCCGCCACAGATAAAATCGCCATCCCAACCCAAGACTCAGTCCCCGGTTCAGTCCCCGGTTCAGTCCCCGGTTCAGTCCCCGGTTCAGTCCCCGGTTCAGTCCCCGGTTCAGTCCCCGGTTCAGTCCCCGGTTCAGTCCCCGCCTCAGTCCCCGGTTCAGTCCCCGCCTCAGTCCCCGCCTCAGTCCCCGGCTCAGTCCCCGCCTCAGTCCCCGCCTCAGTCCCCGCCTCAGTCCCCGGCTCAGTCCCCGCCTCAGTCCCCGCCTCAGTCCCCGCCTCAGTCCCCGTCCAAAACCACTGCTTCTCCAGACACTGAGACCCCAAGCCAAGCCTCACCGATGGTTGAGGCCTCATCCCAAGACTCACCTGTGGCCTTCACACAAGCTGTCAGCCCCCCTGAAGAGACTCACTCTCTGGAGGAGCAGGAAAGCCCAAGGAAGGATGAGGAGTCACCAGAGAGAGCATCCTCACCCCAACCCCAGTGGGTCAATGGAGCTGGGATGGACAATAGCACTGTGGCTGAATCTACACCCGAGACCTCTCCCGAGTCCTCTCCCGAGCGCTTTCCTGAGCCCACTGAAGAACCCTCTCCCAACTCCGTGCTCCCCGAAAGTGAACCGGAGCAGCTTGCCTCTCCTGAGGACGTAGACAATGAGCAGAGTGAGCCCATGGAGGAAGCTGCGAGTCAGCCAGTGGTAGACACTGTCACAGACACTGAGGGGACATAATCATCACTCAGTAGGTAAAAGATCATTTTGTAAAGTTGTCTCTTCTTCTCTGTACTCATGTAAGCAAACCACCACACGGGACATGCCGAATACTGACTCACATCAGTTATTGTCTTATAACCAATAACAAATGATTTTATCTCTCACAAATACCAGTGTACTTAAATAGAAAGCTTGTTAGCTGATTTATTGATAGACAATTTTGTTTGTGTTTTCATTTACTTTTTTTAAGTTGTAATGCCACCCCACCCGTTTTAATTCATCTAAGCGTGGCGAACTTTATTCAATAGCCGACCAAAATGTTTCAATTGTATATGGGGAAAATGCGCTTTGACCTTCCTATGGAAGAGAGTAAAACATCCTGGCTGTTCGACAATGGATTGAATACAGTTGCAGACAATACTTGAAAAAGGCAGTTGCTGGCCCAATTTCTGTCTCCTCTTCCTTTGAAATGCTGCTGCAAAGTTTTCAGTGAATGCTTTTGTGGTGTCCTGCTTTCTGTTTCTACGCAGACAAACTAGCCTGCATACAGTGAGACGAGTACAGCTGCTTATAATTGGAAAAAATGAACATTTTTAAACATGAAAACATGACAATGTTGTATCCCTAAAATAAATGTCTGTAATTTGTTTCCAATTATACAGTGAACACAAACACAAGCTTACATGCCAGGGGGACGAACTGGAGAAAAAGAACAGGGGGATATTCTCATGTTGGGTGCATTTTGTTTTAGTTTTAAATAAACATGCTTTGTCTGTTTTAAACACATGCTTTAGGACTGTTTTCTGACACAGGACCAGTGGAAATTAAGACTGCTTTACAGGCTCGTACACATTGTGTGCTGTCAGTTGCTGCTATACCATCCATCCACAGAGCACTTTGTTGGATGCAACTGTGGGACTTGTAGTTTTTAGTTACTGATGACTTCCGCCTGTATGTTTGCCTAAGCTTTTGCTGGGTGACTGTTGAGGAATGGGATTGTGCCTTTTTTTTTAATGGATTTGTCGTTCACGATGCTACCCAACACTACTACTGTGTGATGTACACCAGACTGTGCGCGCAACTCGGTTTCAGACGGCTCTATGAACACAATGCTACCTGCTCAGAATTGACTGGCCTACCATTTGAATGGTAGCTTGGGCGCTTTGTACAGCACTCACCTAGAGGAGAACAAGTCTATGTGCTCCCATCGTTCTGTGCATGCAGGCCTGTAGCCATGTTTTAACCTTCTTGTCTCTCTTTTGTCATTTCATACTTGTAGTGCTTTTCTGTTGAGACATACTACTAGAAATCCATAGTCTGCTGTTCTCTCAGACCAAAATGTCTACTACAGGAGTTGTGATGTTGAATAAAAGTTAAAGGTGCATCAGATTTTTACCCCTCTTATTGTCATGAATCCCGACTCAGACCGATAAGATGACTTCTTGCGCACACACGTCACTGCAGCGTCAACCTGAGATAACGGAACCATTTTATCAGTTTAAATAAATGAAAATGTAAAGAGGTTGTGGGACATGCATATCTAGTATACCACCGTTGTGTATTGAAATTATGAAACGTCTACTACACTTGAGGCACAAACTTTTTTTTTAGTTTCTTAGTTCACTTACTTTCAGACAAACAAATAAAAAATAAAAAAAACGTCCCGAGAAACTCGCATGAAACCCCGAGATGCTGAACCCCGGTCAAAACCACACTGTCAAAACACTGCAATGCACTTTATTTCACACCTAGCAATAAAGGTGTAGAGGACTCACAAATGCCCTCCAACTAAAGCGGTAAAACGTCTGCTGAATCAAAGTGCAGCTTCCTATATTAGAATGTACATGTAAAGCAGCCATCTGGCACTTGCCTCATGTGAACAAAAGGGTAGGGAGGGAATATACAAGTGAGGGAGGTGAGGATGAAGTAGGAGAAGATGCTGGTTGCCCCTTTACCCCCCCTGCACTGCCAGAGACCCGGCGGCTACAGCTGGAGGAAGTGCTTACACAGCATTCTCCGAGCGTAGAGCTCCTCTCCGTGCTCATTTATGGCCCAGCTCGTGTCAAACGGCACGAGCTGGAGGATTTATAGAGTCGCCTACAGCGCGGTGTCTGCTGATGCCGTTTTAGCACTTATTCTTTTTCGAAAGAAAAAACAATGGGAGAGGAGCGGCTCAATGATTGCTAATCCAATCATGAAGAAGCGTCAGTTTGGCTCTGGATTTTGCATCTGGAGACTTAAAGCCGGGCTCAAAATATCCAGCGCCGTGTTTCCTAGTGTGACTCAGTCTATACATGTCTAGCTCCCAGAGGGCCGTGCAGTCAGCCGGGTCGAGCCTCCTGCTGACCTCCCCACCGAGAGATCGCCCGCTATCTGCCCTGAAACATACACTTACACGGCAGTTGGCTTGCTCTGCCTCGGACGGCGATAAAAATACATCCTGACTGCGGAGCGCCGGCATCCTTCAGTTATTTATCTGTGGCGGAATAAAGGACATGTCCGCTAACGTGGAGCAGGGTGCGATTCTGTGCATCGCTTCCTCTGCACGCCTCGTGTGCAAACCAACTGAATCAGTCAGTCTGAGTCTAGCGTTGGTCCGGTTCCAAACCCTCTGCACGTCACTAGTGTTGGACACCATATAAACCCAAAGCTAACCCCCGTGGGAACAAAGCAAAGTGGGCCTGACCTTTTTAGCTGAGGATTGCCCCAGCACAGGCAACTAATGAGAGCACCTCAACCATAACGGCGTGGCATAATAATACACTGCTAGTTCATGGCCATGTGGTAGTGCTGTTGTGTGGTTATCACTGTAGATGGGAGACGCAAGTTCCCTGCTGCGAGTGGTCAATTAGACAGGATGACGAGGGTTAAGCTTCAGCTTGTAAATAGCTTTTAATACGACGTGTGGAAATCATTAAATATCCACGTCTAGATATTCCTGTCCAACTCCAAGGCATCATTTACTCTACAAGGAGCCTTTTAATTAGCTTTTGTTGTGTATAAAAAAACGTCGGTGCATTTCCACAACAGCTATTGTTCTCCTGTTGCCGCTGAAAGGACCACGGTCTGCGTCTCCGTGGCGTCGGTAGTACCGCGTCTGACCATTTGAGGTCAGTGTGGTACTGCAGCTTTCCCCCTCCCCGTCTGTGGCATCTGTGCAGAACTGGGTTCTTGGAAAATCTGCAGTGCTCACCTCTCGTACCTTCCTCGCTGAGACGAACAAACAAAAGCCCACCGGTGCCGTGGTGGGAGACGCGACTACGCGTGACGTTATAGGATAGAAGCGTAAGAAAACGCTGGCCGTGCAGAATCTTCACGGTGCCACCGCGCTGAATATATTCATCTGATGCCACTTTCCATGCTTAAAAAAAAATAAAAAATCAGATCGATACAGGGGGCGCTTTGATAAATTTGAATGAGGTCCTTTTAGCGTGAGACTTGGCTCAAATGCTGCATTCTTAAATGATTAAAGCTATTGATTAGGCCTCCCGAAGCCTCGAGACTAAAAATCAGCTCTCCATCTATCGGCCATGGCCACAGATACCCAGGTATCATATTTGCACATGGGGGGGTCTGCGCGGAGTGGAGAGCGTTGGCGTGGCTGCTCACGCAAATCAATAGGCATGAGAGATTGAGGACAAACGGAGCAACCTGTCCTCCGTCTGCCTAGTTACGCAGGAGAGGAATCCCCCTATCTCGGCTCACACTCCGCAGCCACAGTAATTACTCAAGTGTGTGTGAGTTTTCCTCTGCCCGGCTCCCCGTTATCAGAGCCAGCAGACTCTTCCGGGCTGGGCCGAGGTGTCCTACGTTCCCTTTCACCCAGGAACTTAGCCTAGTCATGAGTCCCCCCCCCCCCCCCCTCCCCCGCTGCAGGCCGCACCCTCCTGCAAATTGGCTCGAACGCGGCAGGAAGCGAGCAGAGGTGCCCCCTCCCCGCTCCGAGGGCCTGTACCTGCCAACATCAGGGCTCAAACAGAAGTCTTCAGGTTCTCACTTGATGCCCCCCCTTTTTTTTTTTTTTTTTTAAGCTCCAATGGGAATTTAAATTCTTGCAGGCAGTAGGAGATTATTTTTTGTGTGCCTTTTTCAAAATAAGAGAAGGAAAAAACACTGCAGGAAATCGTGCTCCTGGGGATGTGACCTTTAGGGCTTTCAGCAAATAAGAGGGGTTTTGTTCGGGCGTGGTGGACACATCCAAAATGTTTTTTGACTTCGTAGAAAAGCCTGCATACACATTTCACAGTTCTTTGCTGTGAGATGGCTTCTGTAAGCGAACAGTCTATACTGGTCATGTAACTCCTCGGTCTTTTTTAACGAGCCACACTAGTGGCGTGTCGGTCGCTCCACCACTTTGGTCGCGACATCGTTCTCGCCGACTGTCGGCTGGATTGCAGCAGCAGGTCTCATGGTGCTCAGAGGATGAACCACGCTGCCTTCAGCGATCCCCCGACCTCTCCCTTGAAATGTGCCAACAACCGCCGGGTGGATGAACACTCCCCGCAGTCACAACGATAGCTTTTGTGTTTAGTGGGTCGACTGCTATTCATTGGTGATTTTTACCTGTACAGAAACGACAAGTAGTTCCATACCTAGTGGGGCTTTGAGCCAAATACTAACATGCTGAAGTTTCATCTTTTCCCACAATGCACAGCATGTCAGAGGTGACTTAACACATTGATATTACCATCCTCACCCAAATGAAATATTTTCATACTGCAACACACATCCAATAACATAATAAACCCTTCTTATATAGGTTGCCAGAGACCTTTATTTTTACCACCACCCCATGGCCAATTATGAATTACTTCTCCACGAATGATGAATATCAAAACAAAACCTTGTTCTTGTGTGTACAAGTTCCTGTCTGAGGCTCCCCAGTGGTAGGCAGAAGTTGATCCAATCCAAGACTTATTTCTAGCTAATGCTGTCGACTGTTCTCTTCTACAGAGTGAGTGTTGCTCCACTTTTGTTTTCGAAGGTAGCAATATGTCATTTTCCCCCCTCAACTTTCATGAGCATACTTCATTTCATCCTCTCCGGGGACGAATAAAAAAAAAAAAGGACAAACTGGTAGCAAGTACTTTCTTTTTAACACCATGCCAGGAGCAGGAGGAGAAAAAGCCTGTTTGCCAAGTCAGTGTGTATTAGCATACTGAGCGTGTGTGTGTGTGTGTGTGTGTGTGTTTTATCAGTGGCCCACATGCCTGTCACTGAATACCTTTTTCCTGCTCACACATCTAACTGTGTGTGCATTGGCTGTGTGTCAGCAGTGCCGCACTGCAACTGGAATTAAACCCATTAGTGTGAACATGGTTTACACAAGCAGAGACGGCACATTCCCATTTCACGATTGATGTCTGCAACTGTTGTCTCTGTTAACATTGTTAGTCCCTAATCTTTCCTGTTCGTGGCCCCATTTCAAAACACAAACATCGGTTCACCGTACATCATCTGTTTACATGGGCCTATCTGCCCAGAAACGTCCGTCTCGGTGTTCATTAGAAAAAAGGGCTCTGTTGCTCGTCGGGTGAGTGCGGGGCCATCGGGGGCACGGGGAGGTTAAAGGTCGCCACTGTTGTATACACAGCGCGAAGCATGGGAAAGTGAGCGACGAGTGCGTCTCCTGGTTTTCGGAGAGGATCCCGCCGTGATTCGCGACAGGCGGAGTGTTGTGTGTGTGTGTAGCGTGGGTGACAGGGGAGCTTATTAAATCTGCCAACACAAAAATGATGTGTGTGTGTGTGTGTGTGTGTTTGGTGTGGGAGGAGGAGGAGGAGGGGGGCGTTACGAGAGACGTGCAGGGGGAGGGAGGTGTGCTGAGACGCTGAGCAAGCGCGCCGAGCGTCTGACGTTGCGCCTGGAAATGTATCGTCAAAGACCGGCAGGTGCCTCCGGCTGTCTGTCTTACATCAGTGCCGCTCCCACGCGCAGATTGCAGTCATACGCGCGGCACTCATTCAAGCGGCTCCCGTGGCACTCGCATCAATTTATTCGATTATTAAGCGTAGCCTCTCGCAACTACAGGAGGTGTGATGAGGCCTCATTGTGGGCCAGATATTTGATAGCCCCTTTGTTCTCATGTGGCCCGCGTCGCCTCCGTTCACGTGTCTGTCATCATTTGGGTAGAAGACCTTATAAAAGCCGGTTATTAAAGGCTGACTCAGCTTCTTCCTGCAGATGTGACACCTGGTTCAAACAACCGGCAAAAAACAAGCCTCATTGTTTCCATTAAGTGCTGTAGTGTGTGTGTGTGTGTGTGTGTGTGTGTGTGTGTGTGTGTGTCTGTGTGTGTGTCTACCTGCCCACACGTATGACTGTATTTGTTCGCCCTCACCCCGGTCTGCTTCGATCCCCCCCGTGCTGTTTGTTAGCATGGTGCAGCGGCTAGCTGGTAATTAGCCCCGAAGGCCCCCCTCGCCGTCTGTTTGTTTACGATGGAAGAAATAGATTCCCTCCCGAGAGTCGGAGGAGTCACTCAGAAGTGTGCGCAGGAGACGGAGCAGACGGTGTCAAACGAAAAAAGATAGGAAATTCCTGACTCGGTAGAATCCCACGGAAGGGGAGGGAGGGAGGGGAGGTTAAGAGGATGTTGACGGATTTGTAAGGATCAAGGTGCTGTGATCAAACCCGAGTCGTGTCTTTCGCTGATGTTTTTGAACTGTGTTCATCACATCCAGACGGAATGATGTTTGTCGTGGAGTTGGACTGACTTGTAGGTTTTGAGGGCAGATTCTGTGTGTTTGAACTAAGCTGCTCCCATTTTAGGTCAATATTGAGCCAAATCTCCACATCTACCTCTGCTGTTGTCCGACCATGTCCTTTTTTATTTGCACACATATATGTTGTGATCTAAAGCTTATTGGACATTAAACAAATTTACATTTGTCAATTGATTTCAGATATTCAGAGCATTAATATAGCAGTGCACAATTATCTGTAATGTAAAAGTAAGGAGGAAGGACGCTGCTGTCCCTCTGTGTTTGTGTGTAATTTGAGCTGTTTTGTGCTTTGTTAACGTAGCAAATCCGGCCTTTTAGTGGCGGTTCCAGCTTATAACGGCGTCGTCGTGGAAGCGCAGCGCCCGGTTCCCCGTCAGCAGAACGCGTGGCACGATGCTGCGGGGCTGTACCTTGCATTATATCACAGAGGGGAGACATCATCAAAATGTTGTTCTGTATCGATCATCTATTTTATTTTTGTGTGTGGCAATTTATTATACATCAGATTTATTTTCTTTACTGAAACACTTTCTTATTATCCCACCCAAGGCCTATTTACACGATGTATTCTCGTTTCCTGGTGACAAAACATGCATGTTGTGAATAGTTAATTTTTTATGCACACAGAAAGTCCTTTATATTGAGATTCATTTTGAAGGTTTAGGTGTAAAACATGTTGAATTCTCATCTCGCCGACACGTTGAGACGGGGGAAGCGAGCCAATGTCCTGCTCACGAGTGGTTAACCCCGCGTTGAGCGCATCAAGCCGCCCTCCTGCTGTTCCACCAATCTGTCTGAGACTTTGTCAATATCTCTCACGAGGGTTCCCTTGCCGCCCCGCTGATGAGGATTAAACTTTCATGATCATGTTTATTAATGACCAGCAGGCATCAGGGTTCTCCAAACTGTCACACACACACACACTTGTAACACTTTCCCCACACGCTCACGCACATTTGCACTTTCTCTCAACCACCTACACAATCTTCCTCTCCTTCACGCCCTCTCTCTCTCACTCTCACACACACACACACGCACACGCACGCACAACCTCTTCCTATCATCCCACCCACACATATCAGATATCCAGACACACTTTGCTTCTTTATCTCACGCACAATACAGCTCTACACTAGCACCTCCACACACTCCATGAAAGAAAAGAAAAAACACACACACTGCTATCTATGAAAACGCCACAGTAGATTCATGAAACACACACTCCTCCTGAATAATTCTGTCCTCATGTTGTTTCATTTGACAGTACGGTGTGAAACGTGTGTGTGTGTGGGGGGGGGGGGGGGTTGTGATATGGATCCGCTGGCCTGTTACATAGAGAAGGAACAGATTTCCTGCCTCCGTGTCTCTCCGGACCGCCCTTCTGAACTCTCCCAAGGGTGGAAGGATGGACTGGAGGGGAGGACCTCGCTGAGAACATCTGTGACGGCCGGTCCCAGCACAGGCTGCAGTGTGACAGGGCTATCCAAAACAGATGTCGTGTGTGTGTGTGTGTGTGTGATCAAGGTTGAGAAATCCATGACCTAGGGAAGATGTAGAGGAAATACGCTCTGTGTTCTTGCACTCTCTTTCTTTCTATCCCTCTTTTTGTTTGTTTTGTGTGTGTGTGGTTCCAGTTGTAAATAATCAGGTGGGTAAACATGACCCGCAGATCATGGATCATCCTATAACTATTCTTATAAAATAAAAAGTGTAATCCCTTTTGTCTTTCCTCCTTGCCCCATTTTCCTCTCCACTCTAAACTCCGGGGCCATTTGTCCTGTTTTGATGTGTTGTACAAACTATACATGCTTTGCCCTGCGGCCGCTGCAAATGAAATGACAAATGAGTGATGAGCAGAGCTGATGCTGCACTCCTCACATTCTGCATCTATTCCCTCTTCCCTTCGTCTCTCCGTGATGATTGGACTTCACCGCCTTATTCCCCCTTCTTTCATTGCCCGATGCTTCCCCCTCATTATTCTTTTGGCTCGGCTTCCTCTCCTTATCCTTCTTTCCTCCCTCTGACCCTGCACCTCTCTACTCCTCTACCTCTTGTTCTCCACTCTCCACCCCCCCTTTCTTTCTTTTTTACTCCCCAGTGAAGCATGTCGCAGTCTGGTCAGATTCCCTGGTATACTGAGCCGCTCACTGGCTTCCTGGTTCATAAAACCAACAAAAAAAAGCTTGAAGGTTATTTTTAGGTTTAATTTTCACCACGCCTGGAGAAGCTATAGAGAGCGGAAAATTACCCTTCAAACTGGAGAGAATATACCTTAAATGAATGGACGCTTTTAAATAGCAAATCACCAGTTAGTTGGCTTCCTACTTGTCAAGGTATTACAAGATAAATCTTTTTTTTGCTGCAAAAATGTCTTCTTACTTTCTGACAATGTACTGTATGCTAACGAGACAGACAGTAGCAGAAGTAATGCTATATTGTGTGCACTGATGTGTGCACGACAAGAGCGCAGCCTGTACAATATAATTCAGTACGACTTCCTTGCAAAGAATTCAACCTTTGAGCAGCTGTTTGTGTTCGGTTTGAATCAGAGAAGTGATGCAACATTATAATTGGACTCTAAACACAGTCAGGAAGTGATATGTTGGGGGGGTGTACAGGACATGTACAAGTTAAAAGATAATTCCTCTTCATTCTGACTTGGATATCATTTTCATAGTTAAATGGTGAGCAGGTAAGAGTGAGTATTCAGATACAGAAGGTGGACAAAATAACAGAAAATCCATATGAAATAAATAGCTTTCATCGTCGTCATAATTACAAGGTCAGCTCCACAGCAAAGTAACCAATGTACCGGTTAGTGGCGTGTGTCGGCTGTAAAAGAGGGCTGACAATCTCTCTTTAATGAGGACTTTGAGGTCTGTATTTTATGGGATGTGATTTGTGCGTTTTTAAAAGTTTATTTTTAGCCTAATACAGTTGACGTGGCCAGCGTTTGTATTTGGAACTCTACTCATCTGCTGTTCAGTTCAAGCAGGGCAGGGATAGTTCCAAAAGGTACATTATTTGCATCTACACACAACTTCCAGGCTTATCTGTGTGGGAATTTAATATATGTCCCATTATCAGAGCCGTTTTTCACTGTTTAGATGAAACCTGTTATGCAACATTCAGTTGAAACAATGCAATCTATTCTTAAGTGTTAACATGGAGCACTGGACCCTCAACATTGGGCTAAACTGCCAAAAGTCAAAGAATGATCCACAGACACAAGTCAAACTTCATCAACATGAATAAATCCATTGGTAATTTTTGAAATATTTAGTAGATTAATTAAGGTTTATCAGGTCAGAACAAGTCGGGTCCAACCCAGAGAGAGCCCTGACAGGAAACACAATGTTGTTTGTCTGTTCGTCCCCAAAAAAGTAAAAAGAAATAAAATAATCAAGATCTTGCAACAATTTACAGTTAAATTAGACCAAACTATTTGACACCCACAGTTAGCCTGGAGCTTTCCGAGCTCCTTGAGTTCCTGAGCCCTGCAGCAGTCGTAACATCAGCACGCTGTCCAGGACCTCCCAAATCACCAGACCCGGACCACATTAAACCTGTTTAGGATGCGAAGACCTGGAGCCTTTCCTTTTGTAATAAGCCCCAATATCCTGTTCCCAAACAGGTTAGGATTTGTGCAGCAGCAGCACAAGATGAGGTCAAGCTCTACTTCATATCATAAACTATTTGGTGTTTCACTTATTTTGTCCTGTACCTGGTTACATGCAAACGCACACTCACAGTTGTCTTCTAGACATAGATGCTCTGTTGCTTCTGTGGAGAGGAGAGCTTTTTACACACACTTTGGGACCAAATCAAACACAAATACACACACACACACACACACACACACACACACACACACACACACACACACACACACACACCACAGCAGAACTAATCTGATTTCACAGCCCAAATGAAAAGCTTCTTGCATGAACACATCCATTAGCTATTATTAGCTAAATTGACTAATAGGTAAACACACACACACACACACACACACACACACACACACACACACACACACACACACACACACACACACACAAAGTGCTGCTGTAGAAAACCCAAACACCAGAAAAGACCTGCTGCAAAACTAAATAGTGCTGAGTGCTTTTCTTTTGTTTGCGCCTCTCCCACGGGAATACACAGTCCAAGACGCACAGCTTTTTGAAATGGACCTAAATATGAATCTCACCGTAACTCACTGCCTTAGAAGCTAGTGACGTGACATTTCAAGTATGTCATTTTCTCTATGAATTGTTTTTATAGCAGTGTCACAGAGACAGACACATTTTTCTCAGCGGTCGGCACAGCTAAATCTGAAGCTTGCAGATTTGGCTGGCTAGCTAATTAAGCTACATTAGCTTAAAACATTCTTTTTCCGGGTGACTTATTTTGAAACAACAACCCTGTCCAAAGGGTTCCCATTTAACAAAGGGGGATACATATATACATGACATTTTGCGAAAATAAAAAGAATCAGAAACAGAACTGTTTATAAGTACGTTACACACACAAGGAATTTTGGCTCGATGAACGGTGCATAACAATAAACACACAGACTGAGGCTGAAGATGTAGAAATGTGGTTCAGGGGAAAGAGAAAATAGTTAGTGCAGTGTTTTAGTTTTAAAATTGAAAAGACAGTAACACTGTCTACGGTTGCTCGTGCTTAATTGAGAGCAGGACAGTGCTGGAGCTAATGTTAGCATTACCTCTGCTAGCATCCGGGGCCGGCGCCCACATAGTGCATAACGCAGGGAATAGTGGCGAACGTGCAACCCCTCAAACTAATGTAGTTAGCCGTAGTTAACGACCTCGTCCTTGGCCTTGGGCGTAATGTCTGGTCACCAGGCTGTGAGCTAGTTTGCCGGACATGCTAATGATTGTGGCTATCTGTTCGGGCGGTTAAACATTGTTCAGTCTTTGTGTTTAATCAATACCTTGTGCTTTTGTTCTTGTTTTTTTGTAAAGGCTAAAAGAAAGAAACCACTAACCAAACTATGTTGAGTATCGCTCTTCTTGCAACGTGGAGAAATCTAAAGCTTGACAGACCAGGCATAATAACTGAAGTTTACCCCGAAGGAGACATTCAAAACTGCTCATGAGCCTCAGACACAGACCCAAACAAGGAAACGTAAGCTTACCAGCACACACAAAAACGTATCCATGGTTACCATGCGTGCCTCCAAATCCCCTCTAAACAAACCAGACAGTTTTTTTTTTTTGCGGTGGAGGGGGGAGAAGTATCAGCTTTCCATTAACGGCTCCAAGTCATTCATCTCCTGCTTTGTTTAAAACCTGAGCAGCCAGACGGACAACCGCCCCGCTCGGGTTCAGCCCCTCGTTACTCTGCGTCGCGCTGGTAGGTGATGATTTTGTGGGAAAGTGTTTCTAATTAAGAAAGCGAAATGAGCGGATTTTAACAAGGTAATTTTAACGGCCCTGCGCTCTGCTCCCTTCACGTGGGTGTGAAAGTGTTTCTCAGCGGGGAGCGAGGAGGTAATGGGTGTGGGAACATTACCTTGTGGATTGGCAGGAGGGACAATCTCAGTCCTGACAGAGCAATGAGAGCCCATTTGTTTCTAACACCTTCGACATTATGCTGGGGGAGCCACGGAGGCCGGCGACATCACAACCGCAGCGACGTTAACAGGCGACAAAGTTGTCGTGTGCTTGAATGTTGCAATTAAAGAATGCAATTAACACGTTTGTCATGGCCTTCAACTTTCTGCTCCGAGCTGTTTGTGTCTGACTTGCGTAGCTTGTTTTCAGTTTGTCTGTGGCCCTTATTAAATTACAATGAGCAGAATTTAGCTTCGGCACAGCCCAATACAAATCACATTACACTTCAGAGTGAATGATTGCATTTGGCTCATTGGAATCAGCCGTTACCATTTATTTTTTTACTGAATAGAGCTTTTCATTTCAACGTGCGAGTGTTGCCTTCTAATATTCCCATTTGATGCAATTTTAGCTTACGATAACTCAATCAAGTGTCCCCGTGTTTTCTCTGGAGTCCCCTCCACTGGCTGCAAAGCAGTGGTTGCAGTCACTCGGCCGGGAGTTAAGAGATTTGAAGCAGCTTAAATTGTCATGCCAGCCCACAGCTACAGACGGCCCCCCTCCTTATTCTCTTCCTGTGAGTCTATGAAAGACAAGGCGTGTCCAGTCCTGATCTTTCTTTCACAAAGTAATCTCTCCACAGTCTCTCAATCATTTATGTCCTTTCCTCTATCGTGTGGGACATATTTGGCTACTTATACTCTCAACTTTGTCATTGTCAAGTCTGCCCTACATTCAGTTAAAGATGATGTAAAAAATGGGCCCTCGTGTGTTTCCTTGGGTGCATTTTTAGATGGAGGTCTGATGTCATGCTGACCGCACGCTGAGCTATCCATCATCACTCCATCAGTAATATTTTTCTTTTCCATCTTTGGACATGCTGCCACTGTGTGCCAGTTGACACTGCTTGATGGAAGGACAAACATGTATTTTTTTATTATTTTTTTTAGAACAGGCAATTTTCTTGTCAGTCACTGCAGAGTCATTCACTAGAATAGCCAGAGAGGAAATCCAGGCAGCTGGATGTTTTTGAGCTAATGTGGGCAATGTTGCCTCAGAGGAATTGGTCCAAGTTAGCAATTTTTTGCAGGAAAGACATAGGGGCTTACAGGGATGAAGAAAAGACTGTAGCCTTGAGGGACTTGGTATCACTATATAGAAGAGATTCCCCACACAACACACAGCAGATGCTCCTATGTATCCACAAGGCTTATATGAGCAAGCAAGCATTGGGTTATACCATGAACTGGATACACTGTATGTCGAGTGAACACATGCATACAGTGATGTGATGATACATCCACATCCTGTTTCATGTACTGCAATACAAGCTATACAAATAGACTCCTAAATTAAAGGGAATAGAACCACTGCCTAAATCTAATGTCTAATCCGACGGCACTGGTGGTCAAAATGTAAATTGTGACATGAGGCAGCTATCGCATTCACTCCCACACATTCTATCTCTCCTAATGTAACATGGCAGAAAACTAAACTTTTAATGTACGGTGTGTTTTCCAACCCTTTGTGGTTAGTGACCCCTGAGGTCTATGACCCCTCCACACAGGTTGCACATGTGTTCCAGGTGCAACCAGTGCAACCAAGGACAGTTGTCTTTAATTATCAGATTTAAATCAATTAAAACACAAAGACAAATGGAAAATAGTACTAATGAAACAAACAAAAACAAGTATTGTGTCGCTCAAAAGCCTGATCCCTCAGGTTTAGCTTAGTTTTTGTTTGGTAAATTTTCTATTAAGTGATGCCGCACAATTTAGAAAACAATTTAGGAAATAAAACAAAGTTGATGGAAGCAAGAAACAGAAGGGAAGGGAGACTTCCTTTCTGTCTCTCGCATCCATCAACGTTTTCTTTGTGTGAACTTCTTTAAAAGACCCTGCTCGATACAGTTCTTTGCAGACTCATGGCCTTGGGTGCCTTTTTTCTTTTTTACCAGAAGTTATTTTCCACAGGTGCAGTCTTGCTCGCCTTTTTTTCTTCTCTTTTCTTTTTTACCTCAATCTTTGTTTTACAGCTCCATCCTGCCATTCATCAAATGGCTGTCTCAATCTTTTCTCCATGTATACAGGGACACAAAAACCTAATTCAACTGCTCCCTCTATCGCATCGTGGTGACAGTTTCTTCACCTAGGACTCAAGTAATCAACAGCTCGAGCGCCCCCCGCCCCCTTCCTGCTCTCTGCTGCTCTCCCTCTCCTCTCAGTAATGACAAATCCGTGTGTCAGGCAGGCAGGCAGTCAGACAGATGATGCAATGTGCGAGGGACAGATCCGTCACACGTGTAGTTTCCCACTCCAATGCACCTGTTCAGGTTTATAATATCCTCTGATAGCAGGCGCAAGCCGCTCTGTCAAGCATCTACCTGCTCCATCAGCCATCGTCTCTAACTTTCTACTGCTGGATTTAGTTCTGCACAAAATGAAACCGCGGCGGATGTTTTTCTGCTGAGTAATTCTCACAGGGCTACAGTTCATAGAAAATGCGTTTCAAAAGGCCATTGTGTGAGATTTCTTTCTAGTGTAATTACAGTATACGGTCTGAGGATGTTCTCCAACGCTAATGAAATCACATGGACACGGCCTACAGGACGGTAAATCAGTGGCTTTAAGTGCTCCGTCTGTCCTTTCCAGACCTGAATAACGCTGGCGCGAGAGGTTGGCTGCTGTGACGCACAGTTCACTCGTTGTCACCATTGATTTCTCATTAGTCAGGCCCTCAGGAGTGTGCAAGCTATCACTTGGATCGGATCTGTCGCGTTCAATTAAAAGCCTTTTTACGAAATGGCCTGGCTTTTGTCGTTCCTTTTATCTTTATTCGTTTCCTCCTTATCTTTTGTGTGTAAAGATTCCCTTTGTCTATTGTGTAGGCTGCGGTCGGCCTTTTTGCATTTGCGGGGGCTTTAATGTCGGCTGCTGTACACAGTAACAAGTAGGGAGTTGTTTGAGGGTGTGACCGGGAGGGTGTCTGATTATAGCCCTCCCTCTGTCTCACACCTCATGAAAAAAAAACATCTTCCAGACAGCCGCAGAGCACCTTCCTGCACCAGCCAGCCGGCCTTCGAAAGGATTGTACGAGACAATGTTGCCACAGCGAGTCATTAAAGGCTACATGACAAACGAGCGCGGTAATAACGCGCGGACGCTGAACAGGCCGGCCCTCGTACAGTGCTAATAATGTCACATCGCTACAATGGGCAGCAGGGAGGAGGGTGAGAAAATCACTTAGCAAGGAGATCTGCTGCCCTCCCCCTATTTTCACATGCAGTAACACACACACACACACACAGTTACAATGACGATCCTATTAGAATGACCGCGATGGCAGACCAAAGTGTGACTCGATGGCTGGACTGGGGGTGTTGAGCAGCCTCATTTGAAAGGAAGGAGAAGGTGCTGAGGTGTTGATAACTGAGTGTATGTGTGTGACTTTCTATGCAATATTTGTTTTGCGTCAGCAGAATAGAAAGAAAACCCTGGCTGAGGTCACTGTTTTTTTTCTCCCTTTTTATTTTTTTCTGCTCCCTGTTGTGTCAATATTTCTCTCATCACTGGTCCTCCAACAGTTCATGGGAAAAGCTTGTTGTCTGGTGTCTGTCAGACCGACAGATAGACAGAAAGGGGAGATGGGTGGCAGGATGTCTGTCAGAGCCAATTATGTTTAATGAGATGCCGAGTGACCAGAGCTCCTGAAAGCTGCCAGATGACTCAGAGAGCGTCTCTGTGGCCGGAAAAGATCCAGAATGCTGCACTGAACGTCATTACATGCTGGGTGGGGATCCATAGCACCACATTGGTAACACCCGGTTTGCAGCATTGATCATTGCAGTTGATTTTGGACGAACCGGAGCCGAGTACAAAGACAGGTATTCTGTGATGAAAGGAGCATTACTGTACCTCCAGCTACAATGGGCAGTGGAGAGATTGGCATCTCCATTCAGACCCCATAGCAGCTGTAAAGAGGCTGATATGCAGATTAGACAGGTCTGGCCTGGCCAAAGAGCCACATTACGAAACTCAAGGCTGGATTGTGGTTTACGAGCATTGCCAGGGAGATTGCAGGAAGGTACAGGCTGGGCCGTCGCAGCTGTGTTATCAGGGAGTGAAGGCATTTAGATGTGCATGACTGAGAAGGATGGACAGAGTAAGAAAGGGAGGGATGAATACTGAAATGTTAAATCCAAGAATAACAATGACTATTCTCTTCACTGGCATGCGGTTCGATTGTACGAGGAGACCAAACCTGTTTCCTATCATGCATGCTTATCAGTTCATTAGTCCATGTGACAGACGGGGCTGTTGGTGTTATGCAAAATATGCTCACCTCGTTCACCTCGCCAAACAAAAGAGCGCGCTGGGAACCTGTAAGGGCAGGAAATGTTTACGGCCAAGGGCTACTAAATCCTCATTTGGACGACAGATCCAAATTAAAAAAAATGTTGTCCAGAAGAAGCTGAATAATCCTAAATTAGATGCATGTATGGTGGGTTAAAAGAAAAAAATAAAGAAAATTCTGTCTGTACAAACATGGATGCGTGTGAACGCATCCATGTGGCAGATATTCAGTGTAGTATGAACACAACTGCGTGCACATCCACTGTTCGCTCCCGTTTCTTTTAGACTCCCATCTGCGCCTTAACTGTTTTAAAAGGGGGTACTCCCGCCATTTTGTAATGCACTTCCATGATGTGGAGAGACACACACAAGAGACAGATTAAGACATAAGCAGCAAAGGCTGAGATCAAGCTCCAAAAACACTGGATACTACATTTCCCATGATGCAACATCAAACACCCATTGCCTCGTAAATACCCAGTTCTTTTAAACCACGTACCTCCAGTTTGTAAAAGCAGGCTTTTTAAAAATAGTGTTATAGTCTCTCACATCATCATCATCATCACATGGCCAAATTGTGGGTCGCTCCTTTAATTTAACTGCAAAAGTCATGTTCCCGTAATGGCCCACGAGCCACTGTTTTGGAACCCCTGAATTCCGTGAAGCTGTACTATACTTCTGATTGAATCCCCGGTGCTCCGCGCGGAGCTCCGCGCGGTGCTTTCCTCCATCCCCCTCCTCCGGGTCCGCGGAAGGAGGAGTTTAACCCCACTGTGTCTGGGAGGAGTCCGCGGTCTCTCGGCGCTCCGTCCCAGGAACCTTCGGTCTGGAAACAGAGCAATCGTGGAAGTACACTTCAAGGAAAAGCCGATTTGTATGTTTCTGCTAAATGCAACGTTAGTATTATTACAACGTCTATTTGTTGTGCGCTCTCGAAGAAGGACGCACGAGAAGTATGTTTTACCGGAGGAGACGTTAGCCGGTGAGTTGCAAGCGAACTTCCTTCACTCGGTCACGTTGGTTTTTAAAGGACTCCGCTCGGTTTCTTTCTCTCCTCTTTCCGCGTGAGCGCTTTGTCCCTCCGACACCTGAACGCAACGTTACGCGGGACGAGCGCACGAAGTTTTGTCTGACGAGCAAAAGTTTGGTTGTTGTTTGCTGGGGGGATAATATTCTATTCATTCCCCCAGTGACCTCTCACTGGCTGGTAGTAAATCTCTCTGCAGCAGCAGCTGTGACTGGAGTCATGTACCATCACCTGTAAAAACACAATTGTTTCATGGGGAGATGCCTTTTTTAGAGTCATTTAGAATGAGGGCTCTCTTTATAAATAATCTTACTCGTCAGATTTAAGAACAGTGTGACTGCTGATCCCCTCTCCCCTCCAGAATGCAATATCCCTTATTAAGTGAAACACAATTTGTAATGAGAAGTGAAATAAAATGCATCCCGTCAGCACACTTCCAAACCAAAGGTATCTGGGTGTCACTCCAATGACACAATAGACACTTGAGAGTGGACGTTCAACATGTAGCCCGCAGCAGTGTCAGCGTCCGCTCATTGCTTCTCATCCTTCCTTCTGATTTATGGACCTGAGAGATTGGGGAGCGTTTGGTCATTCCACTAAACGGCGGGGTCTGTTCCGCCTTCATGTTTTTAGATGTGATTTACATTCAGCTTGCATTGTTGTCTGGCCGTGTGCCGGGGTGGAAGGGCTCTGTGGTCGCATACACAGAGGTAACAAAAGGGTCCCCGAGACCCCCTGGAGGGAAGGGCCCGCCCAGAGAAAAACAGAACCCCGGGAGCAGGAGGAAAGGGCCGGGCACGCCTCTTTGGCATGGTTGGCCCTCTGTCAAGGAAACCCACGCGGGGGAAGTCAGCGTGACTTGTCCTGCTACCTTTGCACTGCTGCCGTGGAGGGCCGTGGTAATAAAACACGGGCTAATGTTTGACTCGCAGAGGCCGGCTGGCGTGCTTATCGATCTGTCTGTTCAACGTCATTTGCGAGGAAGTGCTATAGTGCAGACAATTAATGGGATTAATGATTATCAAATGATGGACCATTTGTAAATGGTTTCTACAGACGTATTCAGGAATTAGGCTCAGCCCAACATGAGAGCAAGAGGAAAGAATGCCTTTCGTTTATTTTTCTGTATGATTGGTTTATATTTTGGGCTCGCCCCCTCCAGCTTTTTAATCGACTCTACCGAGTTATTTAGTTACATAATTATTGCTTTTCTCATGTGTGCACCCTGTTTTTTTTTGAGCGGGGGAAGCGTTTGGAGGCCAGTAACAAAATCGCCGTGTCAGAAGCCATGGCACCACATGCATGTTTTTGCCTTTTACGATTCACATTTTTTTGCGGCAACGAAATCCTCAACCACAAGGAACATTATGTTTTTCCTATTCTGTTTCTCCCCGGAGTTGGGACGGGGTCTTGAACCCGAGTGCTACTGATGGAGTGTGGCCCGTAATTTCCTATTTGAATGGAAAACACAAGGCTTTTCTCGGGGGTTGTGTTCGCTCTTTCCTTTTGTCGCGCGAGTTGCGAGTTACAACTCTCAGCTGGCAGGATCGTCAGTTTGTCAAAAGTTGTTTGCCAGTGACAAAAGGGAAACGTAATGCTAGCTTCTCTCTGGGTGGCACCGAGTCCCTTCACAGTCCCGTCCACAGCTCGTCTCTTGTCTAATTTAAGTCGAAGGTCTCGGTAACGTCCCGACGCGGTGACGTAATCGCCACAGGAGCCTCCCTCGTGGTTCTATTTTTAGTAGAAAGTGGGGCTTTGGAGTTAAATATAAAAGTTAAACATAAAGAAGAGTCATTTGACTGATCATTTGATGCTCTGTGTGAACAGCAGCCTTCCCAGACTGAGGAATTTGTTCTCCCCTCCGCAGGCCATTTGGAAAGCTGTGAGAGTGTGTGAGCGCCCCGTTGTTGCTAATTCTGAAGCACGCCGGCCGAGAAACGCCAATGTTTCATGTCTTCTCCCCGGCACATTTTTCTCCATATAAGGCGGCGTGCGTGTGACTTATCAGGCACGGGTAACATCTGTGCTTATTGTCACACGGGGATGAAGGCCTTCCACTGTCTCTAGGTGGAGAGGCACCGCGGAGGGAAACCACATAACCGGTGCGTCGCTGAAACAAAAAGGATCCGGAGTGGGGTTGCGTCGACAACGTTGTCCTTTCTGTCCACTTCTCTCAGCGTGTCCGCTCCCTCGATTACGACGTCCTTTCCAAGGCTTCTGTTTCGGGTGTAGGCGGTCCCGCCAGGCGAGCATATAATGGTGGCCTGCATGTTTCTATTTCTCACATCTGTGGTTGAGCTTATACTCGGCTTTCCGTGTGTTTTGCTGGTAGTGTACGGCCGGCCGTGTCTCGAGTGGTTGCTATAAAAAGCAGGTGGACTCAAAGCAGGCGTTGACAGCCTCCTGGCCGAGACTTCTCTTTTTGCGACCGCACTCATCGAGGCGCCAACCCGAAAGACACGCGGCGGGCTCTGACCCCTTCCCGGGTGCAGGTCAAAGAGCTATCACCAACCCAACATTGATATTACCCGTCCTGTGCTGTAGCGGCAGTTTGGACCAAAATAAAAAAACTGAACCCTGTGACTTAAACAAGAAAGAAAGACTGTACCTTCTGTGGTGCATAATTCAGTGATTCTGAATTTAGCTTGTTTTGCTGTAGCTTCTTGGTCGGCGGACACACACACACACACACACACACACACACACACACACACACACACACACACACACACACACACACACACACACACACACACACACACACACACACACACAAACACACACACACACAAACACCCCCATCCACTTTAAGCGATTTGTTCAGTCAGCTGTACGTTGTGCGTCTGCTCCAACACGAGATCCCCTGCTCTTCTGCACAAACGGGAAGCATCTGTCCAGCTCTGGCCTTAAACAACGTGTCGCACGAGGTAATGGATTAAGAGTTAGGCGCAGGGTTATTGGGGGTGCAGGTGAAGAAGTGGACGAGATAGCTCTTTAAACGGCGCCGCCACGTCTTCACTTGTGCGAGTAAGACTTTCATTGACCCCGGAGGAATTACTCCGAGGCATGCCATTACCATTCTTTTCTTGATGATCGTATAAATCATGTGTTCGAAAAGGTGTGCACGAGGGAAAAATGGCCCCGTGGCGGCAGTTTAGTAGCGGCACATGTATTTCCTGTAAGCTCACCAGACTGCATGCGATATATCAGTCTGGAAAAGGTGCTGCCTCAGCAATTTAGCTGAAAGTGATCTACAAGTCGTGGCGGTACAAGAAGTAGTTTGATTATCAAAACGTACACGAGCAATGAAGCGGAATGGACGAGTAGTATTTGGCACAACGGCTATTTGCTGTGTGTGTGTGTGTGAGATTCTTTGATGCTCAAAACCTAATCTTTGAGCATGTGGCTGCCGTGTGGAAAATACGGTTCAAACGTTTTTGATCATGTCTTCAAGCTGGAGACAGTCGAGTTGCATCACGTCTCTGCTGTGTGCGCAAGACATTTAGTTTTTCTTACACTTTCAAAAGACGGCACGCTTCATGCAATCAACAGCCCTGTTGACTAGGAAGTACCCCCCTCCCCCTTTTCCTTGGCTACAGGTCAATCCTCATAACAATAGAAATTGAGATTGATCTGCCCTACCTCGGCCCACCAGCCATACGGTCTTCCTTACTACCCTTGCCCTATTAGAAAGGCAAACACAGCTGGTGCTACAGACCAAAGTGCTCGTTGCTTGGATGTTTCAGTTGGCGCCATGTGACTTGTGATGGATGGATGGAGTGAATACTGGGTACACATTTACTCAGCACATCCCACCTGCTCATCAGTGGGTGGAGATTGACTTTCCTTTTGTCTCTGATAGGGGACAAAACGGCTGTAGGGGCGGCTGTAGCTCATTTGGCGAGTGGTCGTTCTGACACCACGAGGTAGCCGGTTTGATCCCTGGTCTCCCCATAGTTTGCATGTCGAAGTGTCCTGGAGCAAGACACTGAACCCCCAGTTGCGCCCCCGGCAGCACACTGCTCCTTAATTACTAAGGCTGGGTTAAATGCAGAGACCAATTTCCCAATGGGGATTAATAAAGGATACTTTCTTCTTCCGATGGGAGCTAGGAAGCCCACCAACATCTGAAGCATTGTGCACCACCTCAAGCCAGGCGATTGATTCTGCTAATGTATTCTGAATCATCCGTTACATAATTAAAGCCGCGTCCGTGTCTTTGAACGGCGTGGTATTAATTGTGCCAGCTTTTTTTATTATTATTATAGTTATCCCCGTATCCTGATCATTATCCCATCAGTGATGATAAATGAAGAATCTTAGTACCACACTGTTACAAAGGGCAGGTGGGAAGATCTATCACTGACCACACGTGGATCCAGCTGTGTGCAATAGTCCATTCATCACAGTCTACCTTCAGCACCAATATATGACAACACAATCATTGCTGTAACTCTGCAGTCCCACAAGATACTGACATTGTTCCCCCTCTTTTGCTTGCTCAGGAGCTCGCTCCACTGAACTGCGCCGGGCATGACGTGCCCATGTCGGCACAGTTTCCTGGGCTTTGCGTCACATGAAGTGCATCGGCGGGGGTCTTTGGCAGCCGGTATATTTGCGTTCTGTTGAGGAACATTTTCAGGCTCATTAGCACTCATCTATACTGTCCAGCCCCCCTCGCCCGCCCTGCTTCGGCAGAATGTGGTTTGATCAAGATAAGCTCTTTTCTCCACTTCTCAGTCTCCTGGTTTTGTCATGTTGGCGTCCGACCAGCGTAAACAGAGGCAGGGTCCTGATTGCGTTGGGTCACAGGCAATCCTGGCATCCACTCAGCAAACACGCTCAATTAAAGCTTTCTCGAAAAAAAAACCTTTTCTCCAAAGAGGTAAATGTATCCCAAAAAAAAGCCTGTTTCCTGGGGCGACATCATCGTCAAGGCTTATTTGGCCTACAGGCCTCAGCTGTCAGACGGTAAAGGATGTGAAGCGTGTCAAGATAAGAGCAAAGAAAACTGCAATTTTCGGAACCTTTTTACCCGCTTAATCATTCTTTGCAGGCTACGCCTCTGTGAAACCGCAACAAACTGGTATATTATGCATCACGTCCAAGATGTAAGGGAAGCCAAGTGGTTTATCAGCCAGGCTGCAGTGGGAGAGCCAGTGTGTGTGTGTGTGTGGCCTTGCTTGTTTTTACAGCACCCTCTGAATGCCCAAAGATCGACTCACAGTTCTCCATTTCTCACTATGGTCGACTTGGGTTTCCTCCTCGCCCAGAACAAGAACCTGTCCAGCTTCACTTTTCTCTGTGGTTGCACAAGAGCTGCTTGACCCTTGAGTTCACTCGCTCTGGCCCAGGGAGAACAACGTGCTCACAGCGCCTGGCTCGCAACCCCCATGCCACCGGGGGCTGCGCGGCTCGCGTGGCTTTTCCACAGTCGATGGCCGCAGGTGCAACGGACAGTCTCGACTCCCCCCCCCCCCCCCCCCCAGCCTGCTTTGTACACACCGGTGTTGAGAGGAGAAATCTGTGTGTCTTTCTAATCATTGTGGCTTCCCAGTTCTGCCGCACCTCGCACGCCATCAACTCGCCTCCCCCACGACAAATTGCACAAGAGCACGGCATTTATACAAAGTCAAGCAGGTCAATCTTATCGCCGGCAGGTTCCTCCATGGGTGGATGCCAAGTCAAGCGGATTACGCCGAGTACAGGTCGCTGTTCAGCTTGTTGTGACCCGGGACAGTCCTGCAATATTAATGCTTCGTCTTCTTCAAACGGTGTTACAGCGGCGGGCCCCTCATGAATGCCACTTTTTAAAAGTTTTATCAGTCTCTCGGTTCAGTCATGTCAAAAGGATTGTTTTAAAAAAAAAACTTGGCAGTTGCCACTCAATCCACCAATCCAATGGTGACAAATCCCGAAACCGTATGGAATGATGGTAGAGAGCAAATGGAGGGCAACCAGTTCACCAGGAGACACACGTGTGTGTACAGGGATACCGCAGGCTATTACTGTAGTTTGACATTCAGCTGTCATTGGAGAGGCTGACTCCTAATGTGTCTGCAGCTCGATCCTAATGTTATTAAAGGTGCTGGAGCCAAGAAAGGGAACTGCTTGGTTTATAGACTCCAACTGATCTGTTACTGGTCCCTCTGTCCAAGATCACTGCTTTGATCGAGGAAAAAAAGAAAAGAAAAAGGTTATCGGAAGGTCTAAGCCACACTGCAATAAGTCTGAAGGGTGCTCAAAGGCAGATTTCTTGGACAGAGCCAGGCTAGCTGTTTCACCCTGATTTCAGTTTTTAAGCTAAGCCAACTGTATCCCGCCTCAAGCTTCGTACACTGTTCTGAGAATTATCATCTAGCTCTAAACTCAAAAGCCAATGAGCTAATCAATTATTATCAATAACCATGGCTCCCTGGTGTGAAAGCAAAAACGGATAAAATAGAAAAGGGAAAAAAAAGCCAATTCAAACAGCAGATGACTCGTGTCTTTTTGGTTAGACTTTGAGCTTTGCTGCACTCTTAGCCCCCTACCCTCCCTCTCTTTGCCATCATGGCCAGGACATGGCAAGCTAGCACCAGGATGGGTCATCTTACTCAAACCTCCCTCGTGGTTTGACCCACTCAACAGGACCCTTGTTGGCTTTTCCACATGGATCTCCCTGGAAGTGGACGATGATGTGGTCGTGCAGCGTCTACAGTTTAGACTGGCTCTCTGTGGTAAGAGGGGAGCGACTGACTCACAGCTAACAGGGATGCGCATATCCTGTGTGTGTGTGTGTGTGCGTGTGCATGTGCATATGAGGAAATGGCTGTAGAAGTTTGTGGCGCACATGTTGTACAGCAGCTCTTGGGCCTGCATTCTTTCTAGCTGAATAACAAGGACTCTGTGTTACTCGGGCATAACTCTCTCTCAAAGCCTCCATCGTCCATGTCGATGGGGTAACAGTGTGTGAACCGCCTGTTGGACGAAGGTTTTGATCCATACCTCATCTGCTCTCATATCAAAGAAGAAGAGAAAACAAATAAAACCTTTCAGAGCATTTGTCTGCCCTCATTGATATTCGCCTTGCATTTGACAACATGGTGTGTAAAGTGAATGCGCACAGCGGTGAAGTCATTCATTATAAATCATTTCCCCCCTCTGAGGGTGAAATCATTTATTCACAGCCTCATGAGGTTAGTAATCCAAGGAGCACGCCCTGACTGGTGACTAATAGGTGGCTGATGTCGCTGGCTTCGGTGTCTAGGTTCAGGTTGTTGCGATTCGTTTTCTCTCTCGATACAAAAAGTACGAGAAGCTTAATTTCACTTATTTGGCCTCGGGCATCAATGGTCTGGCTTAGACAGTTTTCATCAACTGCTGCCAATTCTCTCACTTCTGATGTCTGTCTCTGGCCGTCAGAGAGTCTAACTGCAAAAAAAAAAGAAGACTTTAATAACTGTAATATTTTCTTGAAGCTATTTTGAAAACCGCCCATGTCTCTTTAGGCGCACCTCACTAGTAATTTTATGTGTGTGTGTGTTTGAGCGAGAGTTTTTTTTTGTCTCCAGCAGCAAGCCCTGTGGTCTGCTCGCGTGGAGCCTGGAAACTTGTGGTTGTCTTTTTTATTTTTTTCATACTAATAGCAATATTATACAGTGCACAAGTTCGTATTGGCATGCCTAGGCTCAAACTAATAATAACAATGTTGAGAAATGCCAGGAACTGGGGTTTCCTGACGGTTAAGATGATTGTTGCTGTTCAAGGAGCTGTACTTACAGTCAGGTTGTATCACTGGCCTCATCCATCATTTCTCTCTGTGTTCTTTCCTTTCACTTGATGAATCATATGTTAATTTTTCCTGAAGCTGATGACATTTTGAGTTGAGATGTTAAAGCCTTAATTAACGCATTTCTACTTTTTGGGTTTTTCAATGGCATCCATAAGAGAAAGTGGGCTATTAGTCATTGGGCAGCTTTTCTGAATGATCATTGTGCGTGTGTGTGTGTGTCTGTCTCTAAGGGGGATTGCCTAAGTACTCATATTTGGTCCCAGACATGCCTCCTGCTTTTGCTAATCATGCTATCATACAATGCCACAGGCTTTTTTCTTCTTCTTTCTGCGCCAACAAGCATTTTAACAAGCTGGAAGACTGCACTCATTCTTTCCGATCTTTTCCCAGCATCCATATCATCGTGCCTAACATCTGGGCCTGTTGGCACGCTGTGTGCTACACTTTGGCTAGCCACAGGAGTCCAAGGCCATGCTACGTTCACACACACACACACAGCTTGGAAAAACGTAGAGTTTGGTATCCTCTTCTACATTCTGTATGCAGGGGTACATCCGAGCCACTTTGATGTAGACAAAGCAGCCTCAAAGACTGCAGACAAGTCGGGTCAGGTTGGATTGTTTACACCACTACGTGCCTCTGTGGTCATGATTGCTGTTTAAAGTGGGTTGCAGTGCAGCTAGTGTTGTCAGAACACCCCTTGTGCCTATTCTTTTGATTTCATCTCGCCTGGGTGGCGGCGCGTTCTCTTGATCAGTCAGCCGGCAGATAGTTTGTGTATTTCTCCAGCAACTTTCTTTCCGCCTTTCTTTTCTTTTCGTACCTTCCTCTCAGTGGGTGTGGAAGGAACTGTTTCCGAATCTTCCCCAGTAATGAGGGAAACAGTGGATGGATTGTTGTCAGCCGGTTGCCTCGAGGGTTAAGTATCCATCTCCATTCGCTCTAAGCCCGGCCCTGCTTAGGCGGAGAGGGCTGTGAATAAATACCACCCTTGTCCTCTCATAATGGAACAGCTTGACCTTTCGTGACCTCGGCTGGTGGGAGCATCTGCCTGTCGATTCCACCGGCCCGTCCTGTGGGACATCACCGAGCAGTCGCATCTGCCCGTTAGCTGTAATTCGATTGGTGGATGAATTTATTTAACAGAATAAGAAAATGAAATGCTGGGCGTATAACTTTTTTGACGACGCAGGGAGAAGCCCGTCAGCTGGAATATGCTGTTGATTTACGGCCTGTGATCGAGTGAAAGTGCTTGTTTCTCTCTTGGGCACTGCGCATGACGACTGCATAATGAGTGCGGTCCTCATTGGCATGCTTGAGCCTCCCTGTATGGATGGGATAATAATGAGTTTGGCAGGGCCCTTTTAATTTAATCGTGTCGGTAAAAGCGGTGCACATGTGGCACAGCTGCTCGCGCTTAGCCGAGCCTCGCCGTGCCCGTGGAGGAAGTGCCATCCGGTGCCCGTATTGGCTGGTCTCTGTCTTCATCAGGTCTTTATCAACCACATTCCTGAGCGAAAAAGGCTTTGCGAGGCCGGACAAAAGGAGTTTGCTTTGCAAAGATTTGTCCGCAACCTTTTCTGCCGCAATCGCATTAGCTCACGTTGGCCCTGCATCCGCGTGACTAGAGAAACTGGTTTAGATGTTTTTCCTGCAGCCAGCGAAGGGCCAGTCTTTGTTGTCGCGTTTATTTAACTCTCCCCACTTAAACACAGCGTCGAGCACCTGTTCTGGATTATAGCTGGATGGTGGCTCCCAGCTCATTTCTTGTGACTATTCAACGGTGAAATGTAATCTCACCTTTTTGACATTTGGGCTCCTTTTTAGAGTGAGCGTTGCAGAATTCCTGCCGCAAAATCTGTTTCTACTTGAAAACGAAAAGCAGTCGGGAGACAAAGGCACAAACCAGCACACGCACATTTTCACCAAGCGATGCAACGTGCAATTCATCAACAACACTTCGATGAATTGCATGTTAATCTATGATACAATTTGGGGACAGAAACTAGGGCAGGGGTTGTGCACTGACTAAAACATCCACTGGGAAAGAGGCAGACATGCAAAGGTGTGTCCACACACTCGCCACGGGTGTCAAACCTGTTTTTGAGTGTTGAGTTCTCCTCCGGCACCATGTGTCCGGTTTAGCCTTATTTCTGACACCCAACAAAAAAAACACACTTCACCGCTGAGCCTCTCAGGATCCTTTTTTTCTACAACCAGGTGTGGTTGTTTGTTGGCTGTCGTGATGAAATGAAGTCTGTTTTGTTCTGATGTTTCAAAGCAGATTAGCTTTAATCAAATTACACATCTGCACAAGACTGTTTCTGTCTGTATGGATGTGTGTACATTGTTCCCTGCCTGTGCTTCAGATGAGATATTTAAGAGCCTGCATGTTTGCACAAAGAAGCCTCACACATCCACAACTGGCTCATGTGATGAGTAAAGTAAGTGTGTGTGTGTGTGTGTGTGTGTGTGTGTGTGTGTGTGTGTGTGTGTGTGTGTGTGTGTGTGTGTGTGTGTGTGTGTGTGTGTGTGTGTGTGTGCATAGACGCTGTATATCGCTTATTCCAGCTGTGCTCGACGCTGCAATAAAACACATTGTTTTGGTTGACGATAACCGGGGTGTTCTTACTTTCCTGTAAAAGCGAGATCGCACCAAGCTGGTCTTATTTCATAACTTTACATTTTTTATTGTATTGCTTTGGGAATTTACCCACCTTTTTTGATCGACAGCCAGCTCGGCGCAGCGTTTCAGTAATTCCTCCCCACTGCTGGGGGGAGCCAGTAGCTGTGAGCAGCTTAACGTCAGAGGATGGTTACTTTACGTGGAGATTTACACGCGCTTTCATTGCATGTGAGCTCCGAACTGTGGTGTTTACCAAAGCTGTGCTTTAAGTGAGCTTCTTCCTTTTTCAGATGCCGCAACAGTGTTTTAAGGACATTTATACGCGGTGTGTACGTAAACAAGCACGCACGTAGGCTCCGGGTAGAGCGACGCGTGTCCAAACAGGGTTGATTCCACCTGATTGATGGTTTATTTAGCCGTCCAGACCGTGGCCCTGTGTTTGCAGGGCTCTGACGTAGATCCATGACCCGATGCTGACAGCCCCACGCCGTTATCCTGCCGTCTACAGCCGCTCGCCCGGCTCCGCTCGGCTAGAGACGCGGATGTAGGCCTATGTTTGTCTCGCGCAGGCTCAACGGTGTGATGAGAATACTAAAGCAGTTTTCTTCTGAATCCTCGCATTCATTTTCATTTATTTATTTTTAAACGGAAATAAATTGCATTCCCGCGTCAATCTAACGCATTTGTGTTGTGATTCGGATTCGCCGCTGCAAAAGAAAGGCCACAGAAATTACTTTTAAAATGTGTTAATCCGCCATTCTGGGAGACGGGGCTAATCCTGCTTGTTTCGTACTTCCGTTTCACTAGTTTCAGACAATTTCAGTGTGTGTGGAAACGAGGCGGAGCAAAATCGCGATCTCGGCCAGCGTTGCCGCTTGAAAAAGGACTTTGATTGGCACTGAGTTATCTCATGCTAACGTGGACTTTTTTTTTGCGCCGCATTGACTGATCTGCCACGTGTGGATGATGTTCTCACCAGCTAAAAGCCACCCTGAGCACTTAACAGAGGCAGTCTTTCAGACCTGTCAATGTGGTCAAAGAAATGCTTTAATATGGACTGTAATTGCCTCAGGTAATGGCCTTTAATGGCTAACTGAGCATCAGCCCCCTTTGTTATCTATCTTAAGCCCTGATCGCAATGAGGTAAACCAACCAGACAGGCCCAGACTAGTCCTCCTACCACTAATAGAATTACAGCTTTCGCCTGTCGGTTCGTCACAGTCCACGGCTTTAGCAGACATGACCGCGATGCATTAATGACGCAGAAAGTGCTGAGCAAGTACCAACAATTGCTATGACCCGGCCTCTGTGTATTTCTCACCTACCTCGATCATGTTTCATTGGTTTGTTGGCTTGTGTTATCCGTCAGATGGTCTTCTCACCGGCACGATGAATGAAATCAGAGCGAGCGGAGTGATCAGTGTCCATTTTGGTCCGACCGTGATCGGCACTCTGGCCCTTTTTAATAGGCCATAAAAGCAGACCCCGTTGCCAGTTGGAGTGCTATTTTACCATGAGCGTATGACTCGCCTTGGCATACGGCGATAACATTTGAATCACCATATCCATTAGCGTCACCCTGTCCTCTGGCTCTTAAAGGCTTCAATCACGTGTGATCCGTCAGCTCCCACTGTTTTTAGACTTCGCAGCGTGCAAAAACGTCTCTGGGGCTGGGTGTGTGGTGCTCTACACCCAGGGGTGGGGGAGGCCAGAAGGGCAAGCTCCCTCTGGCGTCAAAGCTCCTCAAGAATGCAGAGAGGGATTAATGCATGTCTGTGGCAGTGCTGGATGGGAAGCCACTCACTCACTTACACACTCACACATATACCAACAGAGCATCTGGATGCAGAGTGCTTGGCCCTCTCCTGCGGCAGTATATGCCATTTTAGCAGGTGTGTGTGTGTGTGTGTATGTCTGCTGGGACAAAGCCAGGCTTTGGTTGTTTGCCCTACTACCCCATATAGAGCTGTATTCACCAACCGCATGTCAGTTTGATTAGATTTTTATCGTGCTAGTTCACGTCTGGGGCACTTTGAGCGATTCACTCTGTCCTTTTCAAAACGCAGATGAATCGATTTCTGCTCCCTCATTTTTATTTTTTTTGCCCCGTTGAGTTGATTGATGCCGCTGCGCGTTTATGGTTGTGAGGTTTGGAACGTGCCCGTGTGACTCCTGATTTCTGTGCGAGACCCATCGATTGCTGCACCTGCACACGTCCTCCTACCTGCGCCAAGATCCTCCAGCACCTCATTGTTTCCCCGTAAACCGCTGGCGCTTCCACGTGACCTCCAGCAGCTGGCTCCACGCAACCGACGTTGCACCGCATTGGTCAATGATCTCTGATGGATCACCTCAGGGAGCCTGGAGAGTGTCTCGCATGGCTGCCACAGTACACTACAGCGGCTATTGCTATGGTAATGAGTGAGTGAGTCGGGGGCTGATCGTATTAATCACGAGAGCTCACACCCCGACGCGTGTGACAGATTATCCTGCGGTGCACAAAGGACAGCCACAGTCAATTCCCGTGGAGATAATACAGTTTGCGAATGGGTTTGAATGCAGGTGCGTTGTGCAGGCGCTTCACACTCGTATGCGCAAAAAGTTGAGGAGGAGGAAAAGGGTTTTGTTGATTATTGATGACGCCCAGGATTCAAACTGACCTCCCTGAAGGTTAACAACTAATCAAACCGGTTGTTTCTCTTTTCTCCGCCTTGAGCGCACTTTTTGTCTCCCTATCTCCTATCTACGTGGAGATAATTAGGTATCTCTCTTTTACCCTTTGTTGCGAGGAAGTTGTCATGCTTTGCCCCGTCTTCCAGGCTGTGAAGCCGTCTTCAGGGTGTGCTTGTTTTCCCAATCTGAAGCTACTGCTTGAACACTGGGGCTCTGCGTTAGCTCTGCTTTGAAGGGACTACATGACAAACGGCATCAACTTTGCTGAGTTGATCCACTGCTGCACAGATGTGTGTGTGTGTGTGTGTGTGTGTGCATAATGATTGCACCAGAAAATAAAATAATGTGAAGAATAGTGAGCCTGAAAGATAGAGATACTGTAGCCAGAGATACTGTAGCTCTGGATCATGTTCAAGTACACTATGTGTGTGCACGTCTGTGCCTCCTCCCTTCACAGGTTTAACCCCCAAAATGACCTCCTTCTGTACATTAAGCTGCTTAATTAGCAGAGAAGCTGATGGAAAGCTGATTTGCACCTGCAGTCTTCCAGCTGTTTGCCAGATCGCAAACACACACTCCATCTATTTGTGGGAGCTGTTCGCCCCTTCCGCCCTCTGCCACTCAAAACATGCAGATGTAAAAGTGTACACACACACACACACACACACACACACACACACACACACACACACACACACACACACACACACACACACACACACACACACACACACACACACACACTAGTAAGCAGCATATGGGTACTGACACCCCCTTGAGGATGTTCTGAGGCAGTGTCTCCCTTAAACAAAGCATCAGAAGATGTTTACACCACATTTCCCATAGTTTTCTACACTACCACTGTTGGCGGAGGACAAACCCTCTGGCGTTATACACACACAAACACACACACACACACACACACACAGAGAGGAACCCACGCGCCGACGCATTCTTGCTAATTTAAAGTCGAGACTGTCATAGTGTTTTGTGTCTTGTCTGGCAGCAGCGCCAATCTGTAGAAAATGAACTGAGCTGGCAGCGGCAGCGGCAGCTGAAGAGATTTCACTGTAAGGGACAGAGGGATGAGGAGGCGGAGAAGACGGAATAGGGGATAGATAGTGGGAGGGATAATTGGCTCTGATTGGCAGAACATGAGAAAAACCTACTTGCCCAGATTTTGTTCCGCCTTTTTTATTTGCTTTTCACATTCAGTTTCCTTCTGTAAAAAGTCAACTTTATAATGTGGGGGAGTTTCATATGAAGAAACGTTTTAATTCTTTCCATGCAAAGGAGTTCTGTTTATGAAAATATTATCTTATCTTGTAAGCTACCTTCTAGTTAAATTGTTAGTGACGGAGTACGTCGTGGGTGGAAGACAAGCACCAAACAAAAGACTTGACCTTTCACCCTGACCTCTGCATTCCATCGTATGTGAATTCCATCAGTCTACACACCCCCCGACCCCTCCGGCCGCCGAGTTCTAACTTCCACTGGGTTTCTATTTAAATCCATGCGTCTGGGTGAGGCGGTCCACTATTCTCTGAGCAATTAAGATCAATTAATTCCCTCCCCAATGGACGCTTCGTTCACAAATTGCCGCAGACTGCAGTCCCCAGTGAGCAGGATAATCAATGGCATCAAACCATAAACGGCCTCCAGCTATGAGAGTGGCTCCATCATGCTGCTTGGGAGGCAGAGATGAGAAATATTAGCACTCGCTGAAAACTCCCATTTCCCCCCCCCCCCCGAATCGTTCTCCACGCCATTCGTCATCCCCATTAGCGTCACTCGACCAGTGTGAGTTTTTTCATCCGAGATGGATTATTGCAAGTAATCCGTCTGCGAGGTAAATGTGACACAGTTGATGCATTTTACATAAATAATTATTTACGAGGAAAGTACTGCAAGATGCTTTATGACTTAATGTTTGTGGCAAGTCTATAGCCCTCTGAGGGAACTGGGTTTTGTCACACTGCCATTATTGGGCCATCGGGAGTCATCTTAGACCTCGGTATCAGTGAGGATTTTGAAAGCTTTATCCCAAAGCAGCAAAGCAAAGCTCTGCTGATAAGCTCTTTGAAACCTGTGTAGCCACGCACTCAACAGGAGCTCTCTCCATTTCCTCCATGTCAAAG
Source organism: Myoxocephalus aenaeus (assembly GCA_038501785.1). Lineage (NCBI taxonomy): Eukaryota > Metazoa > Chordata > Actinopteri > Perciformes > Cottidae > Myoxocephalus > Myoxocephalus aenaeus. Next base: position 2,212,237 of record JBAMJR010000097.1, read on the forward strand.
CCTGTTGGATGCGCCTTTTTCTTTCCTGTGCTCTCTTGGTCGTAAGGTAGACACAGGCAGAAAAAGGACACGTCAGTAATTGCCTCGTTACCATCATGTCGTGTAATGCGAACTTCAGAAATGAACTGTATCTTTAGATATTAAAGGATTTGATTTGGCTTTGGAGAGCTTCCTGGGGCCTTAATTGATCTTAATTAGCGGTCAGATCACTTTGCCTTGTGGAATTAGACTCGACATCTGCGCTGTATGAATATGCATCGCAGAGCCTCCCTGCCTTCTCTTTTCTTTTTTTCTCTTTTCATGCCTCTCAGTCTCGCCCAGCTTGTTGTTGACCCACCTTTTAGCAGCCTCCATTTACAGCCGGACAAAGGGCTTTGAGAGGAGCTCCGACTCGGCCACGAGGACTATTGTGTTGTTGACAATGTTGTTTCGATGTGGTGAATATTATAATACGATTCTCTGCTGACATTGTGCCCCGGAGCTGACGTCTCTTACGTCGAGCAGCAGGCTGGGAGGGACGACTATTCCTCAGCTGCTCATACAAGCGTGGCGTGGTCGTGACTTTGAATGGCTGTTCAGGCCGAGATGAATTTCTGAAGAAGGAACCCCTATTGAGTGTAGTCACCGAGGTTCTTGTGTTTTCCATTTGTTGGAGTGACGTCCCTGAACGGCAATGATGCTCGAGGCGCCTCTGGAATAAACGCTGGGCCCACGAGAGAGTTGGGGAGCAGCTTTTAGAAGCAGCCTCGCACTCACGGACCACTTCTGAGGCCGTGTTGTGTTCTGCCGTGGCTTTTTGAACGGGTCCGGTTTGACTGCGTGGCCACAGTTATGTGAACCGTGGAGAAAATGGAGTCTCAAGTTTGTCTCTGCTGGGCTCTGGAATATGGCTTAGTCACAACACTTTCAGAAATTGTAATTCCAGAGAAGGGTTTTGACTCCTTTTCCTGTATTTTAATCAGCTCCTCCAAATGAGATGCACATTTTGCGACTCTTGGCCCCTAGAAACTTTTACACAGCTCAGCCGTGTTGCGGTCTCTCTTGTTTAATTTCCTCTTTTTCGCACCAAGCCTCTGTCTTTGCTCGCTGGACTTTTTTTCTTCTTTTCTCCTCCTGGTTCACACACACACACACACTCATGCATATGCACGTTTATACACACACTCAATTTCTCCCTCCCCAGTAGCTGGCTGCATCTCTGGCCCTTGGGTCATTGTGGTATTTAGGGTCAGACAAGCGCCCCAGTCATTGCGCCCTCCCCAGGCAGCGCTGCAGCCATTATACGCCAGCTTGTCTGGCCCAATCGCCTCAAACGGCTATGGAAAACCGCCTTGGCTGTAACGAGCCCCGCATCATCCTCCTAGCCAACGGAAAAGCAGGATGGAGGGAAAAACAACACGGCCGAGTAGTGGAGCCTTTCTGCAGCAGAGGCTCTAAATGGATGAGAGCTATAAAACGTCCTTCTCTTCCTGAGAGGGCTCTTCTGTTGAGAACTTTTCACTTTTTCCTCCCAGCTCTCCTGCTTTTCCTCTTGGCGCTCCGTTACCCAGGGTTACCCGGGGAGGGCTGCGATTCGCTGCCTTTTCAAAGCCGGGAGGGAGTTTCCACGTGTCCTCCAGCGTGTCTGGGTGTGTGTGTGTGTGTGTGAGTCAGATGCGTGTTGCTTTAAGACACGACGAGCCTTCGCAGGGAGAATCCACTTTGAGATCAGAGAACACCAGATTTCTCCTTTGCAAGTTGTTCAAAGAGCTTTTAGATGAAAGCCCGGGCCACAGAGGTAAGGGATGTTACGGGCTCTGTGTTTTATCTCTCTCCCTTTTTTGTTTTTCCTGTTTACTGGATTAAGAGGAGACAGAGGAAGAGGTTGCATTGTGCTTCCTATTGTCCAGATCCACAGGTGTGGGGTTACTCTGTGTGTTTGCATGTGTGAGTGCTGTTTAGGTTCCACCCGTATCTGTGAGATAGCCGTTTGTGTTTCAGTGTTTATCTCTGCCGTGTGGGGTCTGCCGGGCTGTATAAACCTGCCACATGTAAGCCTTGTACATGAAGATACAACAAAGTGACTCTTCACAATCTCAGACTTCATCACTTCTCTGCGTTACAGTCTCTTCTGCATGACTTCTGACGAGAAGAAGTGAGTTTAACAAACTTGCTCCCTTGTCTAAACTTTGTCTGCAAGCTGCTGCATACTTGCTTTGTGATATCCCGTCGTATGAGAGTGTCAGGGAATGTTATTTTGAATTGTGTTTTCTTGGCATCACTCTGGAATGGCAGTGGCATACGTGTATAAATCTTTCAGAAGGCTGCCATGCCATTTTTGGTCGGGAGCCAAGCGCAGAGCTTCTAAATGTATAATGAAAAAGTCCGAAAGACACTTAACAAGCACTTTGATGGATGTTTGGTGGCTTTGGCTGAATTCACCACGCGGTAATATGGGCTTTCAGCGAGTGATTCATGGATGAACATTTCTCCTCGCAAGCGAGCGGCCGCAGGATACTTAAAATCTGGTTCGTCCGACAAGAACTGCTGGACACGGCCTCGTCTTCGGCCCCGCTATCTTCTCTTCTTCACTTCCCGTTGATGTCTGTGTTCGGAGAGAACTTGTGTGGTTGTTTCTTTTGCACAAGTGTGAATTCAAGCCGCGTCTAAAGAGTGGAGCTTAAAGCACACTGCTCCTTTAAGAGCTCAGTTGTCACGGCGCCAGAGGAAAGTGATAAGAGACAAGTCCCATGGGCTGTGATTTGACAGGAGGAAGGCAGTGTGATTGTGTTAACAGTCACTTCCAATAACAAATGACCTCATATGTTCCTAGTTCACGGCATCATAATTCAAAAACATGAAACCTGGCTGGTACTTCATTCTGGATGAGATTATTTCCCTCTTTATTTGTTGCTTGCATTGTGGATTTATGATCGTGAGAAGCACATGGTTAACCCATATTTTCTGCATTATTGCACAACTGCACTTCTTTTTGGTAAGCCATTTAAAAAAAAAAAGACGTCTGTATCTCCCAGCTTCTATGGCAGAGTAGGTTAGAGAAACTGCACCAACAGCATCATGATACTACTGCGAGGCTGAGGTGTCTGGGGAATCGCCCGTTGTTTCACACTGCTGTGTCAAGAGTTTGTTCCTCCTGCTTTGGTGCCCAAGTTTAGATTCAAGGACACGAGGGTCAGAATTGCAAACCTAGTTCTTCCGCCTTTTGACGGAGGTCGTAGCTACCGTTCACCAAATGCACGGTGGTCTTTTGTGTCGAAAAAAAGGCAGTTTCTTCCCCAACACAATGCCTCCATGTTCCTACTGTTTATACCGCGCCAAGGTGTGGCCCGTTCCTCACAGTTCGCCCGAGCTGCAGACCTCGGACGCACACGCTGCCAGACTAAACACGGAGCTTACGTGGGAGTCATCAAGGGGCAGCCTGAGAAGAATGCCAGGTCATGGGGGTGTGTCGAGGAGCGTTGGGGTGGCAGCGGTCCCTTGGCCCCGGAGCAGATGGCTTGTAGGAAGCCCTATTGACGAGAACAGAGGACTGAAGGAGAAAGAGGGAGGGAGAGTTCAGACTGGGTTTAGCTAAAAGGAAGACTTGTCTTGTTGTTCTCCCAGTCGCACAATACTGCAGTTCAAGTCGCAGCAGAAGGCAAACGTGTGTGTCTTTAGGTGTGTGCGTTGGCATGCCTTTTGAGCCTTTTTTTTTATACCCACGTCCCTGCTCCCTGTTAATGAAGTTTGCAAGAAGGGCTTTAAAAAAAAAAGAAGCTCTGACAAGTCCGACAACCAGCATTATGCTGACTCCTAGTGTTGTCGGCAGCTGCTCTCTTGGTCTTTACTCCAGAGAGAGAATTGTTTAGTTACGCTCCATTCATGTAGGGGGACTTAAAATCATTTTCATCTTCCCTGTCTAGCTTCCAGATGCAAGACAAACGGGGGATTTGAGTAAGAAACGTGCCAGTTTTCCAGCCCATTTCTCGGTTAATGAAGGGGACTCAAATGCGTACAGTTGGACCAGTTGATCATACCTCAATAAGCACGATAGGCTTGTATTTGCATGTGAACCCTGGCCCCATTTCAACCAGCATGACAAAGATGGAAATTATTTGTGTGTTACTGGCAGAAAGCGGCTTGGATTGGCATCGGGGTTGCAGTGCCGAGACTATTTCTGTGTATCGGTGCTGCTGTCACCCTTTTTAACTCATGACGAACAGAGCCAGTGTTGGTTAATCCGCTGATCAGCTCAGTGTGGGGTTTCAAGTTCATTACCAGCCCTACATATCTCCGGCCAAGTTTCCTTGAGTGGCTCCTTGTCATGTTTGATTATTATTTTATTTTTTGTAACATTAGTCTAGGTCTTTGTCCTGTCCTTGAACTTTGGGATCTAGCGCCTCCATATGCTTTGCATTTTAAATATTCAAGTCCCCCTGGAATTTCCGTCTCAACTTCACGTATTAAACCGACTTGTTTACTGTAGTCCATTTACTGAGCCAACACTATTTAATCTGGCCTCACAGTCAAGGTGCATTCAAGCAGGAGCAGATAAACTCTTAATGCTGCAGATCACATAATCCTGAAGGTTAGGGCTTTTGGCAGGGGGTGTTGACACTGTAACCTTACGCATTATGTACGTGTGCTGCGAGGCTTAGACGAGTTAGCACTATTTGAAAGACTTCCTGGAGTGTGAGCTACATGCATGTAAGTGGGTTATACTACACACACACAAGACATAGTCTCGCTGCTTTCCAGAAGATGCCCGGTGCCTCCGCAAAGAGCTTTCCTCAGCCGTTTCTGGTTTTGGATCCTGCCCGCCGGACAAATTTGGCGGTGACGAGTGAAAAAGAAAAAGGAGCAAGCTAGGATTCCTATTTAAAAATAAACAGACGGGTAAACTGTAGCCGGCTTTCAAAAACTTTCCGAACCCTGATCAAATATGACGTCATTTACTTGCGGGGAGGTGGAAAAATGCCACCAATGTTCAAGTTTGGGATGGCTGATTGAGGAGGGATTTTGGAGGAGTGGACAGATTATTTTATTTTTTTTATCGTCATACTGTAGAGCCAGGGTGGCAGTACTGTGCTGTCTTGTATGCTCAGTTGATGGGAACTTGCTTGGAGTAAAGTTAATTGGATCTGTTGGATACTTTCGAGCTGCATAGTTTATACAGAGGAAACATTTTTGTCTCGTGGATATTGGCTGAATATTTTTTTCCCAAACCTGCCAATAAGATCAATGGGTTTTTTCCCCTCCGCATACAGAAAATCTCAAATTACACCAAGTGAGACCACAGATGCTGTTTCAGTATAGCACTGGCTTTGTTTGTCCCAGTGAGAAACAAGTCTGGCTGCCTCCCAAACACTGTCTTCTCCCAAACACTGTGGATTAGGTCTACTCTTTAACTGGCACACCTGTTATCAAACAAGGGGCTTATTACATGTGGTAATTTACAGTCCTGTAGAAAGAGACTAAGCACTAAGTCAACTTCTCTCTCTGTGTGTTTCAGATGAGCCAGAGGACAAAGGAATGAATTTACTCTGAGGAATGAGGCTGAGGGAACCTTGCACATAGGAGCTCCAATCTGAAGAGAGACTTTTCAGACAGGTGAGTCTGTGGCCTTTATATCTGGGTTGCCGATAATAGCGTGCTTGATGAAATGTATGTGTCTCTGGTATACACCTTCAAACTTGTCCATTTTCTTTTTACAATTCAAATGTATTGGTACTTTAAAACAGACATTATTAGTTCATTTATTTTATGACAGCACCTTTACCTCGGTGTTATATAGCCAAACAGGTCATGTTGTAGAAAGGTTTGTCCTAATCTACTAATTCAAAGACAGTTGAAGGTATTAAGCCTCACCTATTATGTAATTGCACAACAGACAGCAGCAGATACAACCCTGTCTCTAACCGGCACTATCTGCTATAGCATCAACCCTGTAATAAAATGTCTGTCTGGTCACGGCTCTCCGTCACTAATGTCAGAGTGTTGTGGACGGTCTGGAAGGGATTTCACATTGTCATGAACTCCGTCTCACATAACAACCATGACTGCATAAAGCCTGTTCATCTAACTTGACTTTTCAATAGAAAGAATGGATGAATGTAGTAAAACAAGAGGGAGGGGGGGGATACTATACAGGTTAATGGCCAAATGTGATAGAATTACGTACAGCTATTTTCTTTGAAAGGCATAAGGAAGAAATTACACTCGATGCTATTGTATCCTGCAAATTAAACAATTGTGTGTATGTTTTTATGTATGTATGAGTGCAGTGATGAGTAATAAGTACATTTTATGTATCTGAGGAGCTGGTGTTCTATTATTCCATGGCATGTATATTATACTGCCTTATTTGGGAGTAACAGAATGCTGGTGACATTATGATTTTGATTCCCTTTTTTCCCTTTTTTTCCAGGCAGCAATGGGAAATTCAGAGAGCCAATATAGCATACAGGGCCCCAAAGGCACCAGCTTTGTCTTCCCTGGGAAACCGAAGCCATGCTCACGGAAGCTCCACGCCAAAGATGATGCTCTGTCACCCCATACGTGGTGGAAAAGTGCCCCGTTGGGCTCCGGGTACAAGGCCAGGTGTGTTGGCCGTGGCTGTCTGTCCCCTCCCAAAAGCAGGCCGCCTTACTCCCCTAGGCACTGCGACTACGTCTCAAAGGGGACAAGGGGCAGCCCAGGAGAGCGCCGCTGGCATCGATCGCCTCGATGTGCTACGCGAAAGCGGCATATGTCGGATGAGTACGAAGATAACCCATACGGGGCTGATCTTAATGGGTGCACTCTGAATGGACATACTGACGAGCAGGAGGAGGCTTTGGAGGAACAGAGCAGCCCACGGGTGGTGATAAAGAAGGATGGCAGTCTCAGGGTGGAGTTCACCAACACCTCAGGCAATCCCGTCCTCCTGGACGGGGCTTCTGGGCCCGTACAACTCCTCAAGTTCTCCCCTAACCTGGAGTCTGGCTTCACTCCCAGCCTGCCTGGCTCAAGTGGTAGTAGACAGGACGACCACCACAGCGGCCCAACTGCGGCCTCTACCTCCTCCACGGCCAGGACCAGCAAGGGAAGCTCCCTGAGCTCTGATGGCTCTTGGTATGACTCTCCCTGGGGACCCAGCACGGAGCTGTGCGAGCAGGACCAACCCTGCTCTGCCAGCAGGACACTGGTCCACTCCCCCGTGCATCAGCTAGACTCCTTCACTGAACAGTCTCCTCCGTTGTCCATCACAGACCTCTATAAGGACTCCACAATGGCTGCCACCTTTCCCACAGCCAGGGACCTGTCCTTCCATTTACATCAGCCTCCTTCAGGCCAGAGGCCACACAGAGCTTCGTTTGCCTCTGTCCTGGATGTTCCACTGGAGGAAGAATCGTCTGAGGCCTGCCAGTACTCGTCATACACCCTGCCCTGCCGCAGACCCAAAGCCCACACCGTGAGCGAGGATCTGGACCAGCATCCTGACCAGGAGCAGGCTGGACCTGATTTTGGCTTCCATAAAAAAGACTCCATCAAAAACCGCATGAGGCGCTTTAGTGACTGGACAGGAAGCCTCAGCCGCAAGAAGAGGAAATCTCAGGTATGTTTGGCCTGGGTCATATTTATTTAGTTTCGTGCTCTGCAGTTTTTTTGATAATTTTTACTCCTTTATCGCTAACAGGGCTCATACAGGGATCTTATCCACACGGTATGTAAGACATACACATTGCATAGATGTGGTGTTTGTAGTTGCCCCTGACTATAGCCCTCATAGCACACAATAGATACATGTATCATCCTCTTATTGTGGTCCTCTGTTGCTGCCTCACGACTCGCCTTAGAGCGACATCTTGTTAGACAGGTGAGGGTACCAGTAACAGCCGCACACAGACAGTTTCCTGTCGGGCAAGGTTTATTTGATCACAAGCCACAGCGGTGGTCTTGGCATGACCAGGAACCAACCACCGTCCTCTGGTCCTTAGCACTGCAATACCAGCTGTCCGGAGACGGGGGAACAGTGGGGCGGCACGAAATAAAATCTGTAAGGCAGCCAGAGCTGGGCATTTGTTTGTTTTTGTGGCGATGGAACAAGGATGCGTAAGACATGGCTGATCCTCAGAGGAAGAGAAGTGCAGGGCTTATGTGCAGGTTTCATGATGACTGTATCTGGGTGGGTACATTTGAAGTATTATTGCATACTTATTATTTGTGATTAATTGTTATATCTACCGCATTTGTCGCATGTTGATGTCTTCATCTCTTTTTGTTTGCTGTCAGTCATGTAGGCTGCGAGGTTGTTTATTTAACTGAATGGTATTTTTCAGCCTTACTGGTCACCACCCATTAATTGCAATTCATTTAAAAAGGTTTCAAGGTAACTGATGAGATATATATATATATATATATATATATATATATATATATATATGTCTTTCCCCCAGTAAAATGATACTTGTCAGGTCAGAGGAGAGGTTGGAAATAGCCACAACTTGTCGGCATGTTGCCTGCACGTGAAACTAGAAACTATGTGATTCTGTTCTACAAACACTACATTCTTAATAGCTTTAATTTGACTTAAAACGTTTATTGGAATGGAGCCTGAACTCATGTCCCTCTCCGTTTTTGAGGCTTGAAAGCAATTGTTTCTGCATTAATTCGTTTAGCTTTGGCTTGGAAAAGTTTTAAGAACACTGTTTGGGCACTGCCAAGAGAATAGCTGTAAGCCTTTGAGAGGCTCTGTTAGAGTGAAACTAAATCCTAGCGGAAGATTGAACCCCACCCCTCTTCTAATGTTAATGACTGACTTGTGGTTGTTCTGGCTTTTGTGTGGTGCAGACTTCTTGGGCTCCCCTCCGCGGACCCGTTGAGAGTAAATCTGCTAATAGGGATTGGTGTTCGGTCAGTTGGGTCTGACAACAGACCAAAGGACTAAATGGAACAATCGTGGTATTCAGATGGCATTCTCTGCTTTGCTAGAGGATGAATTTGTGAGCTTCTCCTTGTGCTTAAACAGCAGTTAATACTAAGTGAAATGTACAAGATACTTTGCCTTGATGCTGTCACTCCTCCCTGACATAAATACGCAGTAGACTGACAGTATTCATTTTAAGTGCTCCACAGCGTTCACTTTACATTAGTTATGTTTGCCTCTAAATCTCCTGCTTGCCACAACACCATGCTAATCTATGGTTGTGTGTTGGCGCTAGACTGTTTCACAGAGACTAGCACCCACAGATATTTACTTCAGTCTTTGTTATCCAGAAATGAAGCTGATTAACAGCTGTTTTTTCAGAAACCCTAAAGAAACTTCTAAATGAGGTGTGACTACTAGAAGACAATAAAATCCATTGCCAGCATCCGGTATTGCTGGCAAATTGTAACACTTTAGCTTAGTTTCATTGAGGATAATTTAACCAACAACAAAAAATAAGCAGTGATTGATGCCTGGGGTTCTTTTTCTTAGTGACTAACAAGGCCTGCCACAATTTCCTGTAAAAGGGACTGCAGCGCTTCAAACTGGTCTTCATACTGAATTTTCTCGGTCCTCCGGGGGCCATTTTGTTCACTGCCAAACCTCTGTGGCATGTCTGATCACAGTGCCTCCTTTCAGCATGTCAACCCAAATCAGGAGCACCTCCAGCTGTGGTTCCCCTCCACCTGAACTCCAGGGCTCTGTTGTGGGTTTAAAGGTCACGCCGCAACCCTGGTGCCAAAGGCCAAGAACCTGCTTGTAATGAAAAGCAGCTGGAGGAGAACTGGAAGAGGGTGGACACATCTAGGCTGTGTCAACGAAAGGAAAGCTGTAAGAGACCCACCCTGTGCTCAGTCCATATTTTCCTACATCTGTATTTTACGAATACAGTGTTTTTTTTTATGGTGGCAGGTGGATGTAATGTTTAAACAAAGGCCATCATCAAACGAACACTGTGGGTTCAACAGGTTCATTGCTGCCCTGTAGCTAAACAGGAACCTGTAGGAATCAATAAAGCATTACCTTGTGGTTGCTTTCCATATTAGCACCATCCTTTTATCTATTTTAAGTATCAATAATAGGAATAACATTAACAAGGTATGGAGAAGACATGGGCGAAGCTGAGCGAGACACAGAAAGAAACAAAGACGGAGGATGAGCTCCGGCATGACGGCGCATACTCTGTGTCTGCATGCTGAGAAGCACTCCACTCCCTTGCCACGGACAGAATCAATGCTGTAATCTAGTCAAGTGTAGGTAGTCATTGGGCATGAAAAGAGTGCAATTCCATCAAGTGTTCATTTGAGGAGTTGGGAAGCCACAGCAGACGTTAAATGACGTGAAATTGTCTGAGCCTGGAGGGTTCCAACCTCCCAGGTGCCAGAACAGGAAATTTGTCCCACTTTCTCAGCCCCAGCGATAGATTTAGAGACTGTAATGCAGACTTTGAAGTAGGTTCGAGTGGTTTGAGAAGATTTCTTTTTCAAAAGTTCCTCCTCCACTTTTGCGGCGCCTTGGGGCTAATTGAAAGAAGCCCGGTTTGATCGTTGTCCCATCCCAATGCAAGCTCGTTTTCGGAAGTGTGCACCTCTGGGAGCGAACATGGTGTGCTTTTGAATTAATGTAGGTGGGAACAAAAAAGTCGGTTCATCAGTTTGGAAATCTCAAAACCAGTCCAACACCTCTAATGGTGACTAATCAGTGAGAGTATTTGGGTTTTGTTTAGTTGACATCCAAATCTCATCTTTCCCCAACATTGTCCGATCTTCATCCACTAGCATCTCATGCTCCTCTCGCCTTTTCCTAACTTCAGGAGTCCAGGTACAAGGACCTGAGCGACGCCTTCGACAGCGGGGTTGATGGCCTGACAGCAGACACCAGCTCCCCCTCTCAGGTCTCCAGCCTCCTCTGGTTCCCAGGAGCCTCCAGGGCCCAATCATCAGGGGCCATCCACCAAACGACCAGCGACGCCCTCCGCCAGAATATCTATGCAAACTTTATGAGGGAGCTTGAGACTGGCACTGGAAAGGGAGGAGGCGGAGAGAGAAGAGACCCATCCACTGGCACCGAAGAGGGGGAGAGCAGCAGCGAGTCGGCCGAGGGCTCCCTCGAGGAGCTGGATCTGCTGTTTGAAAAGGAGCAGGGGGTGGTCCGACGGGCCGGATGGCTTTCCTTTAAACCCCTCGTCACCCTGCACAAGGACAGGAAGCTGGAGCTGGTGACCCGCCGCAAGTGGAAGCAGTACTGGGTGACCCTGAAAGGTGAGAGTGAGTTGGGGAGGAGTGAATGTTCTGTTTTGTGGTTTTAAAAAGTATTCACATGTAAGTAGATTATCATAGTTTTAGTACCATCTTTCTCTTAACAGCAGTTCAGTCCTTGACCATGACATCACTGATGATCACTTGACAGTGATGGATTGTCATTCCATCCCACCTAAAAGCTTCAAGGGAATTATGCCATTGCTTCTCGCCAAATGGACACAGTTTAGGGTACACATGCTGCTTTTCTGACACTGCTAACTGTGCTAAGTGTAAACTGAAGAGCACCTCTTGGAAGTAAAAAAAATAAAAAAGGAATAAGCAAGGACACTGTTGTCATTTGTGACCTTTTGGGAGTATGTCAAACTTTTCTGTGTACCCCGTTCTTGCAGAACATTTGTTGGTCTTATACAAGGACATTTTGTCTGTAAAACATTACATGATAGCTGGCTGAAAAGCGTTTGGGTTTTATACAGTCTATTGAATCTCCTTTCCTGCATCACATCTCTCTGTGTCTGTACTTCTACTCCGTCATTTCCAGGATGTACGTTGCTGTTCTACGAGACCTACGGTAAAGGCTCTCTGGAGCATGAGCTGTCGCCTCGCTACGCTCTCCTCGCCGAGGACGGTATCGTCCAGGCCGTTCCAGAGCACCCCAAAAAGGAGAATGTTTTCTGCCTCAGCAACTCGTATGGAGACGTCTACCTCTTTCAGGTGAAGCGCGCCCGTCGACACGCATGCAACCATGGATGCAAGATGACCGTAGTCAGCAGAGTTGAATGAGAACAAACAGAAATATGCTGATTATTTTTTTTGGGGGGGAGCGTACAGTTGCAGTACATGGTTGTAGTAGAATTATACCAGACACACATCGTTTAGCTTCCCCTCCCTGGAGTGGAGCATGTGAAATGACCAATTTTGGGATTGGGAGGGACTTGAAAGGAGGGACTTGAAAGTGCCCAAACTTCCCAGCTCAGGGTCTGAGAGCAGATCCTATTTGCCCGCTGTGCTTGCTGACCTACATACTGTATCACGACCAAATTCATGCCCAGTCTCGGCTCCTTGCGTGTAGCACCCCTCCATTACAAGTTTCCCCGATTGCGGTGTCCAGACCTACATCTAATAAAATGATTCTGTGTGGAGCTGACATGGCCCCCTGAGGGAAGCTGAGAGAAAATCAGCTTGAAAGCATGAAGACAGCTTGGGGTTCACACTTTTGTTTCCACTCACATGGCCTGTTGAGCATGAGTCATTCTCAATCTAAAGGGGGTTCAATTGATTTCTCACCGACGGGCGAGTGAATCGCCGTAGAGAGTGATCATCGTGGACTGGCTTATTAAAAGGGAAAATGTGTGTTTGAGTTCGGCAACAGTTCATAACCTGTGCTTTCTCATAGAAGCACCGTTAATCACGCCGCCTTTTTTATTGATCCAGCAAAGCCCAGCTTGCCACCCAATGATCTTATTGTGATATATGGTTAAATAACACGATAGCAGTGCATCGGCAATCCTAGCGGGTTTATCAGGCTTAGCATTTCTGAATGTGGCTTATAACGGGGAATATTGGTCTTGCTACTACCAAATTGAACTCCCTGTCCCTCCTCGCCCTTCTAGGCCAGCAACCAGACCGATCTGGAGAACTGGGTGACAGCCATTCATTCTGCCAGTGCCTCGCTGCTGGCCAAGCGCCAGGGGAAGGAGGACACGGTGCGCCTGCTGCGGAGCCAGGTCCGTGGCCTTCTGCAAAAGATCGACATGGACGGGAAGATGAAGAAGATGGCCGAGCTGCAGCTGACGGTGGTCAGCGACCCCAAGAACCGCAAGGCTATTGAGAACCAGGTGAGGTGGTGATAGTGAGACATTAGTTGGATTAGTGGGAATTGAGCATCACTGAGAACATTGGAGGCCTCTATCCCATTTTACTCTGCATTATACGAGTTGTTATTCCACGGGATATGTATAGCAGCCACATGATGTGCCTTACCTAATTCGACTGATTTCGTGACTGCAGTGACAAGCCTGTGCTTATTTTTGTCTGTCTGTGGGTGGGTGAAGTGGCCTAAATGCATCAGTCCCCAAACGCATCACCAGGGGCCCAGGGGAGCAGCTCGCTCCCCGAGCATCAGATAGAGATTCCAGATGTTTCCTGGTAATGGGCTCTCAACATGCATTATCCTCTTCCTCCTCCTCACAGCCTAGGGGAGAATCCAAAGCACCCAGCGCTGTGCTGTAGCCTACATACAGCAGATTACTGATGAGTATAAGAAGCCCATAATCTATAGCTCAGCAAGGCCCCAAAGACTTCTACTAGAACTTGGTGTTTGTTGTGAAATGTGCAGAAATATAGCAGCAGTTCGTTGTTTTTACCTGCGACTGAGGTGGCCATTGACGTAATTGTCTCTTACTTAAGTGCTCTGCCTCTGCGTAGCCGCATGGGTTTGTGTTTTTCCAGCTGCTCCAGTCGGTGTGCACAAACTGCTTATTCAAAATGGATACTTATTGTAAGGGCTGTTATTTGGTGTTTGGTTAAAGTGCACTGAGTGGAAATATGAGTATGTACTATGAAGAACAAGCAAGAAAGACCTCACCCCTGTGATCACAGATGGCGATGTCACTGCCTGCGAGACTGACTGTGTGATCTGCTTTCAATTAGCCAGTATGCCACCTCAGAGGAGACCAAGAGACAGACGGGGTTGGAGTCAATGATAGGGTCAGAGGGCTATGGGACAGGACTCTGATACAGGCGCCCCGAGGCTGATGATAGCTTTAAGGTTTCGGTGGGGTTGTCTAACCCCAACAAGGCACTACTTTGATGTACCCCACCCCCACCCACTTCTGTTGAAATCCGTGCCAGTAGATCTCTTTTGAAGACCCCCGTTGCCCCCTTTCTCACAGTCATGCTCACGTACGCGCATGCACACACACAGAGCGCACACACACACACACACACACACACACACACACACACACACACACACACACACACACACACACACACACACACTCCGATCAAGTTGCATTGAAAGACTTATTATGCATTAGGGCTTTTTACAGCGAGCCAGGGGCAGATGTTAAAGAGGGGGGAAAAAGAAAAGATGAGAATCTGTTAAAAGAAAGACTTGTCTCTGGCGTGCTTAATGGCTCTGAATTGAATGTAAATAAGTTGTGCAGATGGGCCCGAACATGCCTTGCTTTTTCACTGATGTTGGTTGATTGTCTCACTGCACTCATTCAGGCCTGCTAAATGCATGATGCAATAGACTGCATAAAGGCAGTCATCAGTGATGCACCCCTGGCATGAATCATCAAATCAAATTTTATGCACAGGACTATTTTAGAACATCCTTAAATGAAGACTTGGATATTTGACTGTTGACAAATGGATCCCGATGGCGTGTAAATGAGGACCTTGCTAGGGTATTGCGTGATAGTTATACAGAGAGACGCAAGTTATTCCAAAGCAGCAACTCTCCTAAATTTGTCTTTTTGAGGAAGGAGCTTAACTGATTTACTTGGTAACACCTCCCTCCCCATCTGAAGTCATCTTCAAACCACTCAGTGGAATTAATTCACAGACCGTGTGTGTGTGTGTGTGTGTGTATGTATATATATATATATATATATATATATAAATAAATAAATAAATAAATAAATAAATAAATAAATAATGAACCGGGAATAGCAGGATACAAAAAATACTTATTTTCGTACTTACTAGGATTTATGTACAAGGTCTTTTGAGTTCAGGTTCAACAGAGTGACGCCAATAATTGGACCCAACAGGAAGGTTCTTGGACAAGTCCCAATGTGAAATAAATACATGTTTGTCAGCCTGCTTGTGATAAGTGACGAGAACACGGAAAACAAAAGTCCTCCATAAGTCCCCATATTAGCTTCGGTGCCCCTTGCTAATGCTAACTGCGACTACCATAATCCCCAAAAAAGAATACCCACCTTTAAGTTGCAAAAAGTAGTTTTGTTATACTTCATGTTGCTCCAGATGATCACATGCTAGATGGGGGTAGTTGCCTATGATCTCTAGCCCACAACAAAGGCTGGTAATTAGCTATTAACTATAGTAGGCTACAGAGTAAAACGAGGCTGTGCAACTTTGGCTGACTTGTAGCAACTTTGACCACAAGTGACATTTATGGGATAATAAAATAAATGACAAACTCTCAGAAAAGTTGTACTTAATAATATATAAAAGAATATAACCATACTAAATGTACAGATATAAAAGTTGATATGTGGGTCCTTTGCTGTTCCTGCTTTATGAAGGACTAATGCCGTACTCTAGTGTTTGATCATGTTTCCACCTATTTAAATAACTGGCGTGCCAAAATGCAAGGCCATTTTTACCCAAAGCATGTGGATTCCTAGCAGTTGTCTTCATGGTCCAAGTCTGGAATGGGAATAATGACTGTCATTGACTCGAGGCTTGTTATGCGAGGCCACCTGCACAGCTATGTACATATGCGTTTTATGGGCTTTAGCACACAGCCCAGTATGGTCCCATAGTGATTTCTGTTCTTTGTTTAAGATGTTTCAAAAGTCAGAGGTTCATAAACCACCACCCCTATGTCTAAAGAATGCCATCAATGTAAATGAGACCTAATAGCACAATGCCATAGGGTGCGTTATTGTAAATGAACTCACAGTGCAGACGAGACCTATTAAAGTCAGTGGTTACAGAGGGTTGTTTAACTTGAGTGTTCTCATTAAAACCAGTCTCCAGCCAACAAAATAAGCACTTTCTCATAGAGTACACAGTGCAAACAGGGACAGAAGAAAGCAACTGTAAACCGTGTGTATGTCCTGTTTGTGAGTGTGTGCGGGGTGGAGTTTAACGGGTGTTCTGTGCAACATCACCACTCTCTCTAGACTTGCATAAAAAACGGGTATTAGAATTTACTGCACACGCTTCGACTCCTCCGCTAGATATGCAGCCCCCCCTTAGTATCAAACCCACAGTAATTTGTGCCCTCACCCTCCACCAACATCTGCAAGCAATTGCAGCTTGATGGAAAGCCCTCGACTGACCCTGGATCTCCCTCCTTGGCACTCCCTTTCCCTGCCTCCCCTCCTTCTCCCCTCTCATATCCCCCCTCCTTTACCCTCCCCCTCCCTCCACTCTCATTTCTCAGCTATCCCAGAAAAAAAACGGTCAGAAACTTCACATCCAAAACCTGTAAAGTAATACTCTTCCTTTTCCTTCAGATCCAGCAGTGGGAGCAGAACCTGGAGAGGTTTAACATGGATCTGTTTCGGATGCGCTGCTACCTGGCTAGTCTACAGGGTGGAGAGCTGCCTAACCCAAAGAGCCTGCTGGCTATAGCCAGCCGACCCACCAAAACCACGCTGGGACGTCTGGGGATCTTTTCCGTCTCCTCCTTTCATGCACTGGTGAGGAAACTGAGGGACAGGTTCTGAAAAAGGGCAGATGAATGACTAGTAAACAAATACACAATTCAGAATCAAAGGATCCTATGTGTGTCCTGACTGGATGCTTTTTCGCTTTCCTTTTGTGATGCCCGTGTATGTGTTACAGTACCCTTGAAAATCTTTCAGTCTTTTGAAACTAAAAAGCATCCAACAAACACTCCCTTCATGCATTACTGGAGGGAAATAAACCTAATTTAATTTTTTTTTTTCTGCTATTTTGTGTGTCGGTTCAGATCTGTTCCAGAGACGAGGCCACACTCAGAAGGCGCTCATTGTCCCTGACTCACAGACGGCGCAAGAGAGGCCTCTTCTCCTCGCTCAAAGGCCTCGACAACCTTACGAAGAGGGGCCGGGATAAGAGGCCTTCTGCTTCACAGGTACCACTGAACGCACACGAGCAGATCCCATATAATATATACGCACCAAAATGTTAGCGATTTAAAGTAGCGGTTTCTCAAATACAATCATTTGTATTTCACTTAAATCAGATAAAAAAAACAGATGGTAAGATGAAAGATTGCCTAATGAACTCCATCTCAGTATATTCTGTGTTCATGTCACAGTTGAAAGCCTGACAGCAGCTTTTATAATCTCCATTGAATGCCAGCATAATGAAACTCCCAGACTTGTCATGCAGGATCTTCAGCAGGGGGAACCATCCACACGCATACCATACACATACAGACATAATCAAGCAGAATTGTGCACACACACAATGTTTGAGGTGTACTGCACGCAGTCTCTTGGGACGTCTTGCCGAGAAAAACGGCGTCTTGATACTTACGCCCTCGGTGCACATCGTGCATTGTTTGTTAACGAAGCAGCCGGAAAGCCTGTTTCCTTATTGCTTGCTTGCATGTGCGTTGCCTGCGTTGGCATGAAAGAAAGCAGGAGATTGGTACAGTCATGCACCCATCTCAGCACATTCCCCCCCAAGGAGATTTTATTAAGTAGAAGCACATAAGCTCACGTCCCACCCCCTCGAGTGCACACCTCCCATCCACATAAACACAGAGGGGCATTCCTTTCCCAGGTGCAGAGGGGAGGGGAGTCTAAATCCTCTCAGGTTAGTAATTAGACCCATGCAAGCTGATCATTTATTGACACAGAAATCCGCCACTCTGTACCCTGAGGATATGCCCCTGGAGAATCCTGCACTCTTAGTAGTCTATTTTTAGAATCGCCACATGAAAAACTAAAAAATAATTTGCTCGTCTTTTATAATCTATTAGCTGAGAGTAAAGGAAGGGAGAGGAGTGGGGTTTTGGCGTTCTCCCTTCATTTTTCCTTCATGCTGTGAAGTCAATATGGTGTCTTTATTGTTTTGGAGCGAGCACCGCTAAGAGCCAATCATGTCCTCCAGTAGGTGAGCCCTGACTGCTGACAAAATGTTCCCTGTCTTATTTCACTTGCTCTTATCCAGCGCACCCGTCGCACCACCTGCTCTGCGATATTTCTGTTTGTGCACTTGCACATGTCTGTCAGCGACTAGATATGCACGTCGTTATTTTCCCGGGGAAGTCCAGCCGGCCGGCCTAATGAGGCCCAGTTACATTTCGTAGTGCAGACGGCCGAGGTGGCGCTGCAACGCGCACATGAATTATTGAACGCCATGTGTGGTAGATGGCATTCTCCACTCTTTCCTCAGCCCCGCAGACACCAGCAGATGGTTGGTGTAAAGATGCTAAATATTAAACAGCCTCCCTTTTTCATTTTTTTCCCCAGGTCCACCTTCTCTTACGAGCTCGTTTTTAGCGCTTTTCTGATCTATTTTTTTTCTTCGCATAGAGGCTGATCAGGAACAGAAAGAAGGCCGGTGAGGGCTTCAAGGGGTTGTCACAGTTCTGGTTTTCCGTGGACATCTGCTTTTTTCTGGTGTTTTTCTTTTCTTTTTCTCTTTACACGAGTCAAAGACCATTTGTAGTGTTCGTTTTTTTTTTTTTTTTTGTCGTGAAAGTGGAAAAAGATTTGGACAGCGAGGCCATCTGAGGAGCCAAGCGCTCCTCCATGCTCTTAATCTGTTGTTACCGTCTCAGGTTCTTAGACTGTGCTTTCGCCGAGATTTTTTCGAGATATCTTCTTTCGGTGCTTTCCTCCCTTTTGCTCTCCATTGATCCCCCTTCCTCCAACTCCAACTCTTTATTTGCCTCTAACTCTATCCTACTTATTTGATATCCTAAAGGTAGAGTTTCATCTCACTCTCACCCACAATTTCTCTCACCATTTGTCTTTCAGTTCCCCCCCTTCGGCCTCGTCCTTTTTCAAACCCCCTGTTTCTCAGAGCATAAACATAAGAGCGTTAGCCGGCAGCCTTCTCCCACAGTTTCCATGCTGACTCATCTGTGTTGACTAAGCCTAAATCCCATTTACCACTGCACTGCCGCGCTCAACAACCTTGCCCCGAAGTCATGCCCCCCCCCCCACCCCCCCATTTCTCATCCGTCTTAAGAGAGCTATGTATACAGTAAGGAGCTGGACGGCAGTCGGCTGTGGGAAGTAGGCCAGAAAGGTCTGAGGATTTGTGGAAGGGTTGGTAAGCTTTCTAAAATTAGTCAGTTTACGGCGAAGCAGCACTGTTTACAGCCACTCTTATAAATGTACTGGATGGAGAGTTTCTGCTGCTCAGAGGTCAGATGAGCGTTCTTACTGCCATATTGTGGGCTATATTCTGATTGTAAAGGAAACTTCTTGGATCCTTCCGCGCCCCAAGTCTCGCGTGGCACTCATATTTTCACAGCAAAACGCCCCATTTCGATCATCGGCTGTGCCACCTGTCATGCCTCTCCTGCCCCGTGACAGAGTATCTCAAAGAAACCCTATTAGCTGCCGCCTGTTTGAGCGAGGGCCGAAGTTGCACCCTCGCATAACGGATGGCTCGGTGTCACCGCTGTATAATAGAGTTGTTAAAGCCCTCTGAGGCTGCAGAGTCACCTCCGACACCGGGCTTAGCCTGACACAACACGCCTTACAACCACAAGCCAGGGAGAGGCTCTAAAGAGGAGAGGTTGAGGACGATAGAGTGGATCAAGAACGGAGAGATTTCTACACTGTGGGGGTTCTTGTCCTCTTCTCATCTGTAACCGGACTGTTTCGCCCTTTCATCTCTCTACGCAGAAACCGCTCTGTGTCCACACACACACACACACACACACACACACACACACACACACACACACACACACACACAGCATATTTCCACCATTGCATCTTCAAAGGCTACAGACCCCGTTTAGCAGCAGTATCAAAGCGCTGCACTCGCCACACGTAGTTTTTAATTAACACCATAATCACACTGTGTGTGTCTGATATTGTGTTAGCGAGGTTGCCGGGCACTCAAATCGCTTATGAGTCAATCGCTGTGGTGCCCCTCTGTCTGTACTCCTAACCGTCTGTCTCTTTGTTTCAGATCTTTGAGAGCGACGCTGGAGGTCAGACGTACGCTCTGCCTCCCAGGAGCACTGAGGTGAGTCACGGCGTTCGGTAACTTCGGTCGCCCTATACGGCTTGCGGGTCTTTGATATGTCTTTTTAAAAAGTCCCCTGCCATCTGCCACATCCATCCTGTGGTGGCGTTTTTATGAGCTGCATTATCTGTTTCGGCGTGAAGTAGCAGAAACGTGTCCGCTGTTACTTTGACCTCTGCTGTCTGTCATGGCTTTGATAGTGAGCTGTGTAAAGATGTTTTCACACATCGGGTGTGTGTGTGTGTGTGTGTGTGTGAGAGAGGGGATCAGAAAGTGTGTGTCTGCCCTCCTATTTCACTTGCCCAGGATCAAAGCAGAGATTCTTTTCATGTTGATCAGCAGGTGTCTGAAAGAGAGATGGACAGCATATCCAACGAGGGATTTTTCCACCGCGGTAAACTCCGGTGTCGACAGGCGTCCAATTCTCGGCATAATTGCGTTAATGGAGAGCGTTGAGTTAAAAGTGTTGACCAGAAGCACTTGAAAGTGTGAGTGTATGGATTTACAGTAAAAGTGTTGACTGATTGAAGAGCATGAATTCTGGCCTTGTGAGCAGCCTGTTATTGGGTGATGGCGTGCCTCGATGTTGGACGTGTGAAATACCGCCGTAAGCTTTGGCTCCAGCCCTCCCCGTCAGCAAGCCTCCACATCTCTTTGACTTCTTGGTCAGGTTTCTTTCATGATGGACAAGATTTAAAAAAATAAGACTAATACGGTTGCAATAGATCAGAACGATCCTTTCAAAGGGAATATAAAATGTATATTTTTTCATATTTCTTGCCAAGAGTTGGATGAGGAGATCCATATCGTTGTCTGTGTGACTATGAAGCCGCAGCCGGTTAGCTTAGCATGACGGCTCATGAAGACATGAGCGGTATCAACCCTCTCACCTCACTGTCTGCAACAAAGCAGATAGCTACATTTCTTAAAATATTAAACCATTCCTTTCATGCAGAATGGTTTTGGCTGCAGCCCACGTGTTGAGGATGCTCTGAAGTGACTCTTGATAAAGAAACTAAATACCTTTTTTGAATTCAAATAGAGCTGCTCTGCAGCTGAGCCTGTAATTTGAGAAAATAGCGTGAAAATGAGAATTTCTTCACAAGTATCCATAAGACAACCTGTTTAATAAATATTGTTTGGCGTTGGTCCCGTCAAATAAAATCCTAATCGACCCTTCTTGGACGAACAGATGGAAGTCTGGCGCGGCCAATGAGGATAATGGACGCTTTTAGACGGAGCAGGACGGGTGTTATGAAGATTTCCTTTTTCCGCAGGATGCTATGATTCATAGTGCGAGTCTGTGGTGAATGTGGCGAGTGTTAAAACTGCCCCCATTTTGGGCCTAGAAATGGACTCAGGAAATGGTTTTGGGAAACAATAATGGCTTTCATTGAGTCAACGCTTTAATGCGTCTTTAAATGCGGCAGCCCTCCCTCTCGGCTGAGTGTTTTTGGTCTTTCCTAGATTTGGATGTGGAAAAACAGCTCGTCAGTAGAATCGGTTAGATTTAAGGGGATTAAGACCCTTAGGGGGGGGGAAAGGTGAAGGCTTTATTGATTTTTGTCGACACACACATCATCTCTCCCTTGATGACTTTGCTCCTGTTGTCTCAAATCCCCTGTATTACTCTAACAAGCAATCATCTTCCTCTAATCCTTTAGAAGTGAAGTCAAGTGAAGGGTACGTCTTTACTCGCGCGCCGCTCCAGCTGCGTGGCTTATGTGCTCTTTCGTGTAGTGTGCGACCGTTGCCGATTTTAACCAACCAGCTATTTTGACAGGCTGAGGGTTTGCTGACACCGTCGCGCTGTGAGGTAGTGATGAAGGGTGCTTAAAGCCGAGAGAGATAAACATCTATATGGAACCTGTCTGTAAAATGGAGGCCGCCTCAGAGGTTAGAACAGAGTTAACAAAGACATGGCATTTGCTCTTCAAATCCATACTGATGCCTCTTTCTGTGTCACCACCTCCCACCACACTCCACTACCCACAAATACACACCTCTTGCTTTGACTTGAGGAACGTGTGTGTGTGTGTGTGCGTGTGTGTGTGTGTGTCACGGTGATGGAAAGAGGAACCTTGGTTGGAGCTTTGAGGAAACGAATAGTAACAGCCTTCTAAATAGATGTAATGCAGGGAAATTGGCTAAAATTGTCTTCAACTACTCCCCTGTTTCTTCTTCACGGTCACGCGATCTATTTGAGGCCGTCCTCTAATATTTGTCTCATGCAGTTGCTAAGTGGAATGGAAAGGGTGTATTTGCTTCGTGGCCACTAAACAGTCCGTTACTCCACGTTCCATCTTTAGAAGCTGCAGGGTGGAGGCCGGCTTGCTTGGAAATACATCCACGCTTGAGAGGAAAGACTGAAGTATTTCGTTATTTGGCCGAATGAAAACATAAATACAGTCGACACTCTCGCCACACAGAGCACTTGTTGAAATCCAGCGCGTGCCCGAACCGTACTCTTGGCAGCCGCTCATGGAACGTTGACCAGGCAACCGTCGGTTCGCTACAACCCTCTTTGACCATGAATGAGTGTACAGTGTTACTCATCCACCGGTCAGGTCCACGCAGGCAACCAAATCTTAGTCTTCCGGTCACGCCATGTCGCTGGGACACAACACAGGGCGGTTATGCAACGAGTTGCCATGACGGCTTGTTTTTTTTTTCATCCTCAGTTCGTAAGCATGACCTCACTGCCTGAACACACACACGGGCAGCGGTGGGTGTTGAAGTGGCACCTTGTGTTCCTCCATCCCAACAGCTCAGGGGAACATTGGCGGCCTTTATTTTGATGCTCATTCCCGAAGTAGACTCGTCAACGGGACGTTTAGATGACAAATTAAGAAAATGTTTGTGTGTGCCTGTGGTTATCGGAGCTCTACGGAGAACTGTGTGCATTTGTGTGTGTGTGTGTGTGTGTGTGTGTGTGATGCTCTGATTCAGAGGCCTTAGCTTGTCCCTTTTAGGCTTTTTGTCTGACAGGGAAAAAGGTCTTTTTCCTCTTGAGGTGATGCATCAACTGCAAGCTGCCGGCTTCTGAAACACACACACATCAGACAGAAATCCTCAGACTGTGTGTCTGAGGATTTCTGTCTGTGTGTATAATGTGTGTGAGCTTTTCACCACTCCCATAATGCCCTTTTTAAAGCATCACTATGGACCCAGACCAAATCACTCACGCAATTATTTCTCTCTCGCGTCTCTTGCTGAATCGCCGGCTTCTCCGACCCATGAGTTTCAGTACATATGGTGCGTTTGAGCCTTCCCTCAAGATCTGGGGCTTTGATAATTGCGGTGTTCGGCTGCACTGTGGCGTCTCCCACGGCCCCTCGATGCAGCAGCGCCGCCTTTTCCCTCCAGAGACACACAGTCGCAACCAAAACCCCCAAATGGCTGCCTGTGAGGTCGGGTGGTGGGCCAACCCCTCCCCCCCCACACACACTGTAATACCCAGCTCAAACCTCACGGTTAATGCCACCAACAAGCAATTACCTTCAAATGGCTGGTTCCGAATGTTTGACTGATTTTCAAATAATTTGTCCTGAATACATCTCTTAAATCGGAATTACTCTTGTGGCTTTTAAAAACCAAATAAACGTGCGGATATCGTCTGGACTTCTAGACTTGCCAGTCGACCCTTGCCAATCCGCTTGTGTACACGGGCATTACGAAGACTATTATGTGGATCAACTGCCGTCCATGTTGTCAAATGAATTTCTGAAAGGTTAATTGTATGACATCTCTGCTCCGCTGCTTGATCCACAGCCAAGCATTTGGACTAATGGAACGGTATTGATTTGAGTGCTGTTACTGAAAGTCTGCCTTTCTCTCTCACCCGCTCCCTCCCTCCCTCCCTCTGTTTCTATTTATTCTTTCCTCCCTCCCCCTTCTTCTGTCTTTCTTTACCCTCCCTTCTTACCCTCTCCCACAGAGGCTGGACATGCTGACCAGTATCTACTCCATGTCGCCCCCTGAGGGCGGTGTGTGGGACAGCGTCGGCGGTGCCACAGACGTGCTGACGTGTGTCTACATGCCAGACGGCCTGACAGTCCAAGTTCCTGTCAGAAGAGAGCAGACAGCCGCCGACCTCCTCTCTGTAGCCTGCAAGGTTGGTTTGGCACTGAAATGATGACATTTCAACACAACAAAAGAACAATATTCCTGAAAGCTGTGATGGAATTTGGATTTTTCTTTTTTAATCGTTTTTGTATAATCCGGCCATCCATACTAAATGTTAATAATCTGTATTTTTCTGTAATGTGGGGTTTAATTGCACCTGTATACGTTTTCAGCTTAGTCAGGTAATGGTCAAATAGTCTTTGTTTGAGCATCGGTAGAAGCAGATCTGGTTTCATTTATGTTCCCATGAGCTCGAAATAACACCCCTATTCATCCAGTGTCTGGCTTCACACGGTCCCGTAAGAATGGCTGCATATAGATGGACACACACACACACACACACACACACACACACTCACACACCATAATACCCTGGGCGAAGATTTTTCTTGTTTACCGCAAATTTCTCATCACATAGTGTAAAGTCGTTGAATAATTCACACCTCGGCCACACGGCAGCCGTCTGACTAAGCGTTGGTGCATGAAACATGTCTGATTTCTGTGCATGCAGGCCACTGAACATTAGGGACTCTTGTGTAAACAGGTGAAACAGCTGGACGCGGGCGCGCACTGCCTCCGACTCCACAGACGAGCGGGGCTGGGTGTGGAGGTTCGATACCTGGCTCCGGGCGAGCTCCTCCGCGATGTGGTGAGGAGGGCAAACATGCAAAGTCACATATGGACTCTTCATTATCTGCTCTTTTGTTGAATGTGTTTTGATGTCACCCTCTAGGTCAATGATCAGTTGGAGGTGGTCCCAGTTAATGTGTTTACTCTACACCTGAGACGGCCGAGCGACACCGCAGACTTTGGTGAGACGACCCCACATGTGAACTGCTTCAGGTCTAGTAGTGTCCTCACGATCCTTTATGTATTCTTTCTGTCTGTCTAACTCTCTTTGTTTGTCTCTTTTCTTCCGACCAGGTTTTGCAGTAACAGGACACATTGACAGCCAGAAAAACAGCAGGATCTTTGTCAGCGAAGTCCTTCCTGATGACCTGGCATTCAACGAAGGTGCCCGCTTGCTTGCTAATGACACAAACACCTCTGAAACCACCAATAGCGGTATCACAATAGATCGTATCACACGATTTATTGTTCTTTTGCCTCCTTTTCTGAAACATACTCTACTGCGTTGCCAGGCCTGCGTCCAGGTGACGAGATCCTGGTGCTGAACGGCAGGTGTGTGTCGGGCCTCGACCTGGCTCTGATCCAGACGCTGTTTGCCGAGCAAACCCTGCACCTCAGCCTGAGGCGGGACGGGCCCCTGCCGCCAACGGTGACCTCCAACCTCCAGGCCCTTTCCCTCGACCACAACCAGGCGGTCCGCAACAAGCACCACCGCGCAAAGTCCTCCTCAGGTGCTTATGTCTGTGTGGCTTTGAACCGGCTAAGAGCATGTACATCTCGTCATTAGTGGGGATGTATTTGTACTAAGAGGCTATAGATTTTACTTAATGGGAACACTTAACGGCACAATTGAAAGAGAAGTTGATAGGGATACCCTTTAGTTTCAGTTTGTGAGAGAGAGAGTAGCTGCTGTGAAATACCTGGCACATCCATAGATTTAGCCCTTTCTCAGTTGTGTGTCATACTTTATGAAGGTATCAATTTGACAGTTTACTCTGCAAACAAGCTGGGTCATTCTTCATGTCTTTTTTTTTTTTGTTTGTGATCTGTTTTGAAATGATTTCTATCCAGTTAGGTTAGTCTCTGTGGTGTGGTATTTGTCCAAACCTAAAAGTTACTCGATGGTTATTTGCTCACATTAATAGTATTTGCGAAGAAAGTTTTGTTTCCGAAACCACAAAACAGCATACAGCTCAACGCCCTTCCGCTCCAGTTAAGTTCTTGTTTAGTTCTCTACTTCCTCAAAAGAGACTCGTTCTCTCTTCACTGTTAAGAATCAAAAGAATAAAAGAGTAGAAAGAGAGGGTGAAGTCTCACAGTTCTGTGACTCCAGGGGCAGAGGAACGCCCAGAAGGGGCTTTTGACCGCAGACTGCTCATTATTGCTGTGAATGTATAGTTTCCTGTCAGCTCAGTTCAATCTCACTGCGGATCTGAGGTGTCAGAACCGAGCAGTAAGTTCATCCACGTTGCCGGACAAATACAGCTGATGCCCAGCTGGGAGGGATACATTTAGTTTGTTTCAAGCCTCACTCTAAAAGGTAAGGCATAGCTAACCCAACCGAAGAACATTGTCTGTGGCATTATCAAGTTCAGTAGTAAAGGTGATAATCAAGTTTACGTTTTGGTACAGTTCTTTGGTTGGTTCGGTTCATATCCCAGATTTTAACCTCCATTTTAAACTACAGTTATGGAAATGTGTCTTGGTATTGTCAGGCAAGATCCAAATCAGGACAGCTGGCCATTTCATTACTAATATGTACATGAACAAATTGGCCATGAATAGTCCGCTAATAAGTGTGCCAGTTCTTTAAAAAAAAAAAAAAAGCAAAGAGGGATGAATTCAGATATCTCTATTTGTTAGTGTTTATGAAAAAATAGCAGTGAAAGTGTAAATTAGGTAAAAGTGAAGATGATTATATTATTTGCGGGTTCAGGATATGCACCCCACCAAATTACCTTTTTAAAAACTTTAATGCCTTTTAGTTTATGCTGGGTTTGTTTTCATGCCAAACAATGAAACAAGTCAACAAAGAGTCTGTTTCAGAGAAAGTATCAAGCCTCATCTTAATGATTTGTACATCTTAGTGTTTCCTGCACTACAGCCGTAATTGAACACAGAGGGATTAATGACTTGAATGCCTCATTACAGAGAGTGGTGCGATCAAAGTGCCTGCAGTTTACTTCTCGGTCTCTAGAGGGCGTGTGATTTCAGGCGGACTGATGAGGAGGCAGGGAGGTAAAAGCAGACGGTGGGGAATGAACACTGTCTGACACAAATTACACAAATGATTTCCTGATGGCGTTCCTGAAGGAAACTGTCTGTTGTTATCTGGATTGATTCAGTCTCATGCAAATGTGCAACACAATAGAACCAAATTCCCATAACTAGATATCTTTTGTGACTCCATCAGTCAGACATTTGGTTGATGCTGATTGGCATCTCAAAAAGGAGAAGTTCAGCTCCACAGGAGGTGAAGAAGTTTTCTTTTGTTTCCTGCTGTCACGTTGGCCCGCCTCCCAGGATACAATCGAGAATAAAGTCTTTTCATGTGCCAACTGCTCGAGAATTTGTTCTCAGGACCTTGAATTTAAAGAGAAGTAGCCAAAATTGGAAAAATGTTGACAAACTGTTCAGTTTATCTGATTATGTCAGGACAGTTTATGTGCAAATATATATTGTTATCACGGAAACTAGCTGTAAACTTTTTCTTTGAAACAGTTTGGGGCTTTTTTTTTTAAAAGTCAAACAAGGCGAGACATAACATGGCCTTTAATCCCTTCTGGGATGACTGAATGCCAGAGCCATTTTTAGAAAGGAGACATATTTTAGGTTCTGGGCGACTGGCAGGCGCCCGTGATGGTTTCAGATTATAACTAGCCAGCATTGTTTGTGTATTGTGGTCAGTAGAAGGATGTGCTTCAGCAGAAACCACCATAGTGCAGATGCAGTGATGGGTGGTATGAGCAAAAACACTGTCTCACACTCAGAAGCTAAACCATATGTTAACATTGTCCCCCTCTCTCTCTCTCTCTCTCTCCAGATGTGTGCAGTGCAGCCGATGGTACCGAGACCCCGGTTGTAGGACTGGAGAGCGGTCACTCCCACTCCGCACACAGGCCTGTTCAGCATAGCAAGGTAGGAGGGGCTCGAGTGCGTCTGAGTGCTCAAAAGAAAGTATTTCCATTGTCTTGTAGACATCCATGAATGGCACCTCTTTCTTTCTCTTTCTCTCTCTCTCTTTCTAATACAAAATAAAAGTGTGCACATTGTTGAGTGTGTGTGAGTGTTCGTGCCCACTCACAGTGGCAGCTGTGGGGTTGTCAGAAACCAGACTGGCCCCAATTCTTAGCATTACCATAATTAGGATACGCCATCATAGCCACCGGTATCAACACAGCTTATTACTGTCATGCAGATAGGGTGCAGACTGAGAGAAGGGGCTGTGCCCACTGCCTCCTGCACATACACACACGCAGGCACACACACACACACACACACACACACACACACACACACACACACACACACACACACACACACACACACACGCATACATGCACATGGCACAATGTATGCCCTCTGGAAAAGCTGAATCTTGAAATGCATCTATAAGATTCACACAAACATACATATCTGTCATTATATTAAAAGCAACAACAGTTTATTGAGTGGATATATTTTCATAAAATTGTCATAAATCTTCTTTCTCGTGACACATTCCTGGTGCCTTCACGGTCCTGACTTTGCTCTTTTACACAATATAGGTGCCCTGCAATCGACGCAGCTCTTGTATCACTTTTGGAGCAATATCTCCTGTATGAATATGCCAAACGGTTGACCCTAATGATTTATGGCAGATTGCCTTTCTATTTCTGTCCTGTCTGTTGTTGAATATCCGGTTAGGTGTTTCATATGCAAACCAACTTTAATGAAGTCATTTAACTGAGCATGAGCCTGTCCCTGTGGGAATTATGCTGTAGCGCTGTGGTAATGCAATACGAGAGAGTGCGTATGCCGGTGTTTATCATCGACAGTAATGATTGTGTGTGTGGTCATCACAAAGAGCTGCGTAGACATGACTGGAAACCTGAGACCAGATGTGTGTGTGTGTGCGCACCAGATGTGTGTGTGTGTGTGTGTGCGCATCATTCAGCTGATATTTTGTGTCCTTTTTAAGCTACATAGTTGCTGTCAACAATGTTGAGTGCATGTTTATGTAATGTGGCCTAAATGAAAAAGGGGGAATATGCATAGTCATGTTGTCGTGTTTATTTCATCAATGATTCATTGATAGTAAATCCAGGCCAAATATCCAGAAGCCCTCTCTAATTGCTGTATCTGCCGTTGCTGTATTATTCTAATTGCCTGTGTCAGAAGATGCACAGCAGTATTTGACCCGTGGTCAGCCAGGAGGTGGATTAGAGAGAAGAACTTGCCCTCTGTGCCGCTCTCTATTGTGGCTCTATTGGTCTCTTTTTGTTTGCCCAGCGACATGAGTCAGTCCCACTGCGCCGGGATCTGCACTGCACCACTGCCGCTGCTGCTGCTCTGCCGTTTCTCTTTTTTACTGAGGAATGAATGGGAGATAGGTAGGTGTGTGTGTGAGGGAGGGAGGTTTATGAATGTGTGTGCTTATGTCACTGCATATGTGCTTATTTGAGGCACAAAAGAAGGAATAGCTCTCTGCCTCCACCAGGGAGAGGCAGCCCCTGTGAAGGCGATGCACAAAAGAAGACACAGGGGGAGATATTGGTGCTGGTAAATCAGATTTTTGCTGTCACGAAGAGGAGAATTTAATCACGGCGCAGCCATCCACTTGCTCTCTGGGGCGGGGAGAAGGAAATCACAAGAGTTACCGGGTAGAAAATCAGCCATGTATCGGCATATAGAGGCGCACACATGCGTGCATCTGACAGTCGATAGAGATGGATGGAGAGGAAGGACTAATTTCAAGCCTCTTGTCACACCTTGTAATCGGCCTTCTCACTAGACTGACTACCTTTTGATTAATTGGTCCGTTGCATTCCAATTTGTGGTTATTACACAAGAGAGATCTGTGTGTTTGTGTGTGTTTTTGAGATGCTCACTATAGGCACAGGCATCAAGGTTGTTTACCAATTGATTGAGGGACTGATTGTACTTAATGATACATATGGCTATAGAGCACCGTAGCAGTTGGTTTGAAGCAGTGTTGTGCTTACCATTATGAGCTTAACCAATCGATTTGCGGACGTCAACTGAATTGGTCCCGGAAAACTCTCACGAGGTCCGTCAAAATGTAATTGATTTGAGATGCATTGCGCTGGTGTGGTGAAGTCGTGCAGTCATAGGGACGCATTCAGGCAAGATCAGAATAGCTGGATCCAGTTTGGGTGTGCTTCACCTAATCTCTACTAGTTTAGCAAGCAGAAACGCTTTAATAGAGGCTTGAATAGGGGATTTGTTGGCTGGAAGGTATTCATCACATTCACACTCATCCATGGCATCCCAGGCGATCCCAGTAGACAGATGGAAGGACAAGGGAAGTAATCTGGCTCGGTCTGGTTTCACCACATGGCGCCAGCCGACTCATGTATCCATGCACAAACGGAGGAACATACCGGAAGAACTTGAAGGGCCATGTCACTGATATGATTAGTCGGTTGATCGATGGAAAATTCTATTTGACTTATAATTATCGTTTAAGTCCTTTTCAAAGCAAATATTCCCAAATTCCACTGGTTCCAGCTCCTAAAATGTGAATATTTGCTGTTTTTCTTAGTCTTGCATGATAGTAAACAGAATACATTTGGGTCTTGGACAGTTTAAATATGTATGTAGTAAATGGTGATTATCAGTGTGTATCATCACTACTACTGCTGTTACTTTAATGTAAAATTCCATTATGCTGTAAAAGCCATGATTTTCTTTTATTTAGTAAATTGCAGTCCTATGTTTTCCACATTGTAAAGTAGCCACTCGTGTCTTGTGTTCATCCAAAGGGTAAACAGTGGACAGACATATTAAGCCTCTTTGCTTTTGTCCAGACTAAATGTTTCAGTAAGAGCCTTTAAATGGACTTATGACGGGAGCCATTCTCTGTCTGGCTCTCAGTCAGAGAGATTCTTCTCTGAATTAGAAGAAGGCATTAGTAGACTGCAACATTCGGGCCGTTTCTATTACCTCCTTTTCCCTTCTGGTCTCAATCGTCCTTTTTCACCTCTTTCGCTTGTGGGCGAGAGGAGTCTGAGAGGTGTTTTTAACACTTTAAAAAAAATGTGTGACTAACAGAAAGTTGAATTATTCCGTTTCTGATTCTCCTCTCTTATCATGGCTCCTAGACTTCAAAAGAATATGGTAGATGCCTCCGGATATTGGGTTATATCATCTTCTTCAAACATGATCCCGTCTTCCTTGGAGCTACAACCATCCCCTTCCCAAATTTAAGAGAATCTACTTTACCCAACTGGTGTGGATGTCTGTCTGCGGGATGGGAGTTTGGAGGGTGAAGATGTATGTGTGTGTGCATATGTGTTATGACTAAGCCCCATCAGATGCCATCTGGCTGTGAGCAGGCTAATAATCTGGGCTTATAGCTGTCAGCGCAGTTAATGCTAGCCCGCTCCCGTCAGTCCACTCCACGGTAAACAAGTTGGAAAGACAGAGCTGGAGATAAAAACTTAAAAAGAGGGAGCGACGGAGGGACCAATAAGGACCACGATCCAATATGACCCAGAACTGGCTGAAATGGCCGCACCGGGGGTGCCTGGCACAGCCGTGGCCGTAGCCATGCCGATTGTAGCCCCCGCGGTGAGCGACGAAGATCCTCGGCCGTGCCTCTACCTCACCACCTTAATCGGGCTCTTTATGCGGGACCAGTCGCCCGTCCAGGCCCTGTGCTCCCTCCTGGCCATGTGCTGGTTCTGGCCGTCCGGCTGCGAGGCCGAGGAGAAGGACCTGTTCCTGGGCTCTGTGCTGCTCAGTTTGGGAAGGTTCCTCAAGGACAAGCTGGCCTGCCTGGGTCGGGACATGGCCGCCTGCCTGTCCTGCAAGAGAGACGTCAAAGGGGACAAACCAGCGGTAAATATCGGCCGATGTGCTTCCTGCTTGTGGTGTGAAGCCCAAGAGTCTTCACACTTGGGCTGCAACCTTTCACACACACGACTCCCACACTCTCCACCGATGCGAATCCGGAGTAGTTTTACATTTGGAGAATTCATTTTTCTTCTATTTGCATTTTATTAGCATTTCAGCCTAAATTTTTAAAGAGCTCATAAATTAAAGCATGCATTTACAGAATCACGTGCAATGTATAGGAATTTAATGCATTTTTACACTAGTGGTCTGGCTCTAGGGACGGCAGTGCTGGTCGGTGGGTCGGTGGGTCGTTCCACTACTTAGATCTAGAATGAAAAATCTCAAACATGGGATGAATTGCCATGAAACTTGGTCCATTGTGCCCAGAGGATGAATCCTAATCACTTTGGTGTTTCCTGCACCATTAATTATAATTTGTCCAATACCTTGGTTTATGCAAAACGACATGTGACAATGACATTCCCATCAAGCCCAGCTGCACTTTATTTAGTGCCCAATAGCAAACTTCCTTTCAGTTTAGTGCACGCTAACAAACTTACCTTTGACGTTGAACATAGCAATCATCGCCTGCTTGACTTTAGAGTGCTAGTTGTGTAATTGTGACTCAAAGATTCAGAAAAAGGATCATGCTTCATGTTTCCTACCGGTTTG
Organism: Myoxocephalus aenaeus; assembly: GCA_038501785.1. Classification (NCBI taxonomy): domain Eukaryota; kingdom Metazoa; phylum Chordata; class Actinopteri; order Perciformes; family Cottidae; genus Myoxocephalus; species Myoxocephalus aenaeus. Next base: position 2,244,835 of record JBAMJR010000097.1, read on the forward strand.
TCCCAGCAAGCCCGCTCTACTCCGCCCTATCCTGGCGATCTTTAATTCAACTGTTCCCGTGTAGGATTTATAGTGTACGCAGTTGGAGGTAAGTCAAAAGGTCATGGCGTTACTTTTTGCTCTGCCTCTCCTCTATGTTGCTGTCCATGATTTTATCTCGGCAGTAATGGCTGTCATATAATTAATTGTATTGGTGTGACTCGCAGTTAACGTCTTTATTCATGTATTCACTCTCAAACTGTCACCCCGTGTGCCTAGTGGGTCTATTATCCGTTAGTACCATGTCATCTTTGGCAGTTGTATGGTGTGAATAGTTCAGGGTGCTTTGGTTGCTTCTGAATCACCCAGATTGATATTTTTCCAGGTCAGAAAGGCAAATGGGGGCATCACAGGGATTTCCATTACTCATTCCGCAGACTTGTTTGTCATCAAGCCGTGTTTAACGTCTGCAAAAAGCATTTCCGCTTAACCTTTCACCTAGATGTGGGCATCTTGTTGGACTAAGAATAGCGTATAGTGCCAGCGTTACTTTGCCTTTTTGTACTGGCAGCCATGCAGCGGAGTGGCTCTGGATTGCCTCGGGGACAATCTTTAATCTGAAGCTGGCTTCATTATTAAAATACAGTCTTCTCCCAAAGTCCTCCGAGACTTGGTGGAATAATATTTGTTTAGGATGAATAATAAAAGGCGTAAATGGGCTTGAGTGGAGCGCGACGGGACCAGCCCTCCCTCTCATCTTCCGCTCCCCTCCGCTCTTTGATTTATGATCGTGCGTCTGCTTTTATTGAGCTTTGAAAAGAAGATGGCATCATGGCACTATAGCCCACTAACATGGCATATGAATCACTGGCCTGCCTACCAGACACTGGGTCTCTCTCTCTCTCTCTTCCCCCCTAGTGTCACAACAAGGCTGTTTCTTGTGAGGGATGGGCAGAACTTGCCCCAGGGACACACCTGTATTTCATCCCTTTTTTATTTTATTTGTTTATTTTTGTATTTTGGCTAAGATCGGGCCTCTCTGCTGGTGAAGACTTTGAGCGGCGTTTCATCTGCAAAGCGGACTGAGCTCTGTAGACAATGAGTCCATTGGAGCGTTAAATGGAGATGGAGACTGTGTTTAGTGTTTATCTTGCAACCTCCCAGTCTGACAGAGCCGAGCTGGGTTTTGTATGCGGGTGTTTACACCCAGCATTTGGACAAGTATACGAATTTGACACAAATGACACTGAATAATATTGAGTGTTTACATGTGCCAAAAACGGGGGGCTAAAATCTTGCATGATAAGTGCTCGTGATTACAGCCAACAATGAGGATTGTGAGCATAAAGGCCTCACTCGGTATGCTTCAAACTAAGTGCTTGTTGGGTTGTTTAACAGTGTCTGTCATCACAGTAGGTGGGATTGGAACGTCTCTTTTGGAGATTCTTCACATACAAATTTTTCACGCAAACACCTAAAATGCCTTTGAGAAAGAGACTGTCCCAAAGTGTACCCCATTGCCCATTCGTCGTGTCGAGACAACACAGGTGATGAAGACAGAATCATTAGAGAAAAATCTGTCGTCCTTCGATCGGCGGTTCGATATTTGGGAAAGACACTTAACCCCAAATTGCTCCTGCAGGCTGTGCCTGCGGTGTATGAATGGGTGTGAATGATTAGTTGGTCCTGATGGGCAGGTGGCACCTTACATGGTGGTGCCTGCCAGCAGTGCATGAACGGGTGTGAATGGGGGTAAAACGGTTGCCTTGTAGCTGTGGTGAGACAACACATTGTACCGCCTGTGTTGTTTGTTTGAAAGTAAAAGATCCTCACTGATCCTGGTGCTCGGGATTAAGGCACCAATCATGAACCGCAACTGGGGACCAGTGTTGCATGTCACTCCCATTCTCCCTCACCCCTTGTTTTCCTGTCCTCTTACTTCGGTGTCTCTCCGATAAAAGCATAAAATGCCCAATATTTAAAAAAAAGAAATACAGACTGTGATCTCGCTGAATTTAGGAGGGGAAGTAGAGGAACCGTGACACTGCATTGTCTTCTCACAGGACGCCAGACAAGAAAGTACTTTGCCTTAGTCTTAAAATGTGGGGACAGACAATAAAGCCTGTTTGGAAAACAAGTTGTGTAAGTAATAAAGTGCCCTCTGCAATGTCCTATACATGTCACGTTTTATTCTAGTACGAGGCTATAGTTAACATTCCTGCCCCGTTGCCCCCCACTGGCTCAGAGCCTCACATTTTTGAGTCAGCCATTCCTCTGTGTGTGGAGGTAACAAGCCAGAACAGTCTGCATTGTACTGCTGCTATTGAGAGACTGGACACTGATGCAGCCCCCGGCCTCTCCATTCAGCTCTCTGGAAGTTACACCGAGGTCACATGGAGCCGAAAAGGGAGAGGAAGAAGAAATTGGAATGGGGATATCTGGAGGCGACTGGAAAGAGGGAAGCAGGATGTGAAGGTGAAGATATTGGAAGACCAGCGCTGATGAAAAGAGACGGACAGTGAGAGAGGACACAGTTGCCAGGGGAAGAATTCCCCTCTATTTGCACAAGCCAAGTGGCCAGACTGTCCGCTCGTGATTGATATGCAAAACAAGCTGGCAGCGAGCACTTTTTCTCTGCTTACGCTCACAGAACGGCACGGCGCAGGATCAATGGCTCAATCCCCATCAAAGCCCGCTCCGCCTCAGAGGCATAGGTGTACTCGATGCTGAGGCTTCTGACCCGGGCCTAGCAGGGGAGGCAGGCAGCGAGCTGCAGTGGACACTAATTAGAGAGCAGCAGCATCGGAGGAGGAGAAAAGTTGAAGAGGGGATTGACCAACGAGAGTCGGAGGTGGACGGAGATAAAGACATCCAGCTGTTCAGTTCTCTCAGGATATTTTGTCTCTGGAGCCGTCATGCCAGCATCCAGGGGAGGCATGCTGCAGAGGAAGGGCTGCTCGCTGGCCCGGAGAACCCAGCGGCAGGCCACGGCCGCATGGAGGCTGCTCTACAGGCTGCTCTTCATGGTGAGCATAGGACCGGGAGAGCCAGAGGATATTTCGGGGTTAACAATGGTTTCTGCTGTCATGTTTTTGAAAGGCTCTCATGAAAAGAGACGAGAGAAAGTAGTCAGTCCTCGACTGTGTTTATAAGTAGCGCTGCTCCTGAAAGCGAGTGGATATGTTTTTTTTTGGGATGCGGTTTATTTTCATTATGAGGTGGAGGCAGTATAGGTTAAGCTTCTATTTCACGGTCATTTCTTTGACCGGTTTGGAATGAAACTGAGTGGATTTAAAGAAATGAAGAATGGCACTTGACAGGAAAGGAACCGACTTTTGTGATGACACCCTTTTGCTTAAACATCAAGGCAGCGAGTGGACTTCATGTACACGTGTTTGGCAGTTCACTGAAAATGACTTCTGACAGCTGGACACCATCAGAAGGAAACCGAGTAGACGGAGACAAAATGACTCAACAGCCTCTCACTTCATTTTATTTATTTTTTTTACCTGCAAAGGTTGACAAAGAGACCTCTTTTCTAAATTGACTTAAGGACATACTTGGCGAGAAGAGATGGAAACAAAATCCAGAGCTGTCAGCTGTCAGAGAGAAAACCTGAATAGGAATTCGCAGCAGCGCTGTCGGCTCCACTCGTCTTTCCTGGCGCTCCCGGGCTTTTCTCCCACCTCCACCGGCTCCTGTCCTCGGCTCTTAATTGGTTATTTGGGCTAGCTGTCAGGCTGTGTTGGTGGGATTGTTGTGAGGCAATTGCAATTCCTGAGTCATGACCGTGTGTGTGTGTGTGTGTGTACCCCCTCCCCACCCTCCTCTCTCTTTTCTTGTCACGCTCCAATGCAGGTGTCTGCCATTTAGTGTTGATGAAAATCGTACCTAGTTAGGAAGCTGTATGAGCGGTAAAACTGGGTTTTCCGTGTGTGTGCGCGCGCACAGTCAAATTAAGCACATCCGCTCTTTTCTTCAGCAGCTGTGTGGCTCCTCCATCATCTCATTCGTGTGCGAACATGAGACGAACATGAGCTCATATCCTACCAGCGCGAGGGTGTGATTAGAATTAACTCTGCATTTGAGTGGCGGGGTGTACCACCGGATGGCCCGCCCTACTCTGGGCGTCTGTAGTCTGAAATAAACGGCATATATGGCGGTTATATCTCCCCGCCTGGACGACCAGTGGGCTCGCTGATGAATATGTTCCTCTGATGTCCTTAACATCCGCGTTGCCTTCACGTAATCTCTCCCGTCCCGACTGCCCGCTTTATGCAGTTTCCCCAGAGTGTGTATCGGTGAATGAAGGCTGACGGGCGCGGTCTGTGGCAGTGTGTGATCAGTGTCTGAAGGGATGGCCGTGTTGGGTCCACTACCTGACATATTTCAACAACTATTCAAATCCACTTTGACCATTTGCAAGGTTTATTGTCAGTGTGCGTTAACGTGTACAGGTGTGTCCGTTGGGAGTATACATGCGTGTGCCGCGCGCTCTCCAATCAGAACATCGCTCCAGCAGCACAGAGGGAGACATCAAGTCCCCTCATAATCATCATCCCACATTCAAAGAGCTCCAGAGTGGAGCGCTGCTGTGGGCGGTGGATCACTTGAAAGAGGTTTAGCCCAGACATGCACCCCCCCTACCCACTTATGTCTCCTTCTTTTCCCCTCTCTTTCAGTCTGTCACTCTCACACAGTCTTTATTGCAGCGTTGGAGGGCCGTCTCTGGAGTGACCATGCTATAATGAGCGAGCTGATGAGTCGCAGGCTCATTAATGGAAGCCTTGATTGTCTGTGGGCTCCCTGGGAGTGGATGGGGATAGGGTGGGGGTGTTATTGGTGGCAGCTCACACCAGTTTCAGGGCAGAAAGTCTGAGACGGGCTTTCACACGCTGCTCGGAAAGTGTGTACGTGTGCGTATCGATGCCTGCGCTGTGTCAGCATGAAGGGCGCATCGATCCACGTGTATTGCTGTGTTGCCTGTATTCCAGAGCTGAACTCTCACACGTACGCACACAAGAAGGCGGTGAGTGCCAAGCAGCTGTTTTGCCCGCCACCTGTAACCCAGCATGAATGGCACTTATGAGCCTCTGCTGACTCTAGTGACTCGCCACTGATTTATGATTCTACATTGTTTGGAATAAGGACGGCTGGTCATCATGAGGCTATTTTTGAGAATAGAAATCGCATCACAATTGATGGCTTGCGCAGTACAGTCGATACAGTAGGTTCGGTTGATGGAGTCGTGCTCGGGGAGCTTGTCGGCTCAGAAATTAGGATGGATTTTGATCGTGTGGGAACATTTACTCCAGTGCTCGAAAAGCATGCCCCATAGAGTGGCAACCGCGGTGTAATATAGAGAGGAGGGATTTTTTTTTTAATGTCCCAGGGAATAGAACAGTCTCTTGCCACAGTTGCTCTCAGACTACAAAGTCTTACCCGCCACAGGCAAGACTTCGCAGTATGGTGCCTACGGCGGATGTTAATTTCCCTACCGCAGGCAATACAGTCCAATAAAGCGATGCGGATTAGCTGTTTCTGTTGAACACCTCAGTAAATGGTATGATGCTGAGTGGTTCACGGGGTTCCACCTATCACAGAAGTACAAAGCAGGCTGAGGGTACCTCTGCTTTTTTTGTGAATGAGCTGAGGTTTTATCAGCTAAATTTAGAAAATTAGGTGTTTCTAACCCCGCCCTCCCATCCACAATACACTACATAACTATTACAAACTAATACGAGACCTCTTGGGATCTTCAGGCATGTCCCATTTTCTGGAATTGATGTGACACAAAGCTGCATAACTGTCCGTTATGGGTTTAAAAGAATAATGTAATGTGATATAATAATATCTGTGGGGATATCCAGTTAGTCCTTCAGATGCACTGTATAGTCTTTGATGCAAAGCCAATTAGCATAGACTGCATAACTACATCTCCCAGGAGAATCACTGGTTATGATCAGTGCATAATTATATACGTCATTATTTTTTACAGCTACTGTGAAGTTGAACTCATTCATGGTGAATAGTGAAATGGAGCGGTAAAAGATACGATTTTTCATTTGAATAGATCCTTGAGAACATGTTCTGTGCAGATACCTGGATGTGCATGCATGCAATGCAGTTTCTTAGAACAAGTGTGATCCTTAGTTTATCCAGCTGGCTGTTCTCCTCCCTGAGCTGCCTAACCTAAATACACCCCACTCTCTCTGTCGCCCCCTACAGAGCGTGGACACAGTGTGCACTCTCTACCAGTCCTTCCAGGAAGGGGCGGGCTCTGGCTCTGGGGGTTTGATGAGCAACACCAAGGAACCTCCTGCGAGGCAGGGAGGGGAGTTGGGGTCGGGTCCCACGCGAGAGGCTACCCTGCTCAGACCCTGCCCCAGGCACATGAGTGCCACCGAGAGGTTACGCAAGGTCATCCAGGAGCTGGTGGACACGGAGAAGTCCTACGTCAAGGTGAGCCCACACAGCTTTTTCCACTGCTGTCATATTAGAATGTATTATAAGCCAACATGAATATGTGATCAAACTCCACTCGAAAGGTTTCAAGTTGAGTTTATTTTACCTATGTTATAAAATAATATTATTTGTATGCCTCCACGCCAGCGTGAGCGCCAGCCCGTGGCCAGAGGCCTTGTGTTTTTGGATTGTTCGTCTGTCTGTCTGTCTGTCCATCCAGGCCATTTGCCTGGAGGGAATTTCTTCAAATTTGGCATAAACGTCCACCTGGACTCAATTGAGCTGATTAGATTGTTGTGGCCAAAGGTCACTGGGAACTCACAAAACACAGTCTGGCAATAACACACAAATGTATATGCAAATTATGACAATTTCACACAAATATAAAAAAAATTGCAATTTGACTGGTTGGCAGAGGCGTACGACCTTGAGGCGGTAATAGTTTCAAATGATGTGATTTAAAAAAAAAAATTGTCTTGGTAGAAAAAAAGAAAAAAAATGTTTTGACTATCTATCATGCAAAAATAAATTAAGCATTATTGCTGGCAGATGCCAAGTCCTTTTTGGGTAATAACAGTTTTTTTTACTTTTTTGTTGAGAATGTCATGGAGCTAGCAGCCAGATAGCTTAGCATGAAGACTAAAAAGGTTAAACTGTGTTACATCTTTAAGTGAACAAAAATCTGCCGATCATCGTCTCTAAAGCTCAACAACTAACACTGTAATCCTTTTTTTTTGTTTTTGTTCAATCTGTTTAAAAACTGAGGCGTAAAAACAATGAGAAGTTATGGTTCTGAAATAGCTTGGACATAACATCCTGTAAAACAACACATTGTTGTTCTTGTAATAGGAAGATATAACATGTCAATTAGTGATGGTGCTCATATCCTTTGGACAGAGCTAGGCGACCTGCTTCCCCCCAGTCTTTATGCTACGCTAAGTTAACCGGCTGCTGATTCCAGCTCCATGTTTGACACACAGCTATGAAGGTGACATCGATCCAAGTCTCAGCAAGAACTTGTGTATTTCTCAAAACGCTGAACCTTTCCTTTAAATATAAGATATTATGTTTGAAGTGACATGGGACGTACGAAAAATAAATGAAACAGAAGCTGCTTTTTCCCAGTGAGAGCTCCTCCTCCTCCTGTCTCGCCTTATTTATCTTCTTTCCGTTCAATCATTCTGTTGCCCTAATGTTTTCCAATATGACCTTTCCCTCCCTGACGCACACCAAGGAGCCACATTCATGATCTTTTTGACTCTACAACACTTGTCATGTCTGGCACTTTTCCCCCCTTCTCCTCATTTTTCATTAAGTCCTTTTCCCCACGCACCCCTCCTCCTCTTCAACTTGCCGTTGATTTGTAATTGAGTGAGGAGATCGTCTTCCCAGAATGCCTTGATGCAGGCCTGCTCGCCTGTATCCATGCTCCACTTGCGACTGAGGTAGTGTGGGGAGGGGACAAAGAGGAGGAGACGGAGGAGGAGGAAAAGCTCATAAATCAACCTAATGAGAATATCTCCACTGATACCAAGACGAGCTACAGCCACATTAAAGTAGTAGGGGGAGAGGAAGGGAGAAGATGGAGGAATGAGATGAGGGGCTGTGGCAAGGAGACAATTGGAGGTTATAAAGGGAGAAATAAGTCGTGATTTGATGATGAAAGGGATTTAAAAGGACAGGCAGTTGAAGGGATAATGTTAACTATTGCTGTTTAATTCCGTGTCTCTGACCTTCCTCTCCCTCTTTATGCGTAGGACCTGGCCTGTTTGTTCGAGATCTACCTGAAACCCCTGCAGAATGAAACCTTCCTCACACTGGACGAGGTAGGTGGCGTGTGTGTGTGTGTGTGTGTGGGGGGGGGTGGGTGGGTGTGGTATGGTATGGTAAACATTAGGAGAGGTGTCCAGAGGCGTGTCCTTGGAGGTGGAGAGGCTACACAGGGCTGGGAATTCATTGAGTGTTTATTACTTCGAGGTGATATGGATGGACTCTGCATCTCCCTCATTGCCACTGTGACTGGCTGGAGGACACATTAGCGTCCCTTTACACTGACCTTCCAGCGCCCCACTGGGACAAACCAATACATGCTAGTTTAAGATTAAACTCATCCTTTAAACATTCACCTCAGATGCACACAACGCAGAACAGCTTATTTTTTTCTTCTTTTTCCCTCTCCAATCTCCTTAGATTAAGTTGCTATTGTGTGCTCCTCTGCAGCATGGTAATGACATTAGTATTGCAGTTTCCATCCCTGTGTGCAGCTCTGTGTCAGGTGCGACCTCAAACACAGGACGACGCTCTAAAGCCACACTAGTCGATAGGCCACTGAGCAGTGGGGCGAATTAAAATGCCATTATGGGACAGCGGGACGTGTCCAGACCCAAAATGGACAAGAGCATGTTAGCCCCCCCCCCCCCCTCCCAAACGGCTTTTAATGAAGGGGAAGTGTTGACCCCGGGTGTGCGTGTCGGAGAGTGTGTTCATGTGTGCGCTGCATTTCGAGCAGGGCTGCAGCGTGTCCTTAAGTGCCTTTGACATAGATGGAGCCATCGCATTGGAGGTTTTACAACACTACAGGGTTCCTGTCTGACTGTCCGTTATGGATTACAAGCTATCTTGGCTCTTCTTTTTTTTTCACGTAGCCCCATATTCCTTCACTCTCCCTTCTCCCCCTTCCACTCTTTTCTCCCCCATTTTCCTGTAATGCACCCTTATCCACCTTCCCACAATTCAATACTGCCTCCTTCCTTTCTTCACCTCCTTCTGCCCTTCATCCCACTACTCTCATGTTCTCCTCCCCAGATGGAGAGTCTGTTTGGCAGCCTGCCAGAGATGCTGGACTTCCAGAGGGTCTTTCTACAGACCTTGGAGGAGAGGATCGCCTCTTCGCCTGATTTCAGCACTCTGGAGACCCCCTCACAATTCAAGGTGAGACACACACACACACGGACATATCACCTTATTGATTAAACGTCAAAAGCTTCAGTATGTATTGAATCCGTATGAGTATACAGAACAACATTATTCTCAAACCAGGTGATTTTCATCCAATATTCCAAAGAAAGGTATGATCTTTGAGACTGGGGCATCCCCGGATGATTTGTAGCCTCGCTGTCTATTGATCGAAAGCGAAGGTTCACAGGTTGGATTGTGAGCTGCTGAAAGCTAGTAACCATGTGTGTAAAATAATTTCCCAGTGTACGAAGGCAGCAGTGTTTGTGTTTACAGAGCCACGGATCTTCCAGAGGGTTTCCCCTCTAATTTCAGTCAATCTAATTGTTATCACTTATGATACATAATAAAAGAGTCCATACAATGTTTTTATGGACTCTTTTATTAGTTCTCATTGTGAGAAATTAGTTTTTTTGAGACACCAAAGTGAATCTAGTGACTGACCCTCAGCATACACAAATGGGCCTTAACTGAAACATTGACCTGGAGTAATATGTCACCAGTGTGCAATCAATAAATAGAAGGAATGGATGAGTCTCTAGAATCAGAAAAACAGAGAGCATACCGTCTTTGAAAAGAGAGACAGCTGAAGCGTGACAGGTGATGCTTATACCTCCCTGACCCTGATGGTGTTTTTTAGGAAAAGGAACGCTCTTGTATCTTAGCTCGCACAGCACACATCTGAGAATACAGGCCGGCACTCTATAGTGAACTCCAGAGGTGAGGCGAGAGGGAGCCCACAGAGAGGCCGTGTGGTCAGTTAGAGAGGGAGGACAGAGTGGTTCGGTCATGACTTCACATGTTCGCACTCTTTCATCCCTTTCCTCTGTATTCATTTGGCTTTGTGTGCCTTCACTCTCTCGCCGTCTGTGTGTAACCCTTAGCCCCCGCCTCTGTTTTTATTTTCTCTCTCGGTCGACAGAAGCTGCTGTTTTCTCTCGGGGGATCGTTCCTCTACTACGCCGACCACTTCAAGCTCTACAGCGGCTTCTGTGCCAACCACATCAAGGTCCAGAAGGTCCTGGAGAGAGGTACAAAATGCACACCTAAACAAACCCGCGAAGAATTCACGACAGCCTGAATACACGCCTACTGCACCGCATGACATTGTGCAGACGCGTACTGATTCGAAGTGTCCCACACTGCTGCTGAATTCAGCTTCGTTTGCACCTATGTTGCATCAGAGTCACCTCACGGCACTCACTGTTGAAGGTTTGGCCTTGTATTTTTGGAAACAAATCAATCATGTATCAAAGTAGATGACGAAAGCGAGGTGAGTGATGCCCTTTACAGTTCACTGCAAGCCCTTTTCCATCTCCATTGTCGTGCAGCAAAATCCACAATTTCCCTTTTTTGGGTTCTACGGTTTCTAAACATTCAACGCTGTTTTACGAGCAGATGAAGCTTAAACAAATACATGCATTTATTAGTACACAGGGTTTGGATAACCTTGTCCACGCGGACCGTTGGAACCTTACAACAGAGCCCTAATAATTCCTGCGTCGCCCTCAGCATGTGAGAGAAGTTGATTCATGCCTGCTGCGACGCCGGCCCTTTCTGCCACTATTTGGGAACGCTGCCCAGTGCAGAGAGAAATATAAGAAGATTGGCTTTGTTGCCAACATTGGTAGAGCGGTGGGGGGATGGGGTGGGCAAATTGCCCCCCAGTGCTGCTTAAATCTGCCCATTACTAGAATTGCATGGGCTATTCCTCGAAGTAAGCAACAGGATGGATATTTAATAGGATTAGCAGAAGAAAAACACTCAGAAATAGTCCCTGATGGTCAGAATTACCTAGAGGAGAATAAAGGGTGGTAAATACGGTTATCAAAGCAATACCGATGCATGAAAGAGTTTTCTGCAGCGTTGAATATTTAAGTTCATGAAAATGATGTTTAATCATATTTTAATGCCACCATCGGGCTATAGTAAGATAGCAGATAGATCAAACTTTATATCAGTTCATATATATTGCATTATATAAGCATGAACACATGCGTTTTGTGTTTGTTAGTTTTTTACGGTAAAGAATATTGGCTATCCTTTTCTTGGCATTGTGATTATTCTTCAGTCTTGAAGTCTGTGGCCGGAGCCAACTCGGCACAAAATGGCTCCAAGTGAAGGGAAAAGATACCAGATTCAAAGTGTTGCACTTACAGAGTTCATGTACCCTATTCTTTAACCAAAGCTTTAAATGGTGTGGTGAACTGTATTATAGCTGGGGCACACAAGCTAATATTAGAACAACATGTAGCACAGTAATTGCGCAGTACAGATAAGAATAGCCAAGTATAACAAGGGGGATAGTTGTACATTCCACACACAGAGTATATAGTTGGCTCAGCGTGGTCACAGCCAGCTGATCCAAGGACACAGAAGAAATCTGTGGGAGTTTGACAACCCTTAAAGTAATTATATGCCGGTCTCTCCCATTATCATTACCCCCGCCTCCCTTTCCCATCATGCCAAGGGCCCTGGGTTGCCTTAGTTTCTCTGTTTATTTGTCGACTCGTTAATTGCAAGCCAATTACTCTGGGAGGTGTCGATGCAGCTGCCTGTCTGTGGCTGGGAGTGCTATAATTAATACTTTAATGGCCCCCCTCAGTAAGCGTCGTGGAGGCACACTGCTCGGGGAAAATGTCATCACCTTTACAGAAGGCTCAGTCATTCTGTATTACACCTGCCATTTCACACTATGCTTTTGGCTTCGCTGCAAACTAAGGGAGTCCCAACTCGATCATTTTCACCAGACGGCTTTGGTTTTTAAGTAACGCTTCACGGCTCCGCTCGATGAATTTTTTTTTTCTTTCACTTTCGCCACGAGAAAACCGCTAGTCTTCAATTTATTACGGTATTCAGAGGTGATGGAGATGTTTCCGTTCAAATAGGGCAGCGGTCATGGCGCGCCGGAGAAGCCGACACTACCCCCTGCTGGAGACGGCTTAATGCTCCATGGTTCTGCTCTGGCCTGCGCAGGGACAACGTCCGATCCGAGTATAGCTTACAAAGGCCGCTAGCTACACATCTCTCTCGCTCTGTATGCACGAGACCATCAGTGCATCAGGAAACACTGAAAACCAAGACGATCAGCTACTGAAGGATTCATATTAATTCAGCATACGCATGTGTGTTTTTCAGCTAAGACGGATCAGACCTTCAAGGAATTCCTGGATGCGAGGAACCCCACCAAGCAGCACTCCTCCACCCTGGAGTCCTACCTGATTAAACCGGTTCAAAGGGTCCTCAAGTATCCCCTGCTGCTCAGGGAGCTGGTCTCCCTCACTGACGCTGACAGCGAGGAGCACTACCACCTTACCCGTAAGGAGACACACACACACACACACACACACACACACACACACACACAAGGATGTGCTATAAATATGGGCCATATTCACACTTGTCAGTTCAGTGTCTTGTTTTCATGCTATCATGCCTGCGAGCATTAAGTGGCAGCTTTCTCATGCACAATGCACAATGCACACAACATGCAAATAGAACTTGCTACTGCAATGCATCAACATATACAGTCATGAATTGATCGCCTCATCCTGTTCTCGTCCCCGCAGAGGCTCTGAGAGCCATGGAGAAGGTGGCCAGCCACATCAACGAGATGCAGAAGATCTACGAGGATTACGGCTGCGTGTTTGATCAGCTAGTTGCTGAGCAGACTGGCCACGATAAAGAGGTAGAGACACGTTTCAGAATCAGATTTAGACTAGTCGAGCATAGTAAATGTATTTAAAGTTGTCTTGACGACAGTCGCACATGGATTTTCCAGGACTACTGCCGCAAAAATACAGTGCTTAGCACAATGAGTTTAAGCTACCTCCCCCAGTGAACTATCTTCTTTGCATTGCCTCGAGGGAGCCAATACATTCATACATCGATGGGCTATTTAGTTGGAAACCACTGCAGTATACATATTCAAAAATAAGGTTGTCTAGGGCGCTGGCTGATTTCACCGTACTTAAACTGCTCTCAAAACCTACAAAAAGTGATAGTTGTCAACATGGTTTGCTTGAAAATCGTCTTTCACGTTGTGTAAAAGCATTAGTTTGTATTGTCTGTGGAGCATGATTGATATAGATACTTATTATGTATCACACGACGGTGTGCGCCTTCAAAAAGCCCAAACGTCTGGCGTGGTAATCTTGTGTCTCCCCCTCTGCTGTTTTCTGAGACCGTCTCCTGTGTGTCTCTCTCAGGTCACAGAGATTTCGATGGGAGAGTTTCTCATGCATTCCTCGGTGGTCTGGCTCAACCCGCATTCATCGCTGGGCCGCATGAGGAAGGACCCCGAAATGACCGTGTTTGGTGAGTCTGCTGTTATTGCTATTGCATTCTGGGAAAATGCATCTCCTCCTTTTCCCCCGCCCTCCACTTCCAGTCAATGATTTGGATGGATGTGGATGTTTGCAGTTCAAGTTTAATCGGCACAAACCAAGTGTACTGTTTCTGTGGAGCCCCACCGATCTGCGTCTTCAACTGTGCTCAAAGGCATTTCAGTGAATCTCAATATTCAGAGCTGTAGTGTTGATGTGTGCTTTAAGGCTTCAAGCTGTTCATCTAAAACACTTCTGTGGGTTGCACTCCAGTCGCTTTCCCCAAGAGGCATTCGCAGTCAAAACTGAGACGCTGACGTGTTCTCTCTCACCAGTGTTCAAGAAAGCGGTGATATTGGTCTACAGGGAAAACAACAAGCTGAAGAAGAAGATGGTAAGCATTGTTTCTGTTGCACTCATTTACTCTCGCATGCCACAAATGTGGCGTCTTTGTTGTGAAACTTAACATTTTCTCTCTCTCCCCTCCCCACGTGGCATTCTCTGTGCGATGACCAGGCCAACTCTCGATCAGCACTTTCTCACGGAGAGTCAGACCCCTTTAAGTTCCGTTGGCTCATACCGCTTTCTTCGCTGCAGGTCAGACTGGGAAATACTGCAGGTGAGAGGCTGGCACACTGCCACAGGATCCCATTAAATAAATCACTCACAAAGTACATCTACTAAATTGTTGTTCTCTCTCCCCCTTCATATTTCCCCACACAAAAGCCCTAAGCTCACTCTTCTTGCCACACACACACACACACACACACACACACACACACACACACACACACACACACACACACACACACACACCCCTCTTCTGGCATCTATACTCCCTCCCTCCCGCCTTATCTCATTCTGAAACCGTAAACTATATTTGGACTGTGTGATTAAAAGCATCCCCTTTATTGCCTCACTGTCCCAGGAACAGGCACAGAAAGCAGCTGCATCTGGGAGCTGATCCACTCCAGGTCCGAAGTGGAAGGCAGACCAGAGACAGTCTTCCAGCTGTGCAGCAGGTCAGAGATGAAACTTTCAGGTGGAATCAGTGATGATTAATGTCGGTATGCATTCATGCATTCCAGAGCCTTTTTCACCCATCGCACATACCAGAGTTAGGGGATTGTTATGCGTCTGACCGGAGTTATTCTATTTTTGGGTTCTCCGTCGGTACGGTCCATTCTCATCAAGGCCATATCTCAGGAACACCTGGTGGGAATTTCTTCAAATGTGGCACAACAGTCCACCGGGACTTGATGATGAACTGATTTTAGATTTTGGTGTTCAAAGGTCAAGGCCACCGTGACCTCAAGTCCGTCTCATCCTCATGAACGCAATATTTCAGGAACATCTTGTCGGAGTTTCTTTATATTTGGCATAAACGTCCACTTTGTGCAGATTTTGGAGGTCACAAAAAAGAACTCAAGAATTCATATGTTAATTATCACAATTTGTACAAATATTTAACAGGATAAAATGACGAAGTGATTACATTTTTAACAGACATGGATGTAAATTACAACATGACCCGTTGCCAAAGGCATGTCATTCTACTTTAAAGGATAATTAAGGTGTATAAAAGGTTTGGTTTTATGTTGGATTATTTTCAACCATTTCTATTGATTATGATTCAGACAAGTAAACAATTTAACCAGATTATCTCACCCACTTTATTTGGAGGCATACTCCACTACTGTAAGGTAAACCACTATTGAAATGAGTGGATGCTGATCGAGCTCAAGAAAAACAAGCGTAGTTCATCAATAATCTGTTTCACAATTCGACAGAAGCATGATAAATGTTTTTTTTTTTAAGTGCAGCATTTCTATAGGCCTTTTCTCTCTATGCTCATATCTGTGTTAAACATGAAGCTCTGGCCAGCAGCCGCTTAGCTTAGCATAAAGACCAGAAACAGGGGAAGCAGCTCGCTCTATCCGCAGCTCAGCATGTGCCCAACGGCATCTTTAAAGCCTACTAATTAACATCATATAGCTTGTTTTTACAATTTGGGTTTTGTAAACATGAAACAAGAGGTCTTTGTGCTTAGCTCAGCAAATTGGCTACAGCTGCATATTCAACAGGCAAAAATGAGATCTGTCAAACTATACTTGGAATGATTTAAAACACTTGTAAACAATACAGTGTATTTGGACTAAAAATTACAAAGGTTTATTTTGTCCCCTATTCATGTAGCATTCTTTTTAAATATTTAGTTCAATAATTTAATCTTGTAAAGACATTTTTGTTTTCACGTCATGGTCGGTAGAGTATAGTAAACAGTTGAGCCTGTTTGTCCCTGCTGCTGTTGTCTTAGCGTGTAACAATACAACGGTACATGGGATGTAGTTGCAGTAAGACCTGTGACCCCGTTGGTAAAGTCTCGTGACACCTTGTGAAATTGGGATCACTCCTAATGAATTACATCGCCCATTTCCACGGAGACCCGATGGAACCGCCTAATCCCCTTTTTAATATATTTAGCGTCTGAAATGAAGTTTACGTCGCCTCACGTTACTGTTCTGTGTCCTCCTCCAGCGTGCTGGAGAACAAGGTCAACGTTATCAAGGTGGTCCGCTCCCTCCTCAGGGAGAACGTGAGGAGGAACACGAGGAGCGAGGACGCGCTGGAGAGGAGCTGCAAGGAGCGACTGGTCCCTCTGCGCGGCACCTTGCCCTCCGCCGTCAAGCTAGGTGAGCGTTCAGAAACACGCCGAGGAAAAACATTTATGTTTTTCTTTTTTCTATGCAGGAGATAATTCTTTCAATTATAGAGATTGAGACAACTTGAGATTGGTTTTGTGTAGCAGGTCCTTCCTCCTGGGAAGTTTTCTTATTCAAACATGTCCATGTAGGTCAGAGGAGTGATTGTTCCTAACTTGTAGTTGGCATGACACAGTTGAGGATTTTTAGAGGCTAAGTATTTATAGTAAAAAAATTAGAGATTATCGTATCTCACTTTTTAGGTCAGGAAATGCTAGAGGCTTTGAGCTTGCCAGTGTTTCGCTCCGATAAGAGGCATTTCTGACTTTGTCTCCTCGTTCGTTGCCAGGTTCCACCAGGGCCTCCTGGTTGTGCAAGCAGCCACTGGGAGATCTCTCCACCCAGGCCGGGAACCCCAAGCCGGGGCCGGACTCGGACGAGGGGAGCTTGAGCAGCGGGACCTACAGTTTGTCCGGGGCTCCTCCGGCGTGCACTTCCTCCGAGTCGCACGTCCTCCCTGTCCAGCAGAGCTGGTCTCGGACGCCCGGGTCGAACTCGTCAAACTCGCAACCTCGCTCCGCCTCCGCCGTGAAGGAGTCCGATATTTTAAGTGACGAGGATGACGACGGTTTTAGCGAAGGGGGCACCAGGAGGAGCAGCGGAGACAGCAGTTCCCCGACGAGCGCCATCGAGGCTCAGTTCCTCCAACTTAAGCTGTCCGAGGACGGCGCGCCGGCTCCCTGTGTTCAGCCCGAGAGAGTGGGGGACACGCCAGAGACCCAACCCAAACTGATGCGTGGACAATTCGGTGCGGTTAAGAGGAAAACCAGCAGTGTGAGGAAGAGCCAGGGCGCACTGCTGAACATGAAGGCGCACAGCGGGTCACTGGACAGCCAGACGGACGCAGCAGCAGCAGCAGCAGCGTCGTCGTCACTGGTCGTGGACCTCAACACGCTGCTGGAGAGAGAGTTCAGCGTCCGAAGTCTGAGTTCTGTAGTGAATGAAGACTGCTTCTATGAACCAGCTGAGGGCTGTGCCACAGATGCTGGAAATGCCACCTCCTCATAGGGGACAGAGCAGAACTACACTGGACCAGGGGCCACACGTTAATGGTTATGAAGTTAAGCCCATGTGTCATGAGAGGGGGAAACCGGGCTCTACCAGTGGGGCTTTGAGCCACACACCTGCCTCCTTAACGTTAGGTGTAAATGATCTGATGGAAGCCTATTGGCCGACAGACTCAGTTTCTCGCCCTAGAGAGACGATTTCTGTGTCAATGATAAAAAAAAAAAGGTACTGATGCGTTAAAGCGATTTCCCCTCTGCTCTCTGAGCTTTGCCTCCTCCCAACAAACCGTCTGAGTGATGTATTCCATCCTATTTTCCCCTGCAGCTCAAGCCAATCGGCATTTTTTTTATTAGATTTTTTTTTTCTCCAGTCCCTCAAGTCAATAGTCCACATTGCATATAGAGCCATGTCAAGATACTGAGGTTTCTGGAGGAAGCCCCACTGGTGCTGTGGCAGGCTTTCACACAGAGGTCATAGGTCACAGAGCCAAACACTGTCAGGTCCCCTCTCATTATACGTTGCAAAAGTATGAAATGAAGAGGCACTGAGTGAGGGCTATTGCATGATATAATAATAACGTCCACCAAAGAGCCGTGGCGGTCATGTCAGACTTCCTGAAAATGGATGATTTTTGCCTAAACAAATGTTTGCCGATATATTTGAACTATTTCTTTCTGTACAGGTTTTAATGTAATTAATGCTGTTTTTCTTTTTTATTTATTAATAGGTTTGACTATGTACAGTGTAGCTTGGCAAACTTACTTATTTGAGTGAAGGCTTGAACCGTTGACTAAAGATTTGATCCATTAGTAAATACAAAAGATGCAATACCGCTTGAGTTTTACTCTACTTTAAATGTTGCCTCCTGGATTTTGGTAGTCTTTCCCTTTTCTTTTTTTTTTATTGCAATTTCTAATGTTTTGAGGTCTGGCTGCTTCATTGAATGATTTAAACTGCAATAATGTTTAAAACCCAATGTTTCTTTTTATGTTTGTGCCCTGTATATATCATCTTTTCTATCTTCTGAAACATTTATGTATTCTCGCATACATACTTGACACTGTACAGGTAAGACAAAAGGCAGGAATCGGCAATAAATGCAGCTGATATTTTTGTAAAAATCTTTTGTTTGCCATATCCTAAAGTACCTGTTGAGGTACTATAAAGAAGGCAAACTAGTTACACATTATTTACCTTCTCAACTCCACTTTACCATGCCTTTTAATGCTAGCATACCAATGAATGTGAATGCCCCATTCTTATGGAATTGTTTTATAAATAAATATTTTATCTGTGAATGACGCCTGGAGAGCAGTGCTTTCAACTTACCCTTCAAAGTGTGTCAGTTCAGTTTGTATGCTTCTTTATGTTCTGGTGGCGGGTAAAGCAGTGCTGGGACGTCGGGGTCGTATCTCGGGCTTGGTCCCTGATTAGCTGTCATAAGAAATGCAGGTATTGGAAGAAAAGGTATATCCTCTATGGAATACAAAGAATCTGACAAAAGTGGGACACCGTTATTCGAAGAAAGCGCTTTACTTTACAAGCGAGCTTCCTGTTGGAACATTTTCAGTTGGCTGAGCACATTTAGCGTCCAATTAGTTTTTCTTTACCTTATTTTCTTTCATATTAAAGCTTGAGGACTGAAATGACCCAAATGATCAATTAAAGGATTTTTGTGAGTTCATTTTCCCTACTTATCGACATGGCTGTAATGTTTCAGCTTTAATTTGAAACAGCTGCTGACATGGTGATATCTTGGCACTACATTATATTACATGAGGCGCTACCCAAATAGGAGGGGAATGGAATTTAATTATGGCGCTGAAAGCGAGCCTATGTAACATTTGCTGTATGGCAGCACATATGGACATGATTGCCAATTATTTGATAATGTTAAATGTTAAATCAATTTGTAATATTTGGGATACAATGTTTTGGCATACTATTTTATGACTTTCAACATACCAACTTTTTTCCTGTTTAAATACCAATCAACCAATCCGGTGTGAGGAAGTAGTTTTGGCTCACCTGAGGCTGCAGGGCTGGACTCCATCACCCACAGTCAGTTCTCTGGTGAGGCGTGTGGAAACGGTTGCTAGTAGTGGGCTACTACTCTGGCTGGATCTTTATATACAGCAGGCAGCTGAAGTGTTAAGTATAGTTATTTTTATTTTTTAATGGATGGTAGTACTTAAATGTTTTATATTCAACATTCAGACCATTAAAATGGCAGCAAACAATTATTTGCTTTGAATATATCTAGAGTAATGTCTGCCTGCGCGGTGAATGAAGTCGCTCTCCCTCCTTGCAGGCTTTAATTCAAGCCTAAAATATACTTCTCATCAAAATATATTAAAATAAATTCTTCCAAAATAAAAGCTCACAACACAAAACCACCTTGTTTCTTTAGGGCCACCGAGCCTTCTTGATAACACACATTATCACGACAGTCCTGCATATCTATCTGCCATGTAGATCTGATGAAATCCTGATTGTGGTTGGAGATTAACACCAACCAATCATCAGAACTGAGTGGATTCTCCCTCCGGCTAGTCAACCTTAGCCTGCCATCTGCCTCCCTGGCAGGCAACAGCCCTGCCGTGTTCTGTTGGTGATAATCTGTTCTCGCTTTCAAAAAGGAATATTACAAGTTGTAACAACTCTTTTATTGACATAAAACTTTAAACAACACCGCGGTCTGATCTACTTAACATACATACGTCATAAATGCTGTATGATGCACGGCATCATTGGTTGAAAAGAAAATTGGTTAAATTTGATTAATTGCAGATTATATATATATATATATATATATATATATATATATATATATATATATATATATATATATATATATATATATATATATATGCGCATGAACAGTAACAGTCTTTCTGGAGGTGAAACAATTCCTCTCACTTTCCTCCTCCCTTTACGCTCCGTCTCCCAAGTGACTAAGCAATTCAGTGGGAAAATGCCCTGGATACGGTGCTGCCATGTTGTTCCCATTTTCTAAATCACCCTGAAAACAGTGACGGTTCTTTCGGGTCCCACAGGACAAATTGTTAGAGTTGGATCTGAAGTAAAAATTGGGACACAAAGAGATCCTCACTCTTCAAGACCTAGTGTGGGTAACTAGCATGATTTCTTTATTCTCCCAAATACACATGACTCTGTTTTTGGAGCCGATCTAACCCACCCAGGATCTTATTGTGCCTTGCGGCTTTTGTGTGTGTCCCAGGATTTCAAGTATAACAAGTTACTACCTATTGCTCCCTGGGTGCAGGGAAAAAAGGTTTAAAAAATGCATGCACATGCCAGATGGAAACGTCAAGGCTAAGAGCACTGTAGTCCCCCCTGTGCTAACAGAGGCTATTAGTGGGCTTCTCTTGGTTTCCATACTTTTTTTTGTATTTTTTATTCAGCAGGGTTGTTGAGAACTTGGTGGTGTGCCGGTTGACTTGTCAATACATGTGTCCATTGTTTTATTTCTTTGCTTGGAGAGGTGGTTCAGTCTGAGCTCCTCTCTGAACTCATAGTTGAGGAGAGCGGGTTCATGGAGGCAGAAATGAGCATAGGCATCCACCAAGGCCCTGAACTGGGGAATGGTGAGTTCTGTGGGGCGCAGAGTGGGGTCCACGTCTGCTTTCTGCATCATCTCCTGTGTCAGCTCCAGGCGACACGCTTCAGGGAACAACTTTCTGAAAGTGAGGGGAGAAACGTGAAGAAACGCTGGCACAGATTCCTCCACTCAGGTCACTTTTGAAATTGTGATGATCATGCAAGATTAATGGTGTTATGAAGTTTAAAACAGAAAGAAATTCTCCCTCAGCAATTATTTCAAATCTGTGAAGTTAATTGAAATCACACAAAAGGCTAGAGCTGCTCATGAATTGTTAATTTGTTGCATTGCCGTGCTCCATAGTCGAAGGACTGGAGACGCTCACACGGACACAAAGTTATCCAACATTAAGACGGCAGCTATAATTTAAACGTCCAATCTTTTCTGAGAAGCTCTCCGAAAAATTCAATCCTGAAGGGTGACCGTTTGTTTTTAAAATGCGTTCCCCTCTTTTCCCTGTGTCCGCTCGCTGCAGGTTGGTGAGCAATGGCTAATTCCACACACTCCGCAGCACAGATGCTTTTTAGGCGCTTCAGTGCTGGTGCCTCCTCTCCAATTTGGTGCCACTGCCGCTGCAGTGCAACCCGCTGTAGTTACATAAAATATGCTGCCTTGTCTTCCTATGCCACCTCAATGACTCATAATTGCTGCTCTCTTTCGCACAACCAGTGTTCTTTTGTTCTCCGGGCCTACATACACTTCCCTAACGGGGGCGATGGGCACACGCATGTGGGCGTGTGGGATTGCCACTCGGGCTTTTCGACAGAGCTCCGATGTTCAGACCTTTCCGGAGAACAGAAAGCCTAAAAAGTAGTGGCTTTATTTGTCTGAGTGCTGTGCTATGTGTGTGTGTGTGTGTGTGTGTGTGTGTGTGTGTGTGTGTGTGTGTGTGTGTGTGTGACAGAGAAACGCAAATCAAAAACCATTCTAATTAATGATGAGATGAAGACGCAGCTGTCAGAAAACAGGGAATGAAAAATGTAGAGAGGGAATGATAGATGAGGATGAGACAAGATTAAAAAGTGTTTTTTTTAAAAGAGTGAGAGGAAAGAGAGGGTGGATGCTTTGAAAGCCACATGGAGTTGTGTAACTGTGCTTACTCCACTCCTTTATGGCAGTGCTTCCTGCGGAACTGGAAAACGTTCCTGACGACTTTCTCCACCAGCTTGAAGGGCTGCGGGATCTGGGGCTGAACCAGAGGGGTGAAGTGAACTACTCCCACGTCCACCTACACACACGAAGAGAGCAAGAGATATCTTAAAACTACTTTGCAAAGAGCTCATGGCAATGAAGAAAGTGGCAAGAAAAAGCAAGTAGGTGTGAGAGAGGAGAGAGGAGAGAGAGATAAATGCAAAGTGTGGTGGAAAGAAACACTGGAAGGAAAGGTTGGCTGACAAATGACCAGAGAGATACAAAGCTGTAGAGAGAGAGAGGAGAGAGGTGAAGGGATCAATACACTGGGATAAAAGAAAAGAGGGGAGGCAAAAAATAAGATGACGCAGCATGGCTTTCTGGTGAGCCGGTTCTAGTTGCCACAGTAACACCTGTGCGATGGACCATAGAAACTGAGCCTCTCTCTTCCTTCCCCGTCTCTCCTCGTGGTCCTGCATCACCGCTGAGTTTCTTAACACCTGCCAGACTCACTGTAGCACTCTTCCCCTCATCCCACTGTCTTTCTGTCTCCCGTTTCCACTACAAGGGAAACCAATGTAGCATGAACATGTCTGGATGCAGGGATGGGAACGTTACCTCACGTCCTGCTTTGTGAGACATCAGTGGACACAGGGACCATGAGTCAAGGGCCTTTCAGACCAAACGGACGCGGACGGAAAAGAAGAAGAAAAATCAGAGTAAAGATTTGAGCCCATCTGTCTTTGAGCCATTCCACACCGATAAATAATAATGTTTTTGTATTTTGCAGTGCAGTGTTTTTTTCTTTCCGCAGCTGGGTGAATTCTGGATGCCGATAAAAAGAATGACTTTTGCTCATGCAAGCAATAGATTTTTCCTGTCATAAAAAATAAAAAATAACAAACATAAGGAGAACATCCTGGGAAGGAGTTGAACTTGCTTGCCAGAGAGCAAACAGTTATTTGACCACAGTAATATTGTTGTCTGTGCAGGAATAAATGCCAAGAAATATGGATTGAAGCAGAATATTGCATGAGATAGAAACCTGAATAAATATCATTACATCTAGCTCTGACTTTTGAAATGAGACAATTACGGACGAGCGAGAGAGCGCTATCGCATGCATTGTTTCTGAAAGTTATTAATAATAGAAACTTGAATGTCCACGTTATGAATGAAGTTTGAATGAATTATTTGGTAGCCTACAGTTCATGTTATTTTATTACCACTCTGTCTTTGCTTGAGAAATCCACCGACCGGGTAGGTATTATAAGCTGACCATTATAAACGGAGCAGTAGGCCTTGTATTGGCCAGGTATCACATAATAATAATAATAAACACGTCGCTCCATGTGTGTCATAAATGATGAAAACCAGTGCAATGAAGATCAGAATTGTTACAATGCTTCAGAGGAAAGGCGACCACGTTGTCACTTTTCTGCACAGTATTGTACATTTGGAATAACGAGCCCATCTCCAGTGTGAAGAGATGAGTTTGAGTTTATTTTAGCAAAAACAACTCAATGAATCAATGATTGTGAGACAGTGCCAAACTTAAACTTTTGCTAGCATGCAGGGAACGGGAATAATGTCGGCTTTGGTATAAAAGGGTTGAACGTGAAGAATTGCCAGCAAATATTCCACATTTCCCTTTCATTTTCTTTGCTTTTATCCCCCAGTGTAAAAAGGTCATAATTATCTTATAACTACTTTAACTCCTAAGAATCTAACGGCAGCACTACAACCTGTTAGTCTACAGGCTTTCAAAAAGAAGACTGGCAACTACTGGTTCAAGTGCCCCTGGTTTTAATCAGTGACCTGCAGTAGGACCTGGTGGTGGAAACCGCAGCTCCGCTTCTCACGAGCTTCTCACTCCCGATCCTTCCTGTCAGCCCTGAGCTGACTTGACCTACTGTTGAAGTAATTGTGCCAGACTCAGCAGAGCCTCACTCTTGTTCTTCGATCGCTTGACTTTCAAGCATGTTCTCTCTTCACTCCATTGCTAGTTCCCCTTTAAAAGAATCATCTACTCTCTTTATCTTGATGGGATCAAAAGAACTCAAATACATTTAAAAGACTATTTCTGAATGTCTAGGTCTGTGCGTTTGCGGACAAACAAGACCATCATCTTTTTCACATAATGGCATTCAGTCCGGCAAGTAATAGCTTAAGGGGCTACTGCACAACCAGAGCGATACTGTACTGTGTGTGGACCAATGGCAAAGCCAGACAGTGGGCAGCAGAGCGGTGCGGTCGCCTGTATGTCTTTCCATAGATGGTAATAGCTTCACTTCCCTCATGAGGGAGCGCTGTGAGGGACTGTGCTTTGATTGGCTGAGCACACACTGAGGAAAAACATCAGCAGTGTTATTCTTAATAATAATACCTT
Organism: Myoxocephalus aenaeus; assembly: GCA_038501785.1. Classification (NCBI taxonomy): domain Eukaryota; kingdom Metazoa; phylum Chordata; class Actinopteri; order Perciformes; family Cottidae; genus Myoxocephalus; species Myoxocephalus aenaeus. The sequence continues at coordinate 2,269,471 of JBAMJR010000097.1, forward strand.
TCATTGCCCTGAAGTGCTTTTTGGTTTTGAATGCTTTTCAAGATACCGACAGACTCTTTATGTACCGAGCTAAAATGTTGACAAACATCTATACGAGTAGCTCACGTATCCCTCCGAATGGAAAAGAGTTTTGGATCTGAAAGTGGAACGGGATGTTTCTTGATGAAGGACAACGGAGAAGACAGAGGTTGCATATCCTGTACGTGTGCAGGTATGTAGACGAGAAGAGACAGAAGTTGGAAAGGAAGGAAGAACGCAGGTGCATGAATGGGAATGTTACACAGCATGTCAACTTAAGATTTTAAAAAGGCAGGTCGAGCATGTAATGACAAACACCCGCAGACTTATTTCCACCCTCTTAGTCATGCAGACACATACATGCACATAGAGGGTCATCTAATTCAGCTCAGCAGCCATCCTGTTTAAAACGACGTGCCCTGGGGCGCTCCTTGTGCATCCTTGAAGATTGTATTTCTGGAGTGTGTGACTCACTCACAGCTGCCTTTTGCTTTCCTGGGCGAGGGAACTGGCGTCAATAATTAGGGAAGGAAAGCGCAAGTGGTCAGAAGACGCGTGAAGGATTTCTAATGAGCTGTTTAGATTCCCCGTTCCTGTGAACAACGGCGGTACCGCTTGGGAGCTCTTGTAAACCGCAGCACTATCTCTTATCAGATCTATAGATCCCCGTGCCTCCGGGCTTCCTGCCGCAGTGGCGTTTAATGGGACGGCAGCGGCGGGACTGTTTGTTTCAACCGCCCCCGAAGGCTCGGTGCAACGATAGATGCAGGGAAAGCTAAAACCTCCTGGGTCCAGCATGAGATGGAGGAAGAAAGGAATGTAATGAGTTAAAGTTGGAAGTGCATGTACTGAACAGCTGTTGAGTAACTTCACATTTCATTTTCAGATTTCTGGTACGTTTGACACAATCCAACACTGAACGACGACTTCACGGTGTATGTGTAGTGCCGGTAATAGCCTTGGTTTCTTTATGAAAACTCTATTGTTAATACACTAACCCTTTTGGTTCATACATCATGCATATTAAACATAAAGGCCATGCTGCAGGTGTTGTCAAGGGCATGGAGAGCTGTGGCTGCATCCTTTGGTTTGGATCAAAAGCGTTTATAACAATCAATCCCTCCGCCTGTCACATCAACATGTTAGGATTCTGATTGAGATTTGATATCTGTGTTGCAGAACTGCTTCCATCGTGTTTTTGTGCGACGCGAGAACAGACCACCATCTGTCAGGAAGACGTCTTTAATTTCACTTTCTGCTGGAATAATTGGGCCATTTATATTCTGCGCTTTGTGATTTAAGAGGAGAGCAAGGGGGAAAAGTCGATATTGGGACTATACAGGCAGCAGCATTTCAGCCATCATCTTGTCCGAGTCACTTTGCTGCTATGATTTATGTATGGCCTTGCTACACAGCTTCACTAGCGCCATCGGAATATATCCCGATCTCTGCCATTAATCCTTCCCCTGATAACCTCAACATGCAAGGAAACTCCATCTTAAATCATGCGCCGCCACCTGGAGACTCCATTGAGGTGCTATCAACATGCCTTCACTCCGCCTCCCTCACCCCCACCAGCCCTCCCCCGAGAAACCTTTAAATACTTTGCATCTGCTGGGCGATCCTGAAGTGGGGCAGCGGACTGACTTAACGACCCTATTTGACAACCTTAATCTCTCTCCCTCACCAGGTTCTCCTTCTTTACACAGGTGGCTGAACAACGCAGACAGAGATTGGAAACGCTCTTACGGTAATCATTTGAGCAAACCCTCATATAGCAGGGGGGAAACAAGTGAAGCATTACCACTAATTTCGCCTCTGAATTAAATGGTTATGTAAGGATCAATACTCAAGCTCACGAAAATTATTGCTCGGACTCTCTAAATCCTGCTAATTTGACCGGAGGTTTGGAAAAGTCTTTAAACATTTACATAGACTTTGAACCTGCTTTCCGCCTCATGTATGTTACACTAAATCATCTGATCAACCAACACTGTGCAAATCCTCACTAAAAAGAAGGTATTATAAACAACCTGATAGAGAGAAAAGGGCAATATATGAGAGATCTCTATCTAAAAGTCCCACGTCTGCTTTTGTCTGCAACTCAAGACCTTTATGGGCCACTTCAGTACAATAGTCTACATTACGTGTGAGTTACCATATTCCATGCGTTTGACCTTCCCAACGCTCAGCAGGGCACTCAATTAGTCCAGCTCTGCCCCGTGGTTCCCCCATTTCCACCTCCAACGCCTCTTTCTTGGCGTGTTCTCGCCCAATGGTTTGTGAGCAGTAATTTGTCATGTCCCTCTGAGCGTAACCAAGACGAGATGGCAGGGGCCCTGGGGCACCAGCCTCTGCGCTACCTGAACCACCAAGGCTTGCGCTTACATAATGTCAGGTCCTGAGAAAGAGCTGGATGGAAGAAAGCTATATACAGCCAGGGAATACAAGAGAGAAAAGCTCACAGCCATCCTGCAAAGGGGAGAAGAGCTGCATTAATCATGACAATACCTTGAGAAGACAACCTCCATTACATCAGTGGAGGGAGACAGCCTCTCGGAGAGGAGAAGGCAGCAGTCAATGCCGCTGCATATATACGAGGCTGATGTTGCTGGAGGGGTTTGGGGAAAAAGGGGCTTTGGCTTCCTGTGCATGCAACGCAGCGTATTTTCCATGAAATCGCCCATGGCATGCACGGAGGACTCTCAAGACCGTAGCCCGAGACTTTGACAAGATCAGCTCCTTGGAGAGACTCTTTCGTCAAAGAAAAGCTTGAACTTTGCCCAAAAATGTGACATTTACTGGACGGGCGGAACAGCAAGCAGGGACAACATGGGAAACATTGTTTTTATGGGGTATTCAAAAACTCATAAAGGCCAGTCCACATTGTTCGCCTGGGAGTGGGTCTTAATGAAGTAAGCCGAAGAGACTCTTTAATCATGCCATGCCGGTAAAATTGCAACATGTCACAAAGTGTTTTGCCTGGGACAGGTTTACACGCATTATCCGTGGTGAAACCGGGCCCGGGTCCTGCTCCACAACAAGATTGCATTGACAGCGACATCACAGCTATCACACAACACCTTGCATCTCCGCTGTGAACAGACCGCCTTTGCAAGACGATGAGCAGGAAAACCAATTACGCAAGGGACGACATAAAAGAGGGAAATGCAAATTGGACGATAAAAGCCCCTTGTGTGGGCAAAAGGAGCGTAGCTGGTCCGGCTGTGCCTCAGAGCTATGCTGCAAAAAAAGGCTAAAGAGGTCTGCTGTCAGGTGATAAAATAAAGGGGACCACGCTTATAATAGCCTGCAATATCTTCACACATCACCGCGTCACACATCTGCACTCACTGGGCTTATGTTAACTGCATTTTGCTCTTCTCTCCTTCCATCTTTTTCTCTCCTTTTATCCGCTCGCTCTATGATCTATTTATTTATTTATCTTACTCCCCACAGAACAACACCAGCATCAGCACTTAGGATCTCATCGGTTTTACAAGGAGACAGGTCACACACGCCATACCGTGGAAAACTGGAATATTTCTCATCCTACTGCAGTGGCATCCCTCAGAGAGCTCGGAGATTGTAGTGTTGAAGGTCGACACCAGCATCACACTGGGGGTAATGTGGTGTGCATCGCACCCCCACATGCTGGCCAGATCTCATTTTAAGAGAGGGTCTCTTCGGGGTGGTTTACAAGGGGAGAATGGGAGAACGCACCGGGGCCTATTAAACAAACAGATCAATAGCTAAACAAATCAATTGCTTCCAGCCTATCTACACGTAATGGCTGTGGTCAATGCCTTTTTGTTATACGGATAGGCTAAATAAATTCTCGCAGCTGGCTGTTTTTGCCCATGCAGCAAAAATAATAGCAACACACATCTGCGTATCCAAGGGTATCAGGTCTATTAGTCCTATCAGATTTTGTTCTTCTCCCCCTCTCATTTTGTCCTCTTTGTCATTCATGATCAAGGCCGCCCTAGCCACTCCCTCCCTTGTTGAGTGTCCTCTACAGAGAGGCGAGGGGACGAGAGGGGAGCAGCTGGGGGTTTTAGGCTCCTACTGAATGATGCCTGACGAAGATGACGCCTGAGGGAGGGTCAGTTTTGGCATGGCGGGGTACACATGCTCCTCTGGACCAACACAGACACACACAAAGCTTCGTACCACACAACTCCGACCAGCTCATCTGGCCATAATGATAGCAGATTTTTCTTCGGTCTTAATTAGATTCCCCATCCCAGTTGTGTCGTGGGGCTGTGTTTGGGAATCGTATCTAGACTTTGCATCTTGGCCGTTCCTTATCTTTTAAAAACAGCAGTGTTGCTTTATGATTACAGAGTAGCTTGACGCTGCTCAGCAACGTATTTCATGATCATTTAGTTATACATTACACAACAAAAAATATTTTCTCCATTTAAGAAACAAATAATGTTGCTCTTTATAGCCTCTACCTGTTCACGCAACAAATACCATTCTGCCAAGCGTCATGCATATTATTAATAATGTTGCCAGTTCTGTCATTCCTCTAATTTAGTGTTTTTAACATGATGGGAAGGACACAATTACATTTTGTAATTACATAACTTTTTGTTTTATTTCACAATAATTAAGTATTACTACTATTCTTTTCACAAAATCAATCAGGCTAAATAAATAATATTCACAACACGCTGCTCACTGTAGAAACGGTCAATTTAAAATAGAAGTTTGAAATGTAGCTTGTGTTTAATTGGTACTGTGGAGGTAAGTCAGTGTTTGGTTGGTTACAGAGAGAGCGATAACAATAGAAATTGAAAAATAAAACAAATTACTGCATTTTAGCTATCTGGAATAATGTGTAAACAATAATGCCGTAACAATTATCGTCACAGGAGCCGTTACCTTTGTAATAGCGAAAACAGTTCAGAGCATGCTGGGTAATATGGAGAGTAGCTAGGACATTGTTTCTGAAATTAGTACGAAAGCTAATTTAGAGGTAAGTAAGGGGAGATGTTTGTTGGTGGGTTGGATGAACTGACTTTTCTACATGAAATCTAACTAACTAATTAAGCTACCTCATCGATATTCAGATTATTAACACCTTTAATAACGCAGGTCGGTGCGTCTGAAAGCGTCGGCTGCTGTCATGGCGGGTAACGGGCGACAGTCTGGAGCAATGCAGTTGCGTTCAGACGTTTATAAAGTTGTTGTGAGGCAGAGGACCGCTGTTCTCAGCACACACACACACACGGGCGAGGAGGGAGGGAGGGAGGGGGAGAGAGAGAGAGGGTGCCAGAGCGCTACGGTTGTTTCTCCCGGGCTCCGGCCAAGCCTGTGTGGTCGGCAGAGCAGGCATGTCCTCTCTCACTCCGCTGCTGAGAAAATGGACGGCTTGAATGGATCCGTGATCCGGGCTGATTTCTGCTGCTCAGCCGGCCGGCTCTCGATGTGCGACTGTGTGTGTTTACAGGATTCACTGCGAACAACGTGACGCGTCCGCGCCAGCTCTGCACCAGCCGGGGTAAGGGATTATTTCAACATCTCTTTTTCCCCTTTTCTCTCTCCTTGGATCAAAAAAGAGCAGCAAACAACTACACTGAGCATCGAGATTATTCCGCCAAAGCTGGAACGAGATATTTATTTAGCTGATGAAGATACACAATGGGCTGGGAAGTCAGACTAAATCATAATAAAAAAATAATAATTTAAAAAAATAACTGGTGAAGTTTAATTCTAGCGGCAGAAAAAATTGAGTAAACTGGTATTTCTACCTCAAGAGAACGTTGTGTGACTGTTAAAGAGGTTGGCTCAATTTATGAAAAGGTAAACAGCAGTGAAATTAAAGTGGTAGAACATACCGTGAGGGCACTGCAGCTTTAAGTCCACATAGCTATTGAGCATTGCAAATACCACAAACTCATTTCTGCCTCTCCTATAACAGCTCTATGGGGCTCCGGTAATGGGAAGGAGAAGGCAGCGCGTAGAAAATGCATACATGCACAGCAAGCCCAGCGTTTGGCATCCCTACTCTACAGTCAGCCAGAGCTGGCGCTTATCGCCCGCGCTTCATGCTTCGTGCTTTGCCCCTTTGTTTCCAGCCAGGAAAGTCTGTGCTGCTGTTAGGTGAATGAGGGTGGGGGGCAGAAGGAGGGAGTGCGTGGGGGACCCACTCAGTTCCATTTCTCATTTCCATCTCTCTCCTCCAGTCCAGCGGAGCCTCAGCTGAAGAGCGGACGAGCTGGGGATTTGATTGGCAGCTGGAACGCCACTGGGGGAGGGGAGAGCGAGGCGGCCGGGCGGTGGGGTCGACGAGCCGAGCCGGCGCCGGGTGAATGCTGCCTGGCGAGGACGAGCGCTGAGGCGGCGGCGGCATCGACTTGAAAAAAAAGGAGCATGGCATCCACGGGCATGCAGATATTTGGATTTGTCCTCGCGCTGTTGGGCATCATGGGCGCCATGGTGGCCACGCTGCTGCCCAACTGGAAGGTCAGCGCCGATGTGGGCTCCAACATCATCACAGCGATTTCCCAGATGCAGGGTCTGTGGATGGACTGCACCTGGTACAGCACAGGCATGTTCAGCTGCACACTCAAGTATTCCGTGCTTTCCCTACCTGCGTACCTGCAGACTGCTCGCACCACCATGGTGCTCTGCTGCGTGATGGCTGCCATGGGCCTCTGCCTCGCATCGCTGGGACTGAAGTGCACACGTTGGGGAGGGGGGCGGCGCTCCAAGCGGCACGCTGCGATCGCCAGCGGCGGCTGCTTCGTCGCTGCCGGCTTTCTGTGTCTGGTGCCCGCTTCCTGGTTTACCAACGAGGTCATCACCAACTTCCTGGACTCCTCTGTGCCCGAGAGCAATAAGTTTGAGCCCGGGGGTGCCGTGTACGTCGCCTTCGTTTCAGCAGGATTCCTCTTCGTGGGGGGGTCCATCTTCTGTATGTCCTGCTCGGGTAAACGGCATGGCCCCCAGGACCTGATCCTGCTGCCTCCCCCAGACAAGTTGCTGCTCCAGCAGCAACAGCATCAACAGCTGCTCCAGCAGGAGCTCCAGCACCAGTACTGCTCTCTCTCCCCATTAGACAATAAGACCGGCTACAGCCTGCAGGACTATGTGTAATAACGCAGCGCTCTGTACACTACGGCTAAAAGGAGACGAGCCTGAGGGGGGGGGGCATCGCAGCTCATGCTGCACACTAGGCTCCACTCTAGATGATGGTGGGGGGGATGAGAGAGGAGGGCAACAACTTTGAATTCATTTTCCCCTTCCCCTCTATCTCACTCTTCTTCCTTTTTGTCTTTTGCAAGCACAAGCAGTGGAGGTATTCCCTAAGCATCGCCTTGGAACAAACTGTGTGAATGTGTAAGGAGCCAGGACAAGGTGCTGCAGCATCGAAGGAAGCCGCTAACCAAATGCAGACATCCTTCATCAGTAAATCACAGAAAGAGCTCCCTGGAGAATGGATTAAGCAAATAAGGAAGCCTTCTGTGTAGATTTTGTTTTCTTCCCCCTCGCCAAAGGTTTGAATTAAAAAGGAAAAAAAAGCAATCATTTAGCTGCTATTTACAATCGTCTGTAGTACCTTCTCAATTGACATAATGGGCAGTATATTGCCCGAGAAAAACCTTTCCATAGCAAGTCATTGTAGTTTTGTATCCACTAGAATGCCACGAGGAATTGATCGAAAACAAATAGTCATATTTTTGTTAGCTACTAGAATGATGTTGATATTTTGCCTCTAAAGCATGCTGTGTGGAGCCTGTCTGTGTATTGATACAGCGGCATGCCTGGTAGAAGACTGAGACATAGCCACAACATGCCTGTGCCTGAAAAGCTGTAGAAACATTACCCTGCTGTAACTGTTCAAAGAGGACTGTCAGGAGGAGACGTGGACCGCTGGGCTGATTTCAGACAGAGAATGCAGACAAACAGTTGCCTGCATCTCTCTCTGCGGGGGGAGGGAAGGAGGTGGGATATGAGAGAGATGGAGAGGAATTTATAGAGATTCAGACCTTAAGCAGAGTGGACTGTCTGATGTGCTGGTTTGTAAAAACAAAAATAATATTTTCATCAAGACAAAAACACACTGCCTGTCAGTAGCAGCGACCCATCCTAACCCCCCCCCCCCCCGTTCCTGCACGCCCCCAGACATGCGCGGGTAGACGGTAAACACTCGCCGGCTTGTTTTTTGCATGTGCTTTTCACTCCTGTCATCCTCCTCCGCACTGCCATGGAAACAGAATTCGGCATTTAAATATCTGTATTGTCCGGGTGGCGGGTGGGTGGGGTGGGTGGGTGGGGTGGGTGCATGTCACTCAGTGTTTTTAAGTTGTTTAAGGGGGCATCTTTTTCCCCCTCCCCAGGCATGGCTCCCAGAAGCTTTAATCAGAGCCCTTGTTCGCACTGCTTTCACTAATCCCCTTTATTAGCCTGTTGCACGGTCAGAGTTTTTTTTTTTTTTTTTTAACGCTCTCCCTCGCTGCCCACTGCGATGGTGTCTATGCTCGCGGGGGTTTAATGGTGCAGAGGCAAAGACGAGGCAGATATTAAAAAAAGGGGAAGCTTCTTGAGTCATGGTCGACTGGGTAGCTGTTGTTGCAGGCAGCTAAAAAAGCTTTGAGTCATTCTCCATATGTGACTTGTTTTTCAAGTGCGTCAGCAGTGCGCATATGCTCCCAGTCTGCACCTGCAGAAGGTCTCAGTGTCTTAAATTGCAGCCACTTGACTATGCCACCATTCCTCTTTTTTTTAATACCTGTCACTCCCCCCAACCACCACCACTCCCCCCCCCCTGTCCTGTTTGTGTCACATCTATGTCACGTGAATGTGATCGCTGGCAAGAGAAAGCTAATGCATGTTGAAATGCACGCACCCCCAACACACACACACAGACACACACACACACACACACACACACACACACACACACACACACACACACACACACACACACACACACACACACACACACACACACACACACACACCTCCCTCCTCCTCATGTGTCAGCAGTGCTGTTACGCTTTCAGACAGTCGTGTGTCCACTCTTTACTGAGGGAGGGGTGTCTTGAGGTTTTCATGCCTGAGACAGGGCCTTGGCAGTGTTGTATAGAAGCGCACATTCTCTCCTTCTCTCTCATAAACATGCAGCCTCCTGGGGGAGAGCAGATGGCTAAGCCCAGCTCGCCACCTGCAGGCTGCTGCCGGCACGCCACGGGCCTCTCAGTGGACGCCGCTGGCAGCCCTCTCGGGCCAGGTTTTCCACCCCACCATCTTGCCCACCACATAGCCGACGGAACTGGCCTCCTGACAATAACTCACTGCCCAGGCACCATAACCAATGCAATAAACAAAGAAGAATGTGCCATGTCATCAACTAATACCGACACGTTATGTGTTTTGAGAATGTGCCAAATTGTTTCATGATGACACATTTTAATACTATCCGGAGTTCGTTCTGTTTATTTTTTTATTGAGTTGTTTCTACGTGAATTATACATCAGCAAATGTTTTATGGATTTGTGATTTGTTCTGCCAGACTAAGTCTCAAGTCAACTATGCTTGTGTTACAGTCCAGTGCAGCTTTCGAGGGTCATTTTAAATCCTCTTTATTTTTAATTTCCCAAAGCACAGCAAGACTTTACAGGGATGAGCGTTTCATTGAAAAGACACGTGTGGTATTTTCTAAATGTTTTTTGGTTTGTGTTTCATAAATTCTGGTTCATTTTAAGTCTGTGACAACTGTACCCAAGTATCTAGGTTTTCAAGGTGTTTATTTATTTATTTTTTCACTGAGGGATCAGGATTCCCTCGGATTGTTTCAATATAAAATACAATATTATGTTCATACCATATCTTCTTTATAAGAAGACTACTCAATGCACTTTTGCTTGTGTTACTTTATCTGACAGCAGTTTGTTTCAAACGGCTGAGCATTCCAAGCTCCCTGGACCAGCACGAATACATAACACCACTGGCACTCTGGAGGAAAAAAAAAAGGGAAAGGTTTGTCTTGATGATCAGCAAGAAAATAGGAGCTTGAGATTTCTCTTTTTTTTGTGGCTGTGCAATTTCATTAGCTTATAAACAGCCAGAGTGCAAAGTGACTAGGTCCTAAAAGTCTAAAGAGTTACAACTCTCCTGCATATACTGTACCAAGACATTGATTTATAATTTTGATAACTGCAGCTTATTTTTGTGGATGCTTTAGCACTTCTTACTTTGCCAGAGCATATTTGTGATGATTAATAGTTCACAAGTTCTGATACAGTTGTCTCAATGTGCTTGTGCAAGTAGTTCTATTTTTTACCAATAAAACTATTTTGTGAAAGCAACATGCCTACTTACTGTATGTGAAACGACAAGTGTGTGTCGGGGTGATGAGGACGGAGATAGCTTTCATCCTCCTGCCAAATCTACAGCTTGTTGGATGGTACAGGCTGTGCCGCGTGTAGCAGACAGGCTGCTCGTACGCAGCGCCGCCCGGGAATAACGCAGCGTCCATCCAACTAAGATGCACGTCCAGGAACATTACTTTGTGGAAATTGGAGGGGGGGGTGGGGGGGTTCTTCCTTTAATGCCACACCTAGCCTCTGCCAATCATTCCTCACTGATGCGATGACATAGTGTATCTGATAGAGAGCCACGGGTTGCTGCTGATAATCATTACAGGTGACCAGAAAAGAAGAAGAACGTACGGTATGAGGTCGCGTATGGGAGACATACATGTAGGGGCCAAACAGATGAATGCAATAAGCAGATATAAGCTTGATAACCCTAGCAGAAAATTGTTGTGTAGAAATTCCAAAAATAAATTGGTAATTAAAAAACTGTATCCGTAAAATTGTTTGTTTTTTTTCCACCAGAGAACTGACAAGTAGAGCTGAAAAAGATGCGTCAATTAATTGAATAGTGGATCAACCGGGAAAAATATTTTCAACTATTTTGATAGTCAATGAATTGTTTGAGTCATTTTTCATTCACTGGTTCCAGCTCCTTAATTGTGAGGATAAATTGCTTCTCTTTTACGCAATTATAAATTGAATGTCTTTTGGTTTGAGCTGAATTTTTTTTAAATAATTGGCAGATTAATTGATAATGAAAATAATAAATACTTGCAACTCTACTGATATGTTTATCTTTCAGCGGTACAATGTCCAGCTCACTACATGTCTCAGTCCAAAATCCTTAATAAAAATAAATAAAAAAGGATTCCTATCAAAATAGTTTTAAAATGTTATGTTTTTATAGGAAAGAGGCTGAAACATTGTTATTCTGAGAAATATCGATATCAGTGTTGGCCTTGAGGATCCGGTTTGGCTTTAATCCACGAAATAGAGAAACTAGACACAAGAGAAATTATATAGAAAAAAAGATTGAGACAAATACCCCATCCTGGAAATGTGTTTCATCAAATTGGCTTTGACCGTTCAAAAAACAAGTTTGCACAACTTCCTGAAAGAAGACGTCTTTAGCCTCAAGCAGAGCTCGTTTCAAACCAGAATACTTTGCAACTTTAATATCTTTGTCATGAACTGGAGCCCAGACACTTCAGATGGTGCGCTCATTTACTTTTTTTATTTACTTTCCAAGTGAATCGGGGCTCTCATTACAGCTGATTGGAGTGAGAATGTGCTTTCCTGAAACAAACATGGATTATTCAGGGCTCCTGCTCCTCTTGGTTATGCAACAAGAGTGCAGATCAAATAACTACTCCTCTCGTGGGGAAACGCTAATAAGATCTGCCCCTCGGTGTATTTAACCTACATTTTCCATCAAAGGCTTTCACCCCGAGTTGCCGCTATGACAGATCTGGAATGTGAAGGGAGGTGAGCGCTTGTCAATTCGCGGCAGGGGTTAATCATGCGTCAGGCCTCCCTTTGAACTTCACTGCCACGTCAAATCCACGGATTACTTCATTGGCCTTCATTGACCAGCGAATAACCTTTCCAAAGATCTACCGCAGGAAAAAAGACGTCGACGACAACGAAGCCAGTCGTGCTTGGCAGACACAAAGAGCGAGAGGTACCGCAAGTCCTTCCTCACTGCTGCTGTCAGGCTGCACAACCAGCTGAGCTCGCAGTAGACCACAAAAACACTATAATCACTTTGGTCACTTTAATCACTTCAACTGATGCAATATAAATACATTTTTAAATACCTTTTATTCTGTCTGTATATATAATATTGCTATTTTGGATTCTTTACTGTTTATTTATATTACTTGTTTTTTATTTTACTATGTGTCTCTTGAGTGCACTTTACCCGTCTGCTGCTGTAATCCTGGAATATCTTATTTTATCTTCGTTGTGGCCATCGCTCACCAAAACTGCTGTCAGCGATCGCCACGTTGCTCAAAACGCGACAAGCACTCAAATCGCTCTGGTATTGCCAGCACACATGTGTAGCTCCTCATTTTGGCCAGAGAGGGTTCATCTTGATACAACGTGGTCATCAACACTGAGGGGGAATGACCTTCCTTTGTTGCTTTGCTCTGGTCCCGGCTGGGGGAATAATAGCAACGACCTTGGCGGAGCAGTTAACTGCTGAGAAAGGCAGTAAACGCTATAGAGATGACAAAGGAGCGCTTGTAGGGAAAACAATGCACTCTGACAGTTCAAAGGAAGCCCTTTAATATTTCAGCTTTCAGCACATGGGCAGGACGCATGGCTGGGAGGATTCAGTAAGCTGAAGGGGAGGGAGGCTAAATGATTGAAAGGTGTGTGGAAAGGAAGGTTTTCTTTGCAAATTATACGTCTCTTGATGATGATCAGAGGAGAGATTATTGTATTGGATTACAGAAGGCTACAGTGCATCGGTGAGAGTGCAGAAACGCAATAATAATGCAATAGCACACTTTCACGCACAGAAAAGGTTGATGCAAATCTTGCAATTGTCAGTTTAACTATTTTTTACTTGAAACAATCGTTCTTTTTACTCTGACCTGAACAAAGCCTCATCAACACTCGCTAAACCCAACCTACACCGCCGAACCCTCCAAAAAGCCTTTCATGAAATCACAGTGCATGAAGTTTAAATTAGAGCCTTCCAATAACCCTTCAAGTTAATAGCTAATAGATGAATGCCTCCCATTAAGGCAAGGCTTTTTCTTTTAACCAACTTAATTTATTATCATTACATCTTCGCACCACTAGCAAGTTACTTATAGAAGCTGACCTTTACTTTACTTGGGATGTAGCCAGGGTTTCAGCATTAGTCCTCAAAATACCTACATATCCTCTTGGCATGCTTACTAACTAAACAGAGCTGAATTTGCTAAACTGTGAACGCTGACTGAGCGAACCAGGCACAGTTCCTTGTTAGGCGGAGCAATAGATCTCTGGAGATGTTCCATAAGCCAACTCTGCCAACCTCGGCATTTTGTTTAAGGAAACAGGAGGCGGAAGAGTATTTTCCAGCTTTTTTGTTGTTGCTTTTCTTTACCTCGGGTCCGTGATGCATTGAGACCAAGCTTTCGGGCGTTTACCGAGTCATTGAAATAACTTGGCACGACACTCTGGATACCGCGTTTGACCCCGTTTGCGAGACAGGAATAGGCTTCGGAGGAATTGTGTGTGCGTCGAATGTGTGTCGGGAGGTGGGAAAGCAGTGCTTTGACTCTGACTCTTACTGGGCCACTTCAGGTCACAGAGAAGACATCCATCACTGAGCCTGCCACTGCGTTACACTGGACTGAGGCGGGTCACATTCGAACACTGACAAACCCCTGAATTCAGAAGAGATATACTTAATTTAACAGATGCAAATAAGTATAGCAGCTGCTGACACCTTAGCCACGGGGGAAACAACACAAGGACATTGAAATAATAATACATTTTAAAATGTAATGTGTAATGTGTGTTAATCTGTGTGTATCTGCTGGATTTTTACTGCCAAAAGTCTCCCTGACAACTGCAAGCCACAATGGATGCTCAATGCAGCATTAACAAATTAAATCGAGGCTCTGCTCATCTGGCCCGTGGTCTTGGTTGACGACTGTGTACAAGACGAACATCTGTAGGGCTCTCCTCCTGTGTGGCTCGGTTAGTTGGTGGTTGATGGCTGATACGGCCATTACTCAGAGCGGGCTGACAACTTGGCCCAGACAACCATCTGCTGGAGGTACGCCTCGCTCTCTTTTCAGATCGATCTCCGTCATGAATCTGTCTTCTAGCGCTCTGTACTTGTATGGAGGAAGCTTTGCAGTCCTTACATCCTTTTTCCAGCTATTATTTTCATTCCATACATCACATCCAGACTCAATCCCCACTTGCCTTTATGTATTTTTTTTTTAATATCTCACTGTGGTTTTCCTCTTCATCCATACTTTATTCCTATCTACATTCTCCACCTAGCAATCACTCCATTTTCCTCCTCACAATTTTCTTTGACGTTTTTTCTCCAGCACCTCTATCATTTAATATTTCAGTCTCCCGTTGCCCACTTTCTCAATGCCTCCTTTTCTTCCTCACTTTTGCTAATAAATAACAGAGGTTAGCTCTGTAGGAGCTCTTCAGAAGAGAAAGCAGGTTGCTCGTGATGAAGCATGTATTGCGCGACTTATAGACCTGCCTGTGACGGACACAAGTTGATTTTAATCACATTCTGCCAAGGAAGCAGAAAGGCAGGGGAAGAGCGATGAGCGAGTCAAGACACACTCTTCACTCTTTGCAAATCAGCTATTTTCTATGTAAAGAGGCAGTGGAGAGGAAATTGGATGACTGAATGCCCGTACAGAGGATGCTTGATGGCAGCGTGCACTCCAACACCCCTTGACCCCCGACCAGAATACAAATTAGAAATGTGTCTAATAGCTAAAGCAACAGCAGGGAAGCAGATTATTTTCTCAGTTTAGTTCCTTAAAGACACCTTTCAGATACATGTACAGCTGTGAATGACAGAGGCAATTTAAAGACGCCTAAATCTGTCCGTCTGTGAGAATTAACAGGAGATGGGTGGCTAATAAGGAAAGGGAGGCAGGTGTGATCTGCGGCAGGACAGACCTCGGAGACGGAGAGCCTCTGGGAACACCATCAAAGCAGCCAATCGCTGCGCTCAGAAACCTTCAAGGGCAATCTCAGTCACTCAATGTGACACAAGAGAGGTGCACACCGGGGGCGAGAAGAACAAGACGGACAGATTCAACCGAAAGGATAAGAGCCTATCTGCCCACCCCAGTCAATATGGGCCCCGGCAGCTGCTGATTTAAAATGGATTCAACATTTCCCTTTCTCATTATCCTATTAGCCTGCACCGCACTAGCTCCTATAGGGTCAAATCAACAAACCAATCACACCGGTACGTTCCCTCCCCCCCCCCCGCCTTTAACAGAAGCTATTTTCTCATCATGGTTATTTGGAACGGTTCAGTAATTTCATTGTTTTTTCTGTGGCTCTTTGTGACTCGCTGTGTGTTTGATTACACAGCGTTAAACCACTTGAAATGTTTTTCACATTTCACTAACTGCAATGTGTGTAGTATAGCACCTGCTGCTGCAGATTGTATTTACTGTAGTGGCCACTGGTGGCATTTGCTTGAGTACAAACCAGTGGCATTTTTTTATTTATTTTTTACAGAAATGTCCAGAAATAATTTATCGATACGTGACTGGGTGGACCTGTTCCTGGATGGCCATGACTCACTCCCTCCCTCGCAGCAAAATGTAGAGCCTCCGGTTTAGACGCGGCAAGTCGAAAGCAGACAAAAACAATGCCCAGTTGTGCTTCAATTTGAACAAATTCCTCTTCATTAACACGGTCAGTGATCCCCAAGCTTCAGTGGGAACAGGATAATACAAACAATTAGATCGCTGAGCCGATTTATTGGCGATAGGTATGAGGCAGTCAGAAAGCACCCATGGGATGGAGAGGGAGAGGAATTGTGATATTTGGAAGGGTTACTCCTCTATTATGATTAACTTCTGCCACAAAAGGAGTTGTATTTTTCCATTATCATTTTTATAAGTTATATTATATCCTTATATCATATTAGTGGTGCAACGGATCATAAAACTCACGGTTCAAATCAGAACACGGATCGGATCAGCACAAAAGAAAAAAGGGAACCAATATAACTTTTAGAGATCCCTGATCACTACATTTTACGAGATTACATGTGAACACATCACGATATTCATAATATTAATTTTCACTGCAGAGCCTGAACGCATCATAATGTAACTTTTGGTCGTTATCGGTGCTGCTAAACTCACCAGCTCCCCTCTTGTCAAGTTAAACACGGATTGCTTGTTAGAAAAGCATAAACGTCGATGTCCTGATCGCATATTTCACTAAATGTTGGCGGATAACGATCGTCAGTAAAACTTTATCTCACACTGTTAATTAAATCCGCGGTTCACCCGCGTGCCGAACCGTGAGGGGAGATCCGTGACAGCACTATATTATATACTTATATAACTTCTACATTTTCACCAGAGCACTATAAGCTTGTGTACAGCATCAACACCCAAGAAGTGTATTTATGTTCTGACAATATTCTTCTGTATGCATTCTGACAATATATAGGTCAGCTTTGCAGACAAACCACTGCTTTAGAAGTCTATATTGCTTTGTGTCTCAACCTCAACCCCCCCCTTTAATGTTGTCCCATAGATCAGGCAGGACGTTTTTATTGCTCATGCAATTTTGTGTAATTACGCTGGTGTGCACCAGTAAACAATGCAGAGCCATAGAGCGTTTTATGAATTATACTACATGACTTACTAGTAAAAAAAAAAGTAAAAAGTCCCTGCACAATGCAGAGTATGATAGCATTAATATACACTGTATGCTCTCTGATCTTGTATGGGACACTGGCAGCAGGAGGCCTGCTCATCAAACAGCCATCATCTCTCCTATGATATTAATTTGACCAAGTGCCCATTAAAACATTTAGTGGGGATAGCTGGTCTGCGTGCGCAGTGGGAGGTGCCGATCCATCTGCAGCGCACGCCACACACACACACACACACACACACACACACACACACACACACACACACACACACACACACACACACACGCACACACGCACACAGATCAGAATTGAATTCTGAAATCCATCAAGCTCCAGTTTGACATACACATAAGAATAAGACATTTGAGAGGTTAAAAAAATAAAAATAAAAGGAAAAAGTGTGATGAAATAATCATTGGGAGCCATCTCTTCTAAGAGAATGAACAATCAGCACTGGTCCCATTCACTCTGCTGCATTTCCTGCCACACAGGATGTTAAATATTTTACCAATAGTGGGTTTCCTAAAGAGCCATGGCATCTTCAAGGGACCAGCAGTCCATCTCTGACATCAACCTAACACCTATCCTTTAATTCAGGAAAAGGAAAACATGGTTTCATTTGTACGAAGATGTAAGAGAGCTCCTAAGAGTTGTATGTCTGTAATCTCCAAATCTATCTCAGCGGGTTTCAAATCACAGCAGTACTTGTATTTTCTTAATGTGCCACCTAGTCCCACTAAAGAAAGAAAAGAAAAATCCCTTTTGCATTCTCATGTTACGTAAGCGTGAGCGTCTTTCTTTCACCAGCGACACACGCACATGGGCTGAAAGGCGCAACGAGAGAAAAAATTGTCCTAAAAAAAAAAAAACGAGGCCCTCATTATAAGGAGCAGTGTGATCGCACCACATCTCAAATACCCACAAGGCATCATTACAACCTAGAAAGGGTCCAAAGACAGAACCGAGACAACACTGATTCAACACAGCCTTAATGAAGCCTGAAAGCCAGAAGAGAGAGGAAGCGCTGCTGGTGGTGACAAGATGAGGGACTCTGGCGGGGGAGCGTGGGACCCGACTAGGAGCAGGGCTTAAGAGATGTGAGAAGATTGAACCCTTATCCCACAGTAGGTTTAAGAGCTGTGAAATAATAACGCGTCCATCTGCCGGCCGCTGATTCAATACTGGTACGGTTGAAATCATTGCCTTTTCCATTTTATTTTGACATGGTAGAATTACATGTCGAGATATTAAGAATTATGATTACATTTGAATCCTACCTCTGGTTTCGGGACGAAGGCCCGCCCAGGGATGGTGAAGCAGTTGCGGACTGTGCAGAGATACTGAGCCATGATGGACAGACGGCTCCTCTGCTTGCTGCCTGTGCTGGCTGTCAACCGCTGGATGGAGAGGACAACGACCACACATTAGTAGAGCAAATTCCACAAGACCAGGTTAATTGTCGCGTTCGCGTGATGTTGCCTTTAGTGGTGACCAAACATGTGTGGCAAACATATTAAATAAAGACCCAAAGCTGGAACAAAATGTTTTCAAGTGTTTCCCCAAGTATGTTTTTATGTGTCTTTAATAGAAAACAATAGGCATTCCTTACACACTGTTTTCATACAGTGCTGATTGCATTGCAAAAGAGAAATATAAAGCCACTAAAGGCGTCTTTAAGCTCTTGGCAGCTGAACAAGGCAACAGCATCCTGACAAGAAAATATGGCTGGAAAACTGAAACATTGCAACACTGTTCACGCACCTCTGCGACCTCTTTCTGGAACGTTAGGGTGAGTCGGGTGCGTCCGTAGACGAAGGGCCCCGTTCTGTTGGCTATGCTCTCCAGCCACTTAATGATGAGGGGGGTCGAGACGTTGAACGGGAGATTCCCAATGATGTGGAGGTTGGGCGGATCTGTGGAGCCACACTTACACGGTTACCCTCGATGGGATCACACAGGCGCCGCCATAACAGCGTGCAGAAGTTCATTATTCTCACCTTCCCCCCACGGCGTCGAGATATTTTCCGTGAATCCTCGGTCCATTCTGTAGGTGAGTATGTCACCGTGGACAATCCTCAACCTCCCTGGTGCCGCCTCAGACAACAGCTGTGGAAAGGGAGGCGACATTAAATGAGAGAAAATGAAAAGGTGCTCGGAAACACTAAATGGTCATCAGTCACTCTGCAGGTGGCCAACGGTGCTGCAGTTGATTGACTGGCAACTGAGAGGTGACGCTGTTGGAGCCTTTTCTGCCGAGTGACCTTTATGACCTTGATAACACTGTGCAAAAGCCTGTATCGTTGCGGCTGTTCGATTTACCTTCAGCCCCGGGATGAAGCGCGTATCCTTCTCCACCACGAGCACCTCTGACACCCCGGCATTGAGGATGGAGCGGGTGAGACCGCCGGGACCAGGACCCACCTCACACACATGGGCGTCCCTCAAACTGCCTGCCTGACGCACGATTTTGTCTAAAAAGGCGGAAACGAATGACAATAGCGAGTTTCGCCAATATTTTTCTGCATACATATGTGAATTACATACTGACTTAGTTCAACTCGTGTGTCATAAACAGCACCGTACTCTCCAATCAAATGGCTTCATCAGAGTCTTGGGTATCTAAATTGAGATTAATAGCGTGTGATGTTACAATACCTGTCTGCCTCTGCGTGATGAAGATGAGGTGCATTAATCTAACAGTCACCTTGTCCAAGGGCAAGAGAGCAGATCAGACCTGCACTGCATCACTGGTAATTACATTACGGCTCAAGCTCTGCAAGGACTGTAAACAATTGACTCCATTCACATCTGAAAGGGATCTACTCAACCTTGCCCATACAAGCAAGTCTGTCCGTTTAAATACCTTGTAACAAGGCGATGTGGAGCTGTGCAATCAAGTGCACAGACAATGAGCCCTCAATGCAGATATAGCAACAAAGAAAAGGAGCATGCAGGTATTGGTGCACTGCAGATAAAGAGCGAAAGAAAGAGAAAGGATGGCTTTGGCGGTGTATTTTGCATATATTTCTCATGCCAATAAAGAAGTGAACGGAAAGGAAGAGTGAGACGGGCTGACCTGTGAGTCTCAAATCCAACAGAAAGTTCTGGGACAGCTGTTTCTCAGCTCGCAGGTTGTACAGCTTTATGAGCTCGCCAACAGTAGGCAAGGGAGGGAGACGGAAAGATGCCAGTTTCCCCGGGGCAGCCATCATTCAGGTGTGAAACGCTGTGAAAAAACAAACGCACAAAAGGTGAGGGGGAAACACTAGGATTGCACAGCTTCCTCAGCAGCAAAGCTGTTATAATGCATGTGAGGCATTATAACGGTAATAACAACCGGTCAGTAATAGTCTTTGAAATATTCTGTGCAAAGTATAATAATAGGTCAGGGGGGATCATTTTAATCGCAGACACTGACAGGTGGGAGGTATTTTTGTTATTTTGACATGCCCCTTTATGAGGAGTCGGCTTTATACTAAACTTTAAATTCAAACGTATTCATGTTTTACCAAAAAGATATGGCAAAGGACACAGTGATACAAATTGTGATCAATTCCAATTACTTCTTCATCAGGTCCTGGGATTGATTACCTCTGAGGCAGTGCTAGAAGGTTGACTTTGATAATAAGATCTCGTGCACCACCTAGTGGTGTTATGACAGAACACTAAATGACCGACATAAAGACACAAAACCAGTTGTTTAGTGGAAGACCTTTTCCCTTTTCCACAGTCCTAAATCTAAACCAACCCTGATCCCTAACCCCTTGTTTTATAAGCTTAACCTAACCCCAACCCCAACCCCGACATGGGGACAACACTACTGGAGTTGAACACATTAAGAAAGCACGTTTTAGTTCCTCTAGTTTACGACAGAGGCCTTTGTGGCATCTGCTGCCACGTTACCCCGCAACGTTCAGTCAGGAGGAAGTGAAACGACCGTAGACTGGAACAAATAACGTTAAACGTTAGCAGACCGAGAGGTGACAAAGTCTGACAGGGTCGTTAGCATTGCAAGCTACTGTTAGCTTCTTGGTTCACGTGCCGTTGAGAGGCCTCGGGGAGGCTGTGAGTTCAAACGGAGCACTTGTTTCTTATGAATGAGCTAAGACTGAAGGCACACGACAAACGGAACATAAGAAGCACATTGAGCTAAGAAAGCTTAATCCACGTTTCTCACCGGTGCCGTTTTCCTCCCGTACGTTTCCCTATTCGTCATCCCACTGACGTCTGAGTATCCAATGACACCGCGAGAATCATAATCTAAACCAATCAAATTTAAGAAGGCGGGGTTTTGCTTTGCCCTTGAAAATACGTCTTTTGTTGATGTAATGATGCGTCCGAGCCACCAGAGGGCGGCAATTCACTGGTGATGTACTTTCTTTACAGTGGACACACACACAACGCAGTATTGGTTGATGTAGTTAGTCCTTAAATCCTAAATCATAGTTACTTATCTAGTCCATATTTACTCTCATGATGGTCCCTTTTTAAATGCTGCATCAGTGTGACATACAATGCCACGTACATGCTGCTATCAAGATTCAAGATTCAAGATATCTTTATTGTCATATGCACAGATAACAGACAGTTGCTCTGTACAATGAAAAGCTTATTTTGCTAGGTCACAGAATCACAATAAACTTAAGGTAAAAAAATAAGGCACAAAAATATGGTAACAGTATTGCACAATCAGTGTATAAAGTGCACTATGCATTGCTACAAATAGCATAGTTAATATCCGTGAACATAGTGAACAAGAATACTGTTACTTCATTTTATAATGCAGACATGTATTAGACGAAAGAAACAAGGTCATAATAAAACATAAGGCCCTCCCAGTTTTGTAAATGTTCCCTAGTCATTATTAAGATATACATTCTGCTTTTGACGTCTCCATAATTTTAAACTAATTGAAACCTCTCAGTTTAAACTGATTAGCATCCCATGTGCCTCTTGGCCACTGCAGAGAAGTAATCCATTGTATAAGTGTTTTGTCATGCTGGATGATGCACAGCTGCTCGGAATGAACCCCCGGGGGTCCCGTGGTCTCCCGCCTCTGCTAACGTCCCACGCTGGGTGTCGCAGCTTGAGATGGTAATGGTCTTCTCTTCCAGGGTTTGGCAGATGAGTGGCAGCTCTGTTTCCTGCTGTGGCTGACCTTGGGAGAGAGCTCCAGGCCCTTAAAAGGGGCTACAGCTCTGGAGAGGTCTCTCCAAAGTCACCCTCTCAACAGTTTACTCAATTTGTAGGAAACACAGTGAGACTATGATGTAATCTAGAGAATCATGAATATGTTATCACAAGATTCATCACCTGGGGCTCTGAGTGGCCAATGATAGTCTATTATGTGTACAAGCATATACATGGCCTACAAAGAAAAAGGCTACAGAGCACATAATGCCTCTTTGATTATCATTTCAGTAATGGTCATCTCAACATTGATTAAAAATATGAATGTAAACCAGTCCTCAGTACCTTCGGCTGGCGCTCCTTCTCCATTAGTAACTGCAGTATATGAAATCTTGCCTGCAGCATAAAAGTGAGCTTTATTCCAGCTGAAGTAAAAGCTATGACCCCCAAACGAAAGGAGCCAAGACCATATTACACCACTCCCCCAGAGGGACTAGTTTAAACCGGATTAGGCATGACATCAACATGTTTGCTTGGCTTGTATTAGACACAGGTTGTTAACTTTCAAGGTGATGTGTGTGGTAATATTGTCAAAGGAACCGTTACTAAATAAGACCCATATCTTCCTGTTGTCTGAGAAGCAAGAGTGGGAAGGCTCGGATTAGTTTTCATGACAAACAAAACTGCCATCTCAGCACAAGGGGGCGGTAGAGAGTCTCTTCCTCCGTGCAAACTATAGTGTGTGATCAGCAAAGACAGGAAATGAAACATAAGTAATTAACATTTCTGAGATGGTAAGTCATCTCTTTAACTGAAACATCAGAAGGAAAACAAAGTCAGAAATACTTAAAAGTATATAATTTTCGAGCCAATTTAGAGGAACAGCCTAACATCAATAAACACAGTAACCACAAGAGATGAGATGTCCTACACTATGTTAAACAATAACTTCTGTTACGATGATAATTCAAAGTTGAGTATTATGTTCTGGTATTTTACTGGCTCTGTTATTTATGCTGTAACAAGTTCAACAGGGTTAGCTGCCCAAAAAGTGAAACCAGATGTATACTATTAAAAACCATTTGGATTACTTAGTTTAAGAATTTACTATGGCCATATTGTATTCCAAAAAATACACAATAATAGAAACACTGGGAAAATAAACCATATTTTTTTGGGTCCAAATCAAATAGAAAAGTATTTTGAAAGGAGGCGCCACTATCATGCTACAGTAATCTCTTGAATTTGACTCAAGATGTTTTAGGATGAATACAAGAAGTTCTTGTTGAGAATAGTTAGACTTAAACTATTGTACAGTATAGTGCCATTTTGATTCTTTTTATAGATATAAAATTATGTACATTTATCACTTTGGACAGGGTACCATTACTAAACCCTGATTAGACATTCTTGTCTGTCAACGTTAACAGAAAATCCTATAGCGCAGCACCACATGAAAATAAGTTGTGGTACTTCAACATTAAAATTCTTGTGGTAATCATTGTTTTCCTGTGATACATGCGTTGTTGGTATTTTTGTGGTACTCTGAGAATTGTTGGCGTGTGGAGATAAAAATATGTGTCCTGCATGCTGTGTGTCCCTGTTTATGGCTCAGGGGGAAATAATTAGGAATTCTGGAGGCTTTGGTGGCAAAATAATTGAGGGTGGTTTCCTGAAGCGCCCAGGTGACCACCACTGGTTGCATTAATATAAAAAATTAAAAATGCACTTATTTTCTTTCTTGCACATATTAAGATAATGAGATTGATGTCTGTACAGCAACTCCAGGCAGCGGCTAGTTAGCTTACTTTATGCATAATGACTGGAAACAGGAGAAAACAGCTAGCCTGGCTCTGTCCACCTACCAGCACCTTCAAAGCTCAGTTATTAAAAAGATATATCTGGTTTGTTTAATCCACACAAAAACTGTAAAAACAACATTTGACATTTTCTTCACTCTGCTGGCCATGAGCGGTAACTTCCTGGTTACCTTGCAACTGCCAAGCTAGCTGTTTCCCCCTGTCGCCAGTCTTAATGCTTAAGCTTAGCAAGCTGGTTGCTAGCTCTAGCTTCACATTGACCATACAGACATGAAAGTGGGATCAATCTTCTTATCTAATTCTGAGAGCAAGCAAATAAGCATATTTTCCAAAATGTTTCTTTAAAACCGGTGGCCATAATCATAAATACTGCGAGAAAGATTGACCTACGTCTTATCACTCCAGTTTAAACTTCTTTTTTTTAGCCTCTGTCCATTTTTCTTTCTTTTTTTAACCAAAAACCTCTTTAGTCCCTTCCTGGATTCAGGCCAGGAACACCATGTTCCCTGTTGTCTGGACCCAGTGTAATCTCACTCTGCATGGACAGCTCATTAGCATCTGTCAGCGCACCCCAAACTGAAAATGGCCCAGGAGAGCTGAGGCGATGTCTAAGCCGAATAAGTGGAAGTGAACAGAGAGTTGCTAATGTTGAGTGTTTTGACGACGGACACGACTGTTGGATGGGACCCCCGCTTTACTCCGCTGCAGGGGAGCATGTGACGACAAGATAGCGTTGGGGGGAACTGTGTGACAAATTAAGGTGTGTGTGTTCCTGCAGACAAACGGATGGCAAAGGTGATGTGGATTATATCATCAGATGACAAGACGGGTTCATGACTTCATAGTTTTAATTTGCCAAACATAAAATTGTCTTCTTTATCTTTGATGAAACTGTCAAAAAAGTATTACGGGGAAGATTCCTTGCAGCTGAATGACTGACCTCAATTCTCACAGAGACATTTTATCATTCATCTTGCATTAATTAAATCAGAGTGCTATTTATTCTGATCACATCATATAAGTGTGGGAATGGCAGCTACAACCAGGCCGCGTTTCTACTATGATTCATAACAACCGCAGCCCTGACGGGCCCAGACAGGACCACCGTTATGTGGGCATTATATATATATACAGATTGAAATCATAACAAACCTCTTCCTCACTTCCCACCACATGACTTCATTTTGGGTGTGGGAAGTATGGCATTCCATCCAAATACACTTCTCATAACCTCAGTTTGGATAGATCTTCCTCTTCGATACCACATGAAGGGGGATGACTTCATAGGTGGGGGGGGGGGGGGGGGGGGGGGGGGGACATGTCTGTCAAACAAATGTGCTTTGTTTTTGCTTTAAGTTTTTCTTCGCTCTGATTCACTTTGAGTGTCACAACAAAAAGGTGAAAAATGCCTTGAACTCTCAGGTGTATCCAGGTATACAGGAAAGGCAGTAAAGTAATGAAAGTTGTTAACAACCAGATAAAAGGTTATTCCGTCTATCCATCTCTCTATGTATTTGTTTCTGCTGGAGTGTGTTTCCATTTCATTGAACAAAACATTACGTCAGCCCCACACCCATATAATCCAGCAATGGGTCAGATCTGCATTGCAACAAAGAACTGACAAAGAGGGAATGAATGTGTCCATCTGACATAATTCCTTTGTGAGTTTCTCACTTGGTTAGCTGCTGTGTCTTTTGTTTGCTTTGGTTTCCACCTAGATATAAGAGTGTCATTATGTTCCTGTTTCCCTCTGGTGAGCAGACAAGTCTTCACTTTGAGGAGAAGAAAAATGCAGGCTATGGGGCACTCCCTTGAACCTGAATGCTTCATACATAACCGTGGTCAGGATTTATTACTGACCACAAAAATCATCTACCCAAATACCCAACAATGTAGAGGCAACTAATAAACAGTCAGTGATTCTCATGCAAACAAAATAAACATTAACCACTAACAGATAACAGGGTCAGGTGGAAACAAAGACATTTGCCCAGCACATTTTTGCTTTAGTAGTTGTTCCGCCCTGTCACTGTGGCAATATATTCAGATTGCCAGTAAAACAACAACCAATCATAGTGCTGCAAAGAGTGAAGCTCACCTTTGGCAGACAAGCAAACTGTTGCATCGGGCCTGTTGTCCATCTCGACGAAGAAGTGGAGAACCGCTTTACCCCAAGCACACCATTTGTGACATCGTCAATGCACTCTATACCTTTATGATAAGCCATGAATAGTGACCAAGTAATCTACCTTCGACTGCTTCACATTAAGATCATCTCTGCATAATGAATTCAGGAAACTGCAACCGCTAACCTTTAAAGGTGGTTAAAAGCTTTCCCACAAATAAAAAAAAGTAGGTGAACCAAATTTAGATATGTTTACTCTCTACTGCTTCCACATGTCCAACCAACAGTGCCCTGGCAGCAAAGTGAACTATCCCCATTGATGCAGAGCACAATTACTGTACCTCAGATTTAGCTCGCTGGCCTTGTTTTCTGCAAACAGGGCCAAAAAGACAGTCAAGCTGCCAAAGTCCTGGAGAGTTTGGCCTCACTCAACCCTCCTAAGTCAGCAATTGGTGGTTCCTTGGACCACTGTTCGGGCTTGGGTGGCTGCTGTCGCCGGACTTTCCCAGCATGAGAAAATGGCATATAGTTCAGCTGTCACCAAGGGTCAGCGGGGAAAGTTAACTCTCTAGCTGGCCAGCCAAAACACTTAGCATTCAGCTAGCCTCAGCTGCTAATAGCACCCGTGTTGGCAAGAGTCCACAAGTTAAATATAGAAGAATACTTTTAGCCTCGGTGACTCAAGTAAAAAAAAGAGTAGAGCGAGACAATGGAGGATGTCGTTGAGTGAAAAGATCTGGCCCGTTGACAAAAGGACATCACTGCACCTCTGCCTTTCTCTTCACTGGGCAACGAGCCCTTTCAACCCCTGAGAGGGAGGAGAATAGTGCCGGCCTACCACCCCTGTTCCCCCTTCTGCCTTTTATTCTCACACAATCTTCAACTTATTTCTCGAAAGGAAGGAGGGAAAGAAAATGAGAGGTGTGTGTTCAGACCGCTATGCAGAGTAGATCTGGATAGGCTGTGGGAGTAAAAGAGGGGAGGGAGGGTGAGAGAGAGGGAGAGGGAGAGGAAAGTTGCAGTGCTCTGCTATTGCTCTCTACCATTCCCTCTCTGACCTGAAGAAGTGAAAGCAAGAACTGAGAGGGAGAGAGCAGAGCTTGGGATGGCTGTTGGCACAACTCGGTAGCCAGCACAAGCGGACACCACAAGAGCCAGAGGATATTAGTGGATACTTTAGCGCCTTTTCTCTGGGATTACCCTTAGTGTGACTACTAATTGCTCAAACCTGGGGACAACACAACAGCAGGTAAGTCAGCTTCTCATGAGTTTGTCCTAAGGCTTGTTCTCCCTGCCATTGTGTGGGAAACAGCCAAAGACAGTCATGTGCTTCAGGTAAAGTAGAGGTTACCAGCTGTTCCGCTTTTAGACTGAAAAATAGAAAACATAGTACAGGTGATGCTGCGTCGCTGTCATCCATTTATGAAGCTAATAAAGAGCCTGGGCTGATAGAAATCTACTTGGCTTCACTTGAGCTGTGGTTAGAACTGTTCTGCACTGAATGAATGAAACAACTCTTCACTGAATAAAGTACTTAATTCAGCAATTTTGTTATACTTTCAAATAACATGGATTTCAACATATCGCATTAATTGCTCGCCCATGAGAAGACAAGGGACTACTCTTGTTGCTGTTATTGGCAATTCAGATTGTGACCACGCACACAGAAAAGAGAGAGTCATGAATGAAACATGTCTCAATGAATTACATCGTATATTGCTGCATGAATAAGACCATTTAGTGTGGAGGCGTTTCTTGGAAGTGAAGCCCACAAATTCACCAGACAACAGAGGATGATATTGAGATACTGTAAAATAAAGAAAAGTTATCCAACTTATGTGTGCTCATGTTTGGGAATCTCATAAAGGAATAGACACATGCACACTTTCCCCTTAACTTCTCCCACAGCCACCCGGGGTTGTGGGTGAACAGTGTGCTACATACCTAACGGACACCCACAATCTACACCCCCACCACTGCTTAACATTGTGACTCTTCTGAGGCCTTCACGAGCTGCAACGGGATGACGTCTCTCATCGCGAATATTTATGGATGGTAATGAAGCCAAAATGAATTCCATTTCGTCCACATGAAGTCATCTGCCTTTCGGAGGAGACACATGACATGGCTCCTGAGAGCCGCTGTCAATTTGTCAAGGCGCACATGACCTCAGTAAACCCGAAAAGAAACAATGAAAGTCTCTTGCTCTCAGCGAGGGGATCTAACGCAGGTGTGGCTAACGCTGCTGTCAAAGATCCTTCCCGTCAGTATCCAGGGGCTCTGTGCAACCTCACCCTTCCGCTCTCCCCCATGCCTCCCACCCTCTCCAGCTGATGTGGCCTCTGTGCACTCAGTGATATCACCACTGACATCAGACAAAGAGGACTAGTTGCCAGATATTACTCATTAACATTTTTGCGCTCGTTCCATTTTTTATCTAAGCTCATCCTCTCGATGCCCTGCGAAGTCCTTGGAGCTCAATCTGCCTAACAGTCCCTTGTGAAAGACAGATTTGAGGATGTTCACTGGGCGGTTGTCGGTCCCAGCTTGTAAATGAATCAGTCTTACTGTAAATTAGTAATGTGGTCTCTGTTTGAACTGAAACCAAGCTGGCCAAGCTTGGGTGTTTGCCAAAGCAGCATTGATTTGAGTTGCACTAAATGTGTCACTAGCTTACCTAATGGCATTACTATCGCTCTATGTCACTGTGAGTGACCGGTTAGGACATACTGTAGTTTAAATGTGAAGTGTAGCGTTAGCTTCTGCATGAGACTGTGAGTAGGAAGGCCTTTTTTTTCGTTGTCGCAGCATTGAGCAGTTTTCTTGTTGAACTGACTAGTATGCTGAGAAATGGACTTCAGGACATATTATATTTGTCCCTGCACAAGATGAGAGGTAATGCTGTGTTTCTCAATGAAGCACTTGCGGCATGTGCAGAATGTTTTCAAATAATTGCTTGACAATTAACGCACGGAAACTGCTTCTGAAAGAATCAAAATATAGATAGCTTTTTAAATAATTGGAATTACAAAAATGGAGTTGTAAATACATACACCTATAAATAAGAGCTGCGAGAACTATGCATTGAAGTTGTTAAAATGTTTGAAATGCATTGCTTTCATTATTCTTTGACACCTTTACAGTTTCCTGCACATTATAAACTCAGTAACCGTATTCCTTCCTTACTCTGCCTCTTTGTTTTACGTGTGTTTCTGTGTGTGCATATAGGCAACACTGTTTGCATGTATGTCTATGTCCATGACCATGAACACAATGTGTTGGGAGGTGGAGCTCATTGCTGCCAATAGTCCCTGTCTTCCTCATTACGTCTGGTGGGCCTCAACAACAGCTGTCACTGACACATGCACAGCTCCAGTCGTATAAGGGCCTCTGGTCTTGAATTCCAAATATGCAGTTTAGACACATTTGGATATTTCACAGAACAGTGGTACTTATAACTCATGTTCCCTTGGTTTAAAAATAAGCCCCTCTCAAAAGACGCAACCTTCTCAAAACCAAATTTGATATGCAGCTTTCAAGATGGCAACGTTTACTTGCTATTAACAGTAGATTGGTTGTTCATTGTTTGTTTGTTTTACATTTAGTGATATTAGTGTCATTCATGAAGTTCACATACAGAAAGCTTAATAGGCTAACTATTCTTGTACCACATGTATCGTGCATTGCACCGTTGTATCTTCTCAGCAGCAAAAAATGACTTATGTTTGATGCAGGAGGAATTTGAAATTCCACAGAAGGGAAGGACGTTCCCACCAGTTTCCCACCATCCCATGCTTTTTGTCTCTTGTTCATGTTTTTTGAGGGGAAGAGACATCCTCATGAGTCTTTCAGTGAACTGGTATGTGTGTGTGTGTGTGGTGTTGATGATGTCACCTAAGAATGATGTCACTGGTGTGTAGGGGTGAATATTTCCTGAAAGCACAGAGATAAGGATGATGAAGGTCTCTGTGGTTGATTGCTTCTTAGTGCTTAAGACCACATATTACACAGTAATTAGTTAGTGAGACAAAGCTCTTTAACACATTCTAATCTCTGCTTCCGTCTCACTGGTAACCAGGGCCGGCTCTAGCCCTTTGGTTGCCCTAAGCGAGATTGAGTTTTGCGCCCCCCCCCCCCCACCACACAGACACACAATACTTTACATCACTGAAGAGACATATATTAACTTAACTGCTTTACTTTGCATAGCAGTTTTTCACCCATTTATAATTCTACTATTCTACATTGCTGTTCAACAATAAATGGTGCATGGACAACAAACACCAGAATAGTTTCAGAACATTTTCTTTTTTATTATTTTAAATAATTTATTACACACTCAAAGTTAGGATTAAATTAACTCCATAAACTGTGCAAAACACTCTTTTTTGTTCAAATATGTTTATTGAACAAACCTATACTTGACTTTCTTTTCCTCTTCTTCCTTTTTTCGTTTTCGTCCCTGTGCTCCAGATGGTTTAGACCGCTTCATTTTTGCAAATGTCAGGGACCAGTCAAAGTGGTCGCGCAATAGATTTTTCAGATCGCGCAAATTTTTCAGACCGCACAAACGATTTATTTTTTTGGAGTGAGTCATCTTTACAATAGAAGATCTTTGATGTGACGTGTCGAGTCTTGGCCAATCAGCGTCCCGTTTTCTCGACAAAAAATTCAGATTTTTGGCCGAGTTGTTGTCTTCTCCGTAATAGAACATCTTTGATGTGACGTATCTTGGTCCCTGCTCGCGGGAGCCAGCGTCACCCCCGGTCGCGAATTGCTCACAGTGCTGAAATGTGCGCTGTGAGGGCGCCCCCAACCCATTTGTCGCCCTAGGCAGTCGCCTAGTTCGCCTATAGCAATCGCCGGCCCTGCTGGTAACAATGCATCACATTGTTTTTGTAATCAAAAAAAATAAAACAGACAAAAGATCAGAGTCACAATACCAACACAAAATAATACAAATGCTCTTCTACTAAACTTAAATGGGTAATGGTGGTGAAGATCTGGAATGGTGCTGTTGGCCAGGTTGATCAATATCATTCCAGGCACTCCAGAGTGTGATATATTGACTTGAACAACTTCCTGGCCTAGGTCCAACACAAGCTAACAAACATGTCAACTGTATAAAGAGCAACTTGCAGGTTGGAGATCCAGTAAATCCACATGTAGGAAAAAGATGTTGATACTAGATTTTACGTCTATATATTATAATAATATTTATATGTACATTCACATGCATGTGACGGACCACAGCCTTACTTACATATCAACCATTAAGAAAACTAGCTTATGTCATCTAATACTCCGCATATTAAAAGTATTTATACTTGCCCATAAACTAATGCTTATTAAGTGTTTGTGTCATCATTTGACAAGTTTATGGCCAGCAATGGCTCCTTTTACCGTAGTGTTAGTCTCCACTACCTCCCGAGAATAAACATCTTGCTAGATGTTTGCAGTTGGTTTGTTTGTCTAATAACAAGACCAAGAGTCCACAACCCTGCTAGCAGCTCTCTGAGGCTCAATAATGCTTTGAGCAATATGCTAACGCAAGCGTGACAACATACTAAGGACTTCATCCTCTGAGTTTTTGTTTCAAATTTTGGCATTCCATCCAATAATTGTGGAGATATTTCAGGATGCATTAAAGTGGTGTACCGACAGACCAGTATTGCCATCAATGGATCAATTCAACCAGCAGAAAATGATTTTAACTCACAGGAAGTAACAACGGTTTACTTAAGTTTTTGGTTTACTGCAAAAAGTTTGTATTGGGATCCCTGCCTCTACCAGCCACTAAGAAGACAGGATTGAGCCGTGGCCATAGTCTATATAAAGACCAGTGCAAAGGTGCCAATGTGGTGCAGTGACAAAGCTTTGTCTAATCTATGAACTGCAAATCGAATTACATGCCTCTATCAGCATAACTTTGAGCAATATGTCTTAAACCTAAAGTAATCACTATAGTATTGTGGTATTGCCATGAAAACAAATAGATTGTCCAATCATTTTTTTTATTCTATACAAGAGCCCAAAAAACAGGTAATCCCCCCAAAAAACTGATACATTCTGGGACCACTGGCCAAGACCGATAACTCAATCTGTGGAATTCTGATCCAGTAGCATTTAGACGAGACCTCAGACACATGGCTGACCTGCTTCATCCATATGTTGTCGTGCTGTTTCTATTCATAGAACAGCTAGAACTTGATCTCTCCCTTGATCTCCATGCTGTAAAGCCTATATCCACGTGTGTCATTGGTCCAGATTCTGACCAGAGTCCTGTGCTTGATAAGTTAGTTTCCATTTACACAGTGTCAATAGACTGAATAAATGCTGTTGTTGTCCTTTGTCCCATAATGTAAATTTAATAAATTATGATAGATTGAGATGAGTCATGTCTTCCAGCAGCTGCACTCTATGTGCGTGGTGACAATATGTTGTGTGACTGCTTACAATATGCACCAAAGTCTCCCACACAGCAGTGTTCATAATGCATGACCCAAATTTCAGTAAATCAAAGTGAATATTTAACAAACTGCCACAAGCACATCATAAATATGTCATATCATATAAGTGACTGATTCAAAAACTAACTGTGCTGAGCAAGTAAGCTATTAATGTGAGAAGGTATGTGCAGAGAATTACCTACGTTTCTCTATGTTCGCTCATTAGTGAAACCGTAACTGCTGAAGCTCCAGTGAGAGGATCAGGTTAATGTGTCATCAGGAGATTACTACAAGATGAAACCCACCACCTATGCAGACATTTTGCTCCAGCATGTCAATGTTAGAGGAATTGTCGCTATGATGTATTAATATTAGCTGTCATTACACTAATAAAAGCTGTAAATGCTTGGGTTTTCGTTCCATGTGGTGTTACTCAATTTTTTTCTCTCCTGGAAAGTAAAATTGTAAGGGCATGTGTACATGTTTAAGTCGGTGTTGCTATCTGAGCAACATATGTAAAGTCTGACCCCAGAGGTCACTGGCCATTAAGGCTGCAACAAGCTGTCCATCAAAATCCCTGAACAGACTAAAGCTTTGTACCCTTGCAAGGAAGTAGGTGCTCACAACACTTTCAATATCGGATGGATTGACTTGTAGATTCAAATATCATCCACAGCTACCGTTTTGATTGAAATTCCTATAACTTGGCGGGCTGGTGTGTTTTTCTTGTCAGGACGGAAGAGCTTCTCAAGCGCACTGCATTTGATCAGTGTCCTCTGACAGAATAAGTTGCCAAACGCTCGCATGCAAAGAACATTTCCCATTCCTTTTTTAGTCACATTGGGTTTGTGGTGTGAATTTATCAAACTCACTGGAGGTATTTTTCCTATAACATGTTTTCGCATAATTTGCAGCTGCCTTCCTCATCCCTCTTCTCTGGCAAATTAAGTCAGACCTGACTGACCAGACCTTATGCCTTCTTCACTTTTACTACTGTGTGAATGTCACTGATGAGCATAATGTTTAAGATAAAGTGTGTAGAAAAATAAATAATAAAGGTGTTACTGCTGTAGGGCTTGGAAAAGGGCTACCAGACCCCGTCATGCTAGCATGTCTGCTAATCTAGTTAAGGCTAATGCTGTTGCTATTTTACAGCTCTGCTGAAATATGTACACATGAATACATGCAGGGTTAAATTCAACCTATATGCACAACTGAACCCATGTTTTGTACCATTTAAGTGTCACAAAAGCCACTTCAGTACAACTAGGGTGACCAGATTTGAGTTTGTGAAAAAGAGGACACTTCGCTCCGGGGGGGTAGCAGTAGTGTGTAGCATGCCGTGAACTTACATTTACGTTGAGATCGGTCGACCAATGACAGTTCTCTCTACAGTCAGAGCTTGCGCAAGAAGGTGGAACGTGAGGGAGATACCATTTCCAAAACTTGTAAGGGGGTAATAACTATTTTCCTGGACGTAGCAAAATCCCGGACGTTTTTGGAATCCCTGCCGGACGCTTTTTTTAGGTCTCGAAAAGAGGACATGTCCGGGAAAAAGAGGACGTCTGGTCACCCTAGTACAACTAACAAGTATTTATGATTTCATCTTCTGTTGATTAACCAATTAATCACTTGAGATGTCAAACAGTTAGCAATAAAAAAAGCTGTAAATCTTCACATTTCAGAGGCTGAAACCAACAGAAATATTGAAATTCTTAAGCAAATATCTGATAATGTGACGTTAATCTGACGTGGGTTACGCCTTACTTCCAAATGTGGCAGTTTATGTAGAGCACTGTATTCTTCCCAGTGTTCAAAATGGAATTTCAGACCAAAGATAAAAGTAATTTAGAGAACATCAGCGGTATTCACTAACCTGCTGACGACTAACAACATTTTATAGTCCCTTTTTTCACTTTGGAATGGAGGCATGTGTTCCGTTTGGGCCTATAAATACTCATATGACAGCTGGACTTTCCCAAACCATGGGATAGATTTGGGACACCGCTTTAAATTTAGGCTCAGGCCTTGACTGGTGCCTCGCTGAGTATTGGGCCACCCTTTCATATATGAAGGCAATCACTTGCATTGTGCCGATGGTTTAGATGCCATAAATATGTGTGGGCATTGTATGGGGTTGGTGCAGACCTCAGAGTAAAGGCTTACTGCCTGACCGATCTCCTTTATTTTCCATAGAGACAACTGGGAATGTTGCATGTCAGACTGGAATGCAGGGCACGTGCCTTTGGAATCCCCATTTGTTGCTCTGGAGAATTCACTACAATCAAGACTGCAGTGACTGGTCAAGGTGGATCCAACAGTGAAGACACCATGACTTAACTGTTTGAGCCACCTTGACCGGTCTTGTCATCAATAGGGCTTGTGAAAGCCAAGTAATTAGTACTATCTCCTACAGCTGTCAAGGAAATGTTTTGAATGTCTAACATCGGAAGGTTAGACTTGTATAATTGAGATCTTTTCATGAAATTTTAAACTACTGTAATCAATATTGTTTATGTGGTCAATTTACAAACCCACAGAGAATAATCACCCAGCTCTGCTGCCCCGTAGTGGCCAAAAAAACAATAAGGTAGGCCTACGTAAACTACAGTTCTTACAGGTACAGATGTAGTCCCACAGGAAGCCCGACATTGAGAGAAATGTGTCTATTATTATTAGTCATAGATGTTCCCTCTGCAATAAATAAAAAATGCTGATTGAGTGTTGATTTGTGCGGTTTGAGGGAGACCAAGTTCTTTGCAAATATGTTTCGCAAGATTTTCGTGGGAATCCTCTTCACTTAACTGACCTTTAATATACTGACATTGGTCATCTTAACACGTTTAGACGGTGAATTCCTTTACATTTATTGAGTTGCAATTTAACAATAACTGTTTGCATTCATTTAGCTCTCCTATAACTGCACAGATACAGTCCTGCGTGCTCTGTTGAACTGCAGTGACACCTCAACCCGAGGTGAGCTGTTATAGTAGCTTCCCTGCATGTTAATGGCATCAACCCAGAAATTAAAAATAAACCAAGTGTCAACCTTTTGGTCGCCGGTAATCTGGAACTTTGCCCGAGTAATTTACTGCACATGTTTTCATGTTTTATCACGGTCCTGCCGCAGTGGTGCCAGTTTTAATGCCCTCCACCACTGGGCTTTTATCTGGCCATAACTCTCTGGCACTGCTTGAATGGTGGGACGAACACTGTAAGCACTCATGTACACTGCTGTGCTACCACATTAGACTCAATGATAGGGAGCCCACAGCTGAAACTAATAGTTATGGGCAGGAAAGAAGGCACTGCAATTAATCTCCAGTAACGAACCAGCTCTCATTGGAGCCAATGTGCACTCACTCAACTCCCAGAGCTGAGATAAGATATGTTCGTACTTTGTTGGTTTGAACTGAGAGATGCATTTGCTGTTATCTTGCTTGCTTCCCTCTCATGTACTCGTGTCTTTTTCCTGGAAACAGAACGGATTGGTTTCAAGCATCATTAGAATTAACTGCAGTCTTAACTTTGCTGACCACGAGATAAACCACTTTCTTGATGTGAACCGAAACCTGAGATAGAATCGCTTTCAAACCCTTCGACATAGAAATGACTCTTGTATAACAGCACATTCACTTGTATCACCTTGTTTTAATCTAGTTGGACTGATTCAAATTCTCATTGATGTTTTGGGAAGTTATGTGTGCGTATATACATTGAACTATATATATATATATATATATATATATATATATATATATATATATATATATATTTAGAGTATGCATGCACAGTTGCTGTGTTTTGTGTACACAGGTCTCCCATCCTGTGTTTAAGAGAGAGTTACATTTTGGTGAGCTTTCTCATAATGTCTCAATGCATGATTCAGAGGTCAGGTTGCTATGACATCACCAGGGAGATACGAGGGGGATTTTTTGGGGCTGGGTGTCTGTTTGTCATTAAAAAGCGTTTTTTTTTTTGGTGTCATATCTGAAATCAATCACAGAGTGCACTTGCTCAATGTCTCAAGGCTGTTCACACAAGCTGCACACACAACTACATGCATCCACAAAAACACATTCACAAGGCAGAGACACCTCTATCCTAATGACCTACAGTGCGTCTTTGACCATTTATGTGATTTAATACCAGGGGTACTTGTAGATAATTAAAAATGTATCCACACATTTATGAAAACAAACAAACAAAAGGATTACAAACGGATGATCTTCAGTAAATCCGTTGTCACAATAAACAGCTGCCAGCAATGAAACGCTGCAAAAGCTTTATACATTTTGAAGCATTGAATATTATAGCAATATCCCCTTTTTTTTACGTGTAAAAGTGTTTACTAACATCCACTTTAAATCCTTTCAAATGAGCACATTTGGGGGAGCTTAAGCTCCTGAAATAGCTGTTGGGGTACATCCAACAAAAAATGTGGGGAACTACTGGAATAGTGCACTCTGGGAGGAAACAATACATGTTCTCCTCGATGCTATTCTCCTAGCTCACTGTATGGGCAAGTAATCAAGCATGCTACAGGCCACCTCAACATGACTTACTTGTCGTTATAAATGATGAATGTAGTACAATTTTATTTCGACAGATTTATTTTCAGGATCTGGATAAAATGTTCGACTCAGACTTCTAATGTCAGCAGAGAAGGTTAAGACACCCAAGAGTGCCACAAATGTGCTTCCACACCATCAACACTCAGCATGGGACACACAAGCCTTGTGAGGGAACAGGACGTGTCAGGAATGCACCCACCGCCATACAGCACAAAAACACACTGCAGAATTGTGGATACATATCCACATATGGCAATGTCATTCAGTTGTAATCCTGTGTATGTGTTTATTTTTTTGAGTGTACATGTCATTGGATTAAAGAGAGTTAGTAGTCAGGGCCAAAGTCATAAAACACACTTTAAATTGGGACAATACACCACTATCTGAAGTATCAACTGAAACAAGAATGACCAAAAATTGGATAAAAAGACATTAATGGCATGAAGGGGAAAGTAACAAGTTGTGGCATAAAACAACAACACAACAACCAAAAAAATAAATAAAAGAATGTATGTTTTTTTCTGTTGTTGGTGCAGGTAGAAGATGAGGTCCAAAAGCAGCGGGGTGGAGAGCCCGGCCAATGGGGTGCTTGGGGTCCCACAGGGGGACCATGACATCAGCCAAGAACAGGAAGAGGGTCTGCCCGTTAAGAGCCTGAAGGCCAAAGTTCAGCAGAAGGAGGGTGACGATAATTTGGAGGTGGAGGTGATCTCCAACAAAGAGAAGCTACTGTTTGATTCCCCTGAGGCTGGAGAAAAGCGAGGGGACATCATGGATCTGTCCAACGAGGATCTGCTAAAACTGCTGGGGATCATGGAAGGAGAGATTCAGGTGGGTTCGGTGTTCTCTTTGACCTTTGCCCAGCTGTTATAAGTAGGGTATGTGCAATAATGACTGAGAGAAAACAGACCTGTGAAAGGCATTGTGGATGAACACAAGGCTGGTGCACATGCTTTCATTGGATGAAGTTTGACTGCAATTTTATGCACAATAGCTCTATCTTGTGGTTGAAAATTGCATATGCCAATGCCAGAGAACATATGCAAATCTGCTGTGTGCTTAAAAGTGCCTATTTTGGAGAAATCTGTAATCCATAAAATAAATGCTACAGGGGTTCAAACACTTTTGGATGTCTTGAATTGTTCCATGTCTGGGACAAATAAATCTGTCTCTCTTCAAACAGGTGTCCGAATGAAGTGATACACACTTGTTCTCCTCAAGGCATCATATGCTGTATTATATCTTTCTATTTTCTTTGTGATTTCAGGCCAGAGAAGACGTTATCTGCATGCTAAAGTCCAAACAGACTGTCTCAGAGGACCTTGAATCACGTTATGGTTCTGCGGCCCCTGGTTCGGCCCTCACAGCCCTGCAGAGGGACCGCGTCATCACTGGCAGCGAGCCGCACGACCACAGTGTTTACCAAAAGCCAATGGTTGAGGTCAGTTAGTCACAGCAGTTTCATATTGAAAATCAGTTGTGTAAATATTTAATTGACTGGTTTAATGCGACATTCCTGAACAGGTTATTGCTGCAGAAGTCTTGAAACTGTTACACCACAGCAAATAAAGTACATTTTCCTAGGTTCTTGCTAGTGTTTGTGTTCTTCCCGGTGTGGCTGTGATTGTGTGTCTTTGCTCCTTCTCAGCTGGAGCGTCTGCAGGAGAAGCACAAAGAGACGTACCGTAGGATGCTGGGTCAGTTGCTGCTCGCCGAAAAGTGCCACCGCCGCACCGTCCACGAGCTGGACACAGAGAAACGCAAGCACGTAGACTACATGAACAAGAGCGACGACTTCACCAACCTTCTGGAGCAGGAGAGAGAAAGGTGAGGAGGAGAGGAGGAGAGGAATGAGGGAGCGGGGGCATGAAATTGCCACATTTTGAACACATCAAATGTATTTTAAGTTCTTAACTGCTTTGAATGAGGGGTAGGGAGATATGTTGGCTAGGGCTGTAAGCTAAAACAAGCATTGTTTTATGTTTTATTCTAAAACTATATCGCTCAACGCGTACAGGTAAAATAGCACTTTGGGTTTATTGACATACATTTTCATCATGAATTATATAAGGTGGAAACATGATAACTTGTAAGTGGTCAGTAACTATTTGCTACAGTTAAAACAAGCAGTATTACATGTAGAGAATTTGTTGGCAAAAAGAGACAGAGTAATGGTGAAAGGGAAACAGGGGACCACAGTGGGGGAGGCGTAGAATGGCGGGAGAGAGAGAGAGAGAGAGAGAGAGAGAGAGAGAGAGAGAACGTGAATTAAAGAGCCAACAAGGTTTACGAAACCAGTGTGGAACATATAATATGTGAGAGGTGAGAGAATCAAGAGAGAAAGAGCGGCGAAGGAATGCATGGACATCTGAGAATGTGTAAAAGATGGCATCATCAGCCAAGTGAACAACCTGAGTGGCAAGAGGAGAGGAGAGGGGGGGGGTTGCTGGCTACTGAAGTGATAACCTCACATACCTTCGTAGAGAGGGTGAAGGTAGAGCGGGAAAGGGGTCAGGCTATTTGCTGTGGGACAGAGGGAGGTCAGGGGTAGAGAGGGGAGGTGACGAGGCCCCCGGGGGGAGGAACAGGGGGAAAAACAAGTGAAGGAATAAAGGGCTTCGACAGGGGGGAAATTTCTCATGACATCATTTCTGAAATGAAGTCATTACCGGTGTTGCGACCTGGGATGAGAGCTTAGGTGAGAGAATGAGGGACATACACGCTCTCCAACATCGGAGAGGGGATGGTTGCATCATGTGTGTGTGGAGGGCCCTACAGAGATCAAACAAGCGTGGTTGTGAGGATGTGCATCGAATGCATATGAGAGAGGAGGCCCTATTAATTAAAATATTTACCAATGAGAGAGTTGGATTGCCTGCTGCTTGTTTGGGGAATGCATTTTGTCGCAATTCCCATAACACATGCTTGTCCATTCTCACACAATAACCCTGAGCAATGGGGATTCATTGTATACTACTGTACATAAGGGTTTGCTATGCACATTAGTTTGCCAACGGGCATGATAGCACGTGTGAGGGGGACGGACAGAGGAAGAGCAAGAGCATCTGTTATGTACTGTACATGCATATAGTCAGTCATCTGTAGAGCAGACTAGAGACAACTTATGTGCTGCATTTCATGAACTGTCAAAACAGGCACTGACTACCGCTCTTCCTTGAGCTTTTACTGCAGGACACAGGAAACAGACCAGAGAGGTTAAATCACAGTTCTGACAGCTGAGCTGCCACCACACGCCAGAGAGAGGGCTGGGAAATGAGCGGCAGTCTTCAGCTTATAGCTGGTTTCATGAGGCAGGGAGAGAGGGTAGCCATGATTCAAAACATTTCAATGAAGAATGTGTTCCTGGTTGTAAATCAATGTGCGCACAAGCCTAAATTAAGTTACCGAGAAGGAGGTTGGGTGTTTTATGATTTCAGCCAAATTGGTTTAGGAATTTATATTGTGTGCAACTTTTGGGGCTTTGTAAGGCTGAATAGATACTATAGTTCGTTGAATGACATTCTACTGAACTTGACTCCAAAACATACCTAACCTGAAGCTAAAGAGTTGCATTAATGAGCACAGTTGTAGAGCAGAGATACAATCGGGAGATAAAAGTCAAGATTTTGGTTTTCACTTTGATCTACGGAAACTTTTTAACATTTTACCATCTGAACTAAAGTACTGTAGTTGTGACAATACAAATGAGCCTTTAATACACTGTATCGAAAAGTCTACAGCCACACTGTACGCATGCTGATGCGCTGATACCGAGCAGATTTAATGGTTCTGGGGACTATGAATGTATTTAGAACATGTCATGGCAATCCAGCCACCTTCAGTCTGGAGGAAGGCGGTGCACCGATCAACCTACTGACATTGCCATAAATAAAAAGCATTAAGTGTAATATAATCAAGACATTCAAACATTGGGATCAGTAAGCCTAGCCTTCAGTTTGGAGTAACTGGCACAAATCACAAGTGAGCCACCACTTAAGTTCCACTTGATCCTCGGTTTGCATGCAATGACCTCTTTCTTATGCCAGGTAGTTTCCAGCAGGTTCCTTGGCTCATGCACAGGTCGACCTCTGTCGCCTCACAGAGAGGGTGAAGGGGACGAGCCCTGCTAGGTCTTGATCTGTCAGCTCCTGCAGAGCCCAGATTATTCTATCTGTTGCCATAAAAGGGGACAAAACTGACTGAGGATTCATAGGTGAGCTGCCACCAATATGCAAAACACAGACGGGCGCGTACTGTGTAAAAGTCCAGACTTAAAAAAACGCTCAAAAACATTTGTTTCTTAAGACGCACATATTAGCGGCATCGCCTACACGGATACACGCATAACTGCCATGCCGTTTTGACATTCACTCTACCAGATGAGATGGAAACATGTCATCATCTCGTCTTCATCGATGTGATCTCCTCCCACCATCTGGGTGAGAGTGAAGAGAGAAAAGTCAAAGGTCTTGTGCCAAACACCTGCAGGAATGCAGAGGATGGGCACAGGAGGAGCAGTTCCTGGTTGTTAGCCGTCAGCCATTAACACCCTCTGAGACAAGGGAGGAATTTATGTGTCAAGAAGTTAAAATATGTAAGTGGCGTGACTTAACATGTGAGCCGTTTCTTTTAATCATTACACATACCGTGTAATGATTAAAAGAAACGGCTCACATGTTAAGTCACGCACACAAAATAAAAACGCAAACCTGAAACTGAAA
Organism: Myoxocephalus aenaeus; assembly: GCA_038501785.1. Lineage (NCBI taxonomy): Eukaryota > Metazoa > Chordata > Actinopteri > Perciformes > Cottidae > Myoxocephalus > Myoxocephalus aenaeus. The sequence continues at coordinate 2,311,030 of JBAMJR010000097.1, forward strand.
ACTAAAATGATTGTTTTCTTGTCATTTTAAGGCCTTACGACAAAGACACATTGTTCCACCATCTGTCAGCAGATTGTGTACACACAGTATGTGTAGACCATTCGTGTTTGTCTTTAAATAGTTTGATGTCCACTTTGTATCTGATTCCTCTCTTTTAACACCACATTAGTCTTGTGTACTGTACACTATCACAGACGCTCTTGCCTAACACTAAATGCTTTTACTCTGTCAAGAGAGGTCATTACTGTACAACACAGTGCTTTGACAGCTTTTTGGCAGTTTGTGTCGACTTCAATGCTCGGCCTCCTGACACAGAGGGGCTGCAGTGCCTCTGAGCAAATTCCCCAGGAAACATGGGATGAGATGTTCCATGATGAAAGAAATGGTCTCTCGTGGACGTTGGCTTATGGATTGCATATGGCTTAAGAAATGTGTTTTTATTTCTTGCACGCACACTTTAGTTGCCTAAGAAGTTAAATCCTCATTCAGACAACTTTCTTAAACCTACAATGCCTCAGGAGGACTGGATATTCTGCACACAGACAATTTGTCGATAGTTATTTCTTCCTTAGAGACAGAGTCACTGACTACTGCAGCCAAATACCACTGACATCATGGCTTTGACCTTTGCATGTAAGAAATTCTCGAGTGCCAATTTGTAGGCTATCAATGACATCTGACTGTTAAAGTATGAATTTCAAGAGCTGCACTCTGAGATCTTGATGGCTCCTTGGTACAGTAGCCAGACCCACTGATTCCACTAGAAGACTACTGGTGATATGAATCAATGTAGATGTTTACTGTAACTTACAAACTGACAAACTGAATTAATTTGCAGAGATGTTGGGTTGTGGATACCACAGTTTGTTATAATATTAACGGTTTTCTATACAGTTCCATGCAAAAATTAGGTCATAGCCCTTTGTAAACCTATTTCTATGGTTACATATCCTCGACCCAAATCTTCTTCACCTCAAGGGAGGCATCCAACTCGGCATATCTGCTTTCCTCATCACATGTAGACTGAGCAAGGAACCCAGTTCAGTTTCCCCTCGAGTGGAACTACAGCAGACTTTCTCTACTGTCTCCTGTATGAGTGAGATCCTTTTTTTAAATGGAAATATTTTAATTTTAATTTGCCCTAAACATACACTGAACTTGATTTTTTTCTGAGATAAATGTTACTATTTCTTCATTTCGTTCTACCCAGAAAGCTTACAATAGTGTTACAAACTCTTAGTTGTTTTCCCCCCAAACATTCCATGCTTTATGAAAGCATGCAAATTGGGGGTGAGTTTTGCAAAACACTCCTCCTGTGGCAAGGGTCCCACCCCTTTCACAGTGTCCAAAGTGGTTTAGCACACACACTCTCATACACACACCACTGCCTTATATGGATAAGGTGACATCACTCACTAGAGGTCCGATGGTGATCAACTGCATTTATTCACCTTTGTGTTCATTGTCCTGATAACATGCCTGGAATGTGACGGTGGAGGATTTGTGGAAAAGGAGGCCCCAGCTACTTCTTATACGTTCTCAGTGGATTTTGTATATTGGCAAAAAAAAGTACGTGCTGACTGTAGAGCATCCATAGTGGGTAAGTTTGAAATGGGGTTGTTGTAAAGTTTCTGAGGTCTTGTGACTGTGTCCACAGTTATGAATATTGAACATTTAGAGGTTGTTTTAGCTGTAGTTGCACAATTTTCATTGTTGTGCTGGTGCTTCCATTCATTTGGTTTATTTTGCAATGCAAAAATGAGCAGGCTGAATATTGTATGTCCTTGGGAGTGTAAAAGGAAAAGATGCAGCTTTGCATTCAATCTGCTTTGCATGGATTTGGTTGGAGCCCGAGATGAGAATGGGCATGTGCAGCATAGAAAGAAGTTGAGAGAAAAGAACACAGCTTGGTGAGTGGGTGAAACTTTAACTAGTATAGTTTGTGTTCTTCTATCCCAACAACAGGGATGGAAATAGCAACAGTATTTCGGAGTTTTAGTGTCAATATTTGTCAGTTTCCCCTTTTAATAATAACAATAATAATTGTTCTGCATATTAGCTAGACATGTGTTATAAGTATGTTATGCACAATGTACTCTGTATATATATATATATATATATATATATATATATTCTCATACAGATCCTTTTTTTTTCAAGTGTGATGTTTTGAAATGTTTTGTGTGGTAAAATTGTCAATTATTGAATTTCTGTGAGTGATATTTGACAGTAAATGTGTTTACTTAAAACATTTTTATCTCCACATGTGTCTGTGGTTTGAGCTTACAATTACTAAAAAGAGAGATCACATTGACACTCCAACCAGTTTTTTTTAATACATATAAATAATTGGGATGATCACTCTCTAGCATTGAAACATTAACTTGGTCAAAACACAATGGCGAACACAGACACAGTTAGTTGCTTTTAAATCAATAAAACACCAAATTAATGCTTTGTCTTTGTTTGTTTTACGTTTTAGACTAAAGAGGTTGCTTGAGAACGAGAAATCCTATCAGGTAAGAAAGGAGAAGGAGCACTCTAAACGTCTGACCAAGGTGCGAGAGGAGCTGGTCAAGCTGAAGTCCTTTACGCTGATGTTAGTCAATGAGCGGCAGCAGCACCTAGAACAAATGGACCAACAAAGCCAGCGGGCCCAGGAGCTCAGCCAGCAGCTCCAGCAGTGGGAGCAGTCACTGAGTGAAGCCCGGGAGCGTGCTCAGGAGGATGGCCACAGGGTGCTGAGCCTGGAGGCTGAGCTGAAAGAGAAATCCAACAAACTCACCCAACAACACGAGGAGATGAGTGCCAAGCTGGCGACTCAGGAGATCCACAACAGTCAACTCAATGCCAATCTTCTTGGGCTTACGCAGAAAGTGGAGGATCTAGAGGAGAGCAACAGGGCCTTGAGGAAATCTGAGGAAGAGTTGCAGGAGCTGAGGGAGAAGATTGGCAAAGGGGAGTCTGGTAACTCCAACTTGATAACTGAGTTGGAAAACTTGCGGAAACATGTCCTGGAAATGGAGGGAAAGGATGAGGAGATTACCAAGACTGAAAATCAGTGTAAGGAGCTACGAAAGAGGCTACAAGAGGAGGATAGTAAGAGCAAAGACCTCAGGCTGGAAGTGGAGAAGCTCCAAAAAAGAATGATAGAGTTAGAGAAACTTGAAGGTGCCTTCAGCATAAGCAAGGCTGAATGTGCACAGTTACACACTGCTCTCGAGACAGAGAAAGGCCTCGCCAAAGAGCTCTCAGATGAGGTTGTAGCGCTCAGGATCCGTATGAAAGAGGTTGAGTCCTCTGAACTTAAGTTAGAAAAGTCCGAGCTGAGCCTGAAGGATGACTTGAGTAAGCTGAAATCATTGACTGTTGCCTTGATGGACGAACGAAAGACCCTGATGGAAAGACTGAAGTCAGATGAGAAGAAAACGGAGGATTTGAGTAAGATGGTCAAAGTTGAGCAGGGTAAAGTTATGGACGTGACTGAAAAATTGATAGAGGAAAGCAAAAAGCTCTTGAAGATGAAATCAGAGATGGAAACCAAAGTAGAGACTCTAACCATAGAAAAGGGCGAGCTTGGCACTAAGTTGACTTATGAAATTGATAAAACTAAGGATCTTAGTTCTACGGTTGGTCAAATGAAAAAGAGGTTGAATGGATTCGAGCAAGCAGAAAAGCTATCAGAGAAGAATTCAGTGAAATGTGAACTGGGAAGAATCTCTGACCCTGTCAAAATAGAAGACAACAAAGTTAAGGAGCTGACATTTGAAATTGAACGCCTGAAAAATCGTCTCAAACAACTTGAAGTAGTTGAGGGAGATCTGATCAAAACAGAGGATCAGTACGACATGTTGGAGAAAAGGTTCATGACTGAACAAGACAAAGCCAACATTCTTTCCCAACAGGTGGAGGACATGAAGGGTCAGATAGCACGAAATAAAGCAATCGAAAAAGGAGAGGAGGAAAGCCAGGAAGTAGACCTCCGCCAACGATGCAAGAAAGAGGAGGCCAAAACCAGGGAACTGCAGGCGGACGTCGTGGCTCTCAAGGAGAAGATCCATGAACTGATGCACAATGAAGACCAACTTTCTCAGCTCCAAGTGGATTACTCTGTCCTGCAGCAGAGGTTCTTGGAAGAGGAGGAGAGAGCCAAGAACATGGACACTGAAGTTTTCCATCTCACCAAAGAATTGGAGATAGCAAAGCGTCATAGTCGAGCACTAAGGCCTAGTTTGAATGGGAGGAGAATGGTAGATGTTGCTGTGACATCCATTGGAGTACAGACAGAGGCATCGTCAACTGGACCAGCAGAGGAGGATACCCCAGCTGTGTTTATCAGGAAATCTTTTCAAGAAGAGAATCACATCATGAACAACCTCAGACAGAAGTGCTTAAAGAAGCCAACAGAAAAGAGTGGTGTTGAGCGTTGCCCTTCATCTGGCAGCGACCTGGGCGTGAAGAAATCCTGGATTCCCTGGATGAGGAAAAAGGACAACACCCCTCAAGAGACCAACTTGGGGAAGCATCTGCAAATAAATGGTGATCATTTGACATCTGAACTGACAATGTCTCAAAGGCAAGGGCAGCCTTTACACATTCATGTAACACCAGACCACCAAAACAACATGGCTACTCTTGAGATTAGAAGCCCCACTGCGGAGGACGCTTTCTCTAGCTCAGCTCCCCTCAGCCCCAACCCATCTCAACCTAAATCCAGAATCACAATCATTCCCACCTACTCTGCTCCAACCCACAAGAGAAAGTCCACCACTGGACTTCCGGGCCTTGAAAGAGCCAAGTCTCCAGTCACCATTACAACAATATCCAGAGCCAAGTCTCCAGAAAGCAGCCAAACCCCCTCTTCTGCCTCAGGAAGGCCCTTGTCCCCTGTCTCTATTATGACAGTGAGCACGGCTATAGTGCCAGAAGCATCTTCCTCCCCAGAACCCCAGGAGATGACCATGGGCCGAGCTGTGTTCAAGGTTACCCCAGAGAAGCAGATGGTCCCAATGCCTATACGGAAGGGTCACACCAACACTAGCTACATCACAACCACTGACGATAACAGGATCCATATTCATCTAGGCAACAGCATGAACCCAAAGATGGTAGTCAGGCCGGTGGCTGCTACAACAGAGAGCAAGGAAATGACCTTATCAACTGGGACAGTTTTACGTTCCCCCCGCCAAATCACCACCACCACTACCAGGAGCAATCAGAGCAAAGTGATGAGCACTATAACAATTTCCCCTGTTGCATCCAACACTTCCAGACCAACACAAAGCATGGTAAGTTTTGCTTAAAGGTTCAGTTCATCTAGATTATGGAATAACATGTTTGTCTTTGTATAGCTTTAATTAGTTTGAGCATTCTTTGAGATACAGCATTTTACTCAGTTCATTGGAAGTACTTGCTACCAAAGAAATCAGTGAAAAGTAGATATAGTAAAAAAGTAATAAAGATTTAAATTCCATTGTAGTGGTTATGAAGCACCTCTGAACAAGTTTTATCTCTCTTTTTTTTTTATCCTTACAGAAAACAATGTTTAAAAGTGGCACGGTCCTATGGTTTGGTATTTACCAGGATACATTGACTACAATGTCCCTGTAAAATGTCAAAATTGTCGTCTTTGCACATAGGTTTTTGGACAGATTAAAAAGACAAGACATAATAATTAGTTATATCTAGCTTCAGAGGTGATGGTAAGATTGTGTTACCTTTGGACAAAGCCAGGCCAGCTGTTTCGTCTTTGTGCTAAACCAAGCTCATTAGCTTCCTGTTATAGGCTTATATATAATGTACATACATGTATTGATTTTCTCATGTATCTCTCAGCCATGAAGAGAATAGGCTTATTTAACAAAATGTCAGACTATTTCAGATGCTTCTTGTTGTTTTCATATGCTACATATATTTAAAGTGATGTTTCATGCGGTACATTTCTTTACTAACAGCTTTATCTCTAGAAATGGGAGATGAAGCAACACTGTTAGTGTTCCATTGGACCTTATAATATGCTCTTTGTGGATCGGATAGCGTGACACAAATGGTCCTATGCAGGCCTCAGAACAGCAGAGCTAATGATGTGGCATTCTGCCACTCTGCTAGAGTCATGCTGTAATTTATAGTTGTTACACAGTGTTTACATTCACAAACAGCCTGGCAGGGCTCAGTGCCCTCTGGCTGACACAGAACAGCCTTGCACCAGTAACAACATATCGAAACCTAACCTGGACAAGTGCTCACCCACTGGGATTGAAGTGAAGGAATGAATAAATATTTGCATTTTTCATTCACACAGCTCCTATAGCACATATGATCAGTTACACTGTTTAGAAATTCAGAGTAATTTGTTTGCTATAATGGATTTTGCCTCTTTTCTATTATTTACTCTTTGGGTTTCCCCCAAGTGCTCCACTGTCTGTATTTTCCTGCCTGAGTAACTGTACTCTCTCTCCCTATTGTCAACAGACTGGGCAAGATGCCCAGACACCTCGCACAGGGCTCACCCGCATCCCAATGTCCAAGAGCCTGAAGACGGGGAAGGCTGTGCTGGGATCCCTGGGGATCTCTGGTGGAGTGAAGCTAGAGTCACGAACTGAAAGTCAGTCTATGAGGATAGAAGTTAAGAAATCCACTGTAAATAGCAATACTTTACAAAATGGAGGAAAAGCCTAAATTACATAATAGTACCAACAAAATACTCAAACATATTTAAAAATGGTGCTTCAGAAAGATTATAACAAACAGAAAAAAGCTCTGATTTCCCTATACAACTCAGCTAGATATGGCAAGGCACAGAGACATTTTTTGTAATAAAGAAGCCATTTCAAATTGTTGTGAAGTCTATTGTACTTGTCTATCTCATATCAATTTCTGCCATTTAAATGGAAACCTATTCTCTGAACTTAGTGTGTATTGTGATGGACATTATGGTTAAATATTGTATCTGACCGTGCTGCTACTAACTGCTTCTTGCTTTGACTGGTTTTCTCACACTTTATGTTGATAATATTTGATAATGACACATTATATGTCAAAATACTGGTCATTGTGTAAATTATGTTAATTTGTTTCTGTAAAGGATTTGTACTGAAACGTGTTTTGAATAAATGTCTTTTCAAAAGTTAGTGTGACATACTTATTTGTTTAGGCAAATAAGAAACACAAATATGCAGCAAAGACAGAGAATATTAGTGAATTGTAACAGATATATTGCACGTGACAGTTTCATCTGTTTAGTCATATAGTAAATCAAGCTTTTAAAACACTGGATCAAAGATATCGCCCAGTTTTTCTAAATTTGTTATTTCAAATGTATTGAAGCAAAAGCTCCACGTAGCCTACTAATGTATATTTGTGATTTTTAGCAAATTTCCACATACAATAATCTCAAATGTATGTATTTATAAAGCACATTTAAACCAACTGTTGTTACAGGGAACCACAATTACATTATCAAAACAAAACAAAAAAGATACATAACTGTAACAGACAACATTAAAACTGTTTTATCATTATTTTGATAATTAAGGAGACTCAAATGTAGTTTTTAATTGCCACTGAATTTACAACATTGTTATTATCACATATATTTTCTTGTGATTTACATTCCACTCTTTGACGTTTCCAGAGGGTAATTTCAAGCTGTACTATGTAAATTGTAATGAAACATAGTGATATATATATGTATATATATATATATATATATATATATATATATATATATATATATATATATATATATATATATATATATACATATATATATATATATATGTATATATATATATATATATATACATATATATATATATATATGTATATATATATATATATATATACATATATATATATATATATATATATATATATATATATATATATATATATATATATATATATATATATATATATATATATATATATATATATATACACTACTGGTCAAACATTTTAGAACACACATTTTTCCAGTTTTTATTACAAAAATAATGTACAGAGTTATACAAAAAGGCCTTTTTCAGGGAACAAGTAAGTGGACGACTGAAGACTGGAAGAAGGTCTTATGGACCGATGAATCAAAATGTCAAATCTTCGGTTCATCACGCAAGGTTTTTGTACGCTGTTGAGTAAGTGAAAGGATGGTTCCTCGGTGTGTTACACCAACTGTAAAACATGGAGGAGGAAGCGTGATGGTCTGGGGCTCTTTTGCTGGATCCAGAGTCGGCGACTTGCACAGAGTGACTGGCACCCTGAACCAAAACGGCTACCACAGCATTTTGCAGCACCATGCAATACCCTCTGGTATACGCCTAGTTGGTCAGGGGTTCATCCTACAGCAAGATAATGACCCAAAACATACCTCCATGTCACCTTAGAAGAAAAGAACAAGACGGTAGGCTTCAAATCATGGAATGGCCAGCACAGTCTCTGGACTTAAACCCCATCGAGCTGGTTTGGGATGAACTGGACAGAAGGGTGAAAGCAAAGCAACCTACAAGTGCAACACATATGTGGGAACCTCTGCAACAGTGTTGGGAATAACTTTCTGAACAATATTTGATTTCCATTGTAGAAAGAATGCCACGAGTGTGTTCGGCTGTTATATCTGCAAAAGGTGACTACTTTGATGAGTCAAAAATGTAGATTACATTTTGTTAAACAAAACGATCCCATGATTTATTTTTTATCTCCAATTGTTTATTTGTTCTATGCTTTAATTTCAAAGTACATTGAGAAATTACACTGTGTACATGTGTTCCATTAATAATATATTTTTGCATAATGGATACTTGTATTTATGTATTCACTTGTAAACATGCATTTTTAAACTTGCATGAGGAGGATTTAAACAATTTAAATTCAGATGGTTCCCAGATCATTTATTTTTATTTAACAGTTTCGGATATTAAGTTGCTTTTAAAATAAAAAATCGTGCAGCCTATTTTGCTTCCAAAGTAGGAATTCATTTTTAAAACAGAGTGTTACATTTGCATATGATACATACACCATGAGAAAGGGGCGTGTTTGTTTTCTGCCGTGACGCGCCTCCTACGATTCATCCTCCTATTGGCTAGGACACTTCCGGCTTCTTCCTCTTAGACGAGATTAACAGAACGGACAAAATCAATACCACAATGACCAGATATTTGGATTAGACAGGCGGTAAACAGCCCTCCTTAGACAGCTTTACCCTTTGCCTTAACGTGTGGCCTCGCGTTTACCGTGTGGGATTAACTGGGTATTACCGGCTGCCAACTAATTTAACCTATTTTGGAGCGGATCGCAGCCATGATGGCGTCAAGCTACAACGCGAAGGAGGAGGACGGGCACCACTCGGGCGCCTCGAATAACGGAGGCGCCGGGGTCGTGAAAAGTAAAAAGCCGGACAACACCGCGTTCAAACAGCAGAGACTACCGGCCTGGCAGCCCATCCTGACGGCGGGCACCGTGCTGCCGGCTTTCTTCGTTATCGGTCTCATCTTCATACCCATCGGCATCGGCCTGTACGTCACTTCCAACAACATCAAAGAGTACGAGGTACAGTAGTCACGTCTTCATTTAGCCATCTCACCAGGCTCGTCTAGCTTCTTCCACACAGTACATTTCTAGTTGTCTTTCTTCCCTCGTCCATTTCCTCACATGACCTGTTGTGTTACAAGCAAGAGCACCAGTAACAACTTTGTTTTGACCAATTCTGGCCCTTTGCCATATTGAGATTACAGTATATTCTCAGTTGTTGGTGTATTTAATAGGTTAGCTGGCAGCTAAATTAACTAACGTTAGTTAACACTAATGCAGTCTTAATACACCACTGTAATCAATGGAAGGTTGTCATGTTCAGTTATGGGGATGCAGTTGACGTTTGTGGTGCTGTTGAGTTGTATTGCATTGTCATAAGAAGTTATTCTGGTATTGGGTCCACACATTTATATCAGATATATTAAACACCTATTGGTATTGCACCCAATTGTTTCAATAAAAACTGAATATTGTGTTATGTTTATCGATTGAATGTCTTCTCAGTGTATATGGATATGAAACGGTATGCATCTATTTGGGGCTACTTTATATATATTTTAAACTAATCAGCTCCTCCTTTTCAGATTGATTACACTGGTGCAGACATTAAAGATGCATGCTACAACTGTGCCAAGAACTTCAGCTGGAACAGCACAACACCATGTCTCTGCTCTGTGCCCTTCACATTGGAGCAGCCATTCGAGGTGAGCGCCAGCTTGCAGTATGCAGACCCGATGAATAATACATGGCCTCAGCTTCAAAACTGATAGTGTTGCTTGAAGTAAAACAACAAACGATAGAAACTGCCCTCCTGATGCTGAATGTCCATTAAGATCTATTTTAAGTCCAAAGAAAGGTTGTTTCGTTTGCCGTCATTATCATTGATCAGTCTGGAAATATGCAGCCTGGCAACTTCCAGTAGGTTTATATTGATTACTTATAAACGCTCTCAGCCAGTGGCTTTTTCATCTCAACAGTTTCCAGATCAGACAAACCAGCGTCACTAAGGCACAACTAAAATCAAGTGGGCAGGAAAATGAGATGAATCTCATCTGAGAGCATAAAGAATCCTAAATTTGATAGAAGCAAACCTTTTGCTGAAAGTAGCTTAGTTCTGTGCATGGTGAACTGTTGAGCCAAAGAATCACCAAGTGCCACGTTACTAAAGTACTTCCTAGCCTTTCCTGATACTCTGTCTCTAACACGATATCCCCCCTCCTGCAGAGCAATGTCTTCATGTACTACGGCTTATCCAACTTCTATCAGAACCACAGGCGCTATGTGAAGTCCAGGGATGACAGCCAACTGAATGGTGACCGTTCTGCTTTAACGGTAAAATCTTGGAAGTGTTCTCCCATTTTATTTTTATTTCAACAACTGCCTTTTGCATCTGTTTAACGCCGCCTGCTTTTTACAGAACCCCAGCAAGGAATGTGAACCGTATCGCACAAGTGAAGGACAGCCCATCGCTCCATGTGGAGCCATAGCTAACAGCCTTTTCAATGGTAAGTAAGAGCAGTGAAATACTTCACATCTTTCTCCCCGGCAGTGTTGGAATTAGTGATACTTATGTGTGTCATCTGACCATCAAAACTCTTACTCAAAGCTCCGTACAGAAAAAAAAACCTCTAAGATCAGTTTGCAGTTTAGTTCATTAGCTGCTCTCACTCAATGGAACAATAATGAATAAAAATGTTTGTTTGTTTGTTTCAGACACTCTGGAGCTGTATCACATTGATTCCAATGGCAGCAAAAATGCAATTCCTCTTGTAAAGAAAGGAATCGCGTGGTGGACAGACAAGCATGTTAAGTTCAGGAACCCCGGTGGAAACGACAACCTCACTGTAGCCTTCCAAGGTAATTAAATCAAACTGTGCGCAAGATATTTTTGGACCCATTAAACACTGAACCTCTTCTGACTTGCTTGGTGTTGTCTTGTTCTTTTTCAGGCACATCCAAGCCGGTGAACTGGAGGAAGCCAGTGTTCGAGATGGACCCGTCAGATTCTGAGAACAACGGCTTCATCAATGAGGACTTCATTGTGTGGATGCGCACCGCTGCGCTGCCCACCTTTCGCAAGCTCTATCGCATCATCCAGAAGAAGTCCAGCACGACCCCGACTCTCCCCAGTGGCAAATACGTCTTGGAAATCACTTACAGTATCCTTTTGAAACATAGCCAGACACTCCACAGCTCAACTAGAACTAGCTCGTGGGGTTTTGTTATGTAGAAACACCCTAAACTTTGATCATATTGAATCACATTGAGTCGCAGTAAATTCACATATTCCTAATTTGGCGAATAACAAAACACCTAAACAACAAGTAAATATTTTAACAAATTGAATTGAGCTTGATGTCAGCTTGCAGTCAACACTGCTGATTCCAGTTATGTGTGTTTATTGTCCATGCCAGGTCCTTTATGAAGGAACTGAGTTATCTTAACTAATCTGATTACCAAAACAGGTAATTTAATATCAGTACATGTTGCATAGAGTAGAGTTTTATCTGGGATCTGGGTTTTACTCAAGGCAGTTATTCAGGTATCTCAGTGTACCAGCTTCTGGAAAGGAACCATCGGTATAGATTCTTGCGCCTCAACATAGTTATACTAAAAGTAGTGTAACTTTACGGAGCTAAACTGGAAATGTGGGACCCACATTTAATCATCTGACATTGACGACCATTTAAATACTGATAGAAAAATTCCCACGACACCTTGAGGTAAAATCATTGATCAGGAACATTTATTCTTCGAAGAAGGAACAGAGTCAGAATCACAACATGATATGTCAATTGCGTATCCTGGACTGCTCAATGAATGAGCAGAGAGTTACCTCTTCAATACATTAATGACACAATCACAGAAGCTCTCATGACGTCTTCAGATTACCTCGCATCGGCATGGTCACATGAGACATGTAGGCATCCCCAGTCTCAAGACTCCATCAGAAGGTCATACGTATGTTTAAACAGGAGAGTAGGTCAAATGTGAAGCCACAAGCCTTTACACAGTCTATGATTAATAATATAACTGTGAAACAGTCGTTGATTAAGAGTAAATAAGTTTTTCTTCTAACAAATACAAAGAGATTACCTAACCAATGATTGGGCGCTTAAAATAATTGCTTATTGACTTCAGTGGATTCATATAGTGATATGATTATCATTTTACAAATTGTGTCTAAATGAATGGTTCTGTGCTAGCTGTGATTTAAAAACTATGACGCCAGAAGCTCCGGTAATTCTTCCTTTAACCATGTGATCAGATTACCCTGTGCGCAGCTTTGATGGTCGCAAGAGGATGATCCTGAGCACCATCTCCTGGATGGGAGGGAAGAACCCTTTCCTCGGCATTGCCTACATCACTGTGGGCTCCATCTGCTTCTTCCTGGGTGTGGTTCTGCTCATCATCCACCATAAATATGACACCCGGAACAACAGTGCAGATATTCCAAGCTAAATGGTTGTCTTACCACATTTTCCTGTCTCCGCATGCATGGTTGTTCTGGACTGCTTGTTGACTTTAGTGTGAATACACTGGTTTCTGTAATTCTCGCGCTTTTGTGTAAAGCCAGCATTGTCATAAGTGTCTCATCAAAAGCTGTGATTTTGTGAAGGGCAACTAAGGCAAAAGCAGGATGATAAAGTCTGTGTCTCTGTACATATAGCTTCAAATTAGCTACTGGGAATTACATTTCCTGCGTTCAAAAAAGTGTATTTATCTTCTATTTATCTATACACAATCAAAGTATGTGTTTTATTTTAGCAGTGCTTTGCGAATGGCTCCTTTACTGAAGGATGTATGTATTTTTAATGCAATGTTTGTCTATATTATGTACTGTATGTCCATATTATGTACTGTAATATGTCCTGCTGATGAATGTACCAATATATTTAATTGACATACCTTTACTTTTTGAAATTACCTTGAATATAGGTTAAAGTCATTGCTCGTGTGCAGCTGATTATGGTAAGCAAGCAGTGATATTTAACATGACGTATTTTATCCACGGAGAGTCACAGCATACTCGTGACAAGTACCACAAGTAGTGGCTGTTTACCCTCTGCCGTGACTGGTTGTATAAAGAGACTATACCAGTCGTTAGGTGTCTTATTAAAATTACAATCTGATGCTTATTAATGATGGAAACATGATTTCACACCACCATATCAAGTGGCCACAATGTTTGCAATGCTTCCAAAGCTCTGGGCATTGTCTCAGGCTGATTGGAGCACAACAATTATTTAGTTTTTACAGTTTTGGCCTGAGTGTTAGATTATCTTGCGTTATTCAACGTTGACCAAATCATATGCACTTTAAAGTGTCACATTTGTTAGTTCCCCCTTGGTTTCACTTAATCTTCTGTTATATTCTTGATTCATTAGGTAACTTGTTTACATTTGAAATTGATAGGTTTTTATAAGGTTTGTAGGGTCCAATTAAACAACTTAATGAATGTATTGGTATAATTTGTGATTTTATTGGAGACCACCACTTTTACCATAACACTACCAATACGTTTTTCGAGGGTGTTTTTTCTTTTTCTTTTATCATCGGTATTAATATCATTCCTATTATTATTATCAAATAGCACACTAGTTATAAGAATCTCACGCGACCGGAAGTAACATGTTCCCCAAAGGATTGTGGGAAATCAGACTGTCAGTGTTCGTCCTTGTGCGGTGCCTTTACCTCTTAGCTGAAGAAAACACAGACGTTCGCCAAAATGTACAGACAATTTATGGTAAGAGAGTTTATATTTACCGTAAAAATGTCCAGTTTCCTCATGAAAATTAATTATTGTGGTTATTACGGCGTAATTGTGTGAGCGTGTGCAAGGTTAGTGGCTAAAGACGAGTAACGGTCCTTAGTAACCTTTTTTTTTTAAATAACTTTGCTAACTTAACTTACAGCGAGCCGTTGAAAGCGAGTCATAATTCAAATGTAATTAATTTAATGTAAGAAATACATATATTGTACTCCATAGGCTGTGCCCCGCTGTTGTGTGTCTTTAACTCTTAACACCGTTGCCCTTTATGACGTGAAGCCAGACTTGGTAACCTGATAAGTTACGCAACAAGTCGCCTGAGGTTAAAGTGTGTGAGGTTACCTTTGGATGTCACGCGCTGCAGCTGTCTTTCATACACATGCTGTACTGAGCGTTGGCCAGCAGATGTCGCCATTTGGTATATTTTAAGGCTTTGAAACGATGCACTGTTTTTAGCACAATTGCTACAAAGTGGCTCACTGTTGTAGAATCTTTTATATCTTATTATAACTGTTTGAACTATACAATCCTCCATGATGTGTTTCTACCACCAGAGACTTCAGCAGCTTTCCAGGAGGACCATCACCAGCAGTGCACGCAGACAGATTGATAACTCTGTGAAGGAAAAACAGAAACTGTTTCAGGTAGGGTCAATCATTTTGAGGACGAGGATGACACCTGTGAACTAATGATCAAATCAATATCCCATCAGATCTTTGTATCTGTGTTTCAGGCACACAAGTAATGATATGCCTGTTTGATTTGACTTTTTAAACTACATTTGCCAGTGTTTAAAGTGAGACAAATAATGAGATATTTTGATACTGATAATGTTAAAGTGTCTACTTTATTCCCAGGTTCTGGAGACAGAATCTAATTTTTCCTGTTTGTAGCCTGACAGATAAGTATCAGTGGATGTCAAAACAACCTTCGGCTGGAGCTGGAGTTATACTGATTATGCTTGCAAGCTTCTAATTAAATATCCATTTCAAAATTAACGTTCCAGTGTGGCAGGCTTTGCTGATCCATGCATAGCGCTAGAAATGACTGTAGTCATAGTTGACAAATGGCCTACCCATGCTTCTAAATCCCAGAGCAAGCAAGTTTCATTGCATGGTTTACTGTATGCCACCACTTAATTGCTTTGGTTAACCAAAGATGAGCGCCACAAAAAAATATGTAATGGCATAGAAACAGAGACGCATTAGGCAAAAGAGTCATAACCATACCCTTGAAGTAGAAATGTCTCTTTTAAATAACCCTGTGCCTTCATTCTTTGAACAGGAGGATAACGGTATACCTATCCATCTGAAGGGCGGCTCGAAGGACGCTCTGCTCTACAGAGCCACAATCACTCTCACTGTGTTTGGTATGTTTGTCTGAGATTTGATCAGTCAGGTTCAATCCACGTGGATGTACATGTCTGACCTTTGTATAAAACCACATGTCATGCCATGCAATGTTATTGCTGAAACTGACTTTGAAAGCCAAATTACTGTAATTTCATGATGCATCATGAAGGGTCGTTTGAAGTCAGGATAATTAGCTTGTGTTGTATCTCCACATCTGTAATACTTGTCTGGTCTCTTCACAGGGGCTGGATATGTAGTGTATGAGCTGTTTAGTGCGGCAATGCCCAAGAAGCCACAGTGAAAGAGGGCTGGACTTATTTATCTGATGAAACAATCATCACATGCTGTATGTAATTCATTCACTCTGTGCTCAGATTTGTAATCTGGGAATCCAATCAATTATAGTATGTTTCATGTTTGAAATATTTAATGATTGTAACAAATAATGAGCTGCAAATAATAAAATATAGCCCATGTATGTTGTGAAATTGTGTCCCTTTTTAAAACGTTCCTGCTGTAGATGTTTGGTAGACTTTGCTACCAGCTTCATATTGATTTTACAGGAGTTAGGAAATCGATCAAGACCCCCTTTCCCTAATCTTAACACAGAATTTGAGTTTAGCAGGAGACTGCAGAAACTTGTGTATTTGTTTTACGGGATAAGATTGGATTTCCTTCACCAATCCAAACGTTCATCTAGTGCAGGTCTTTGGTTTGAACACTAGAGGGCAGCATAAACCAATCTGTTAGAAGCGCTCTAGTTGTGCCAATGAGAAGCAGGGTAAATTGATCCTGAAATACTTAGTTTTTCCCAACAAACAAACAAAAAACAATTGAATACACTTGTGAAATATTGGGCTAAAATCATCACACTTGTCTTTGTCTATGCATTATGAGAAATTGGTATTTTAATGTTGACGTATGTCCACGTTCAGATACCAATAGCAAAGGGGGTTTCTGTTTACTAAGCGATAAATTCGACTTTTATTTCCGTCGACAAAGTAAATAAATTCGCTAAGGTGGCCTATCACACATAGCATACAACACTTCCTCTCTCGGTCTCGTTTGGCCAGCTGTTTCCCCGCAGTGAAGTCACATTGGCACTGGAAAGTCATTAAACCACCAGACCGAAAGAATGCAGGAAAAAAAAAGTAATTTCCAAACAGTGGCTCGGTCCTAGCGGGGGACATTATGCATCAACTGACAGGCAGAGAGGGTTTCGTAAGATGCCCAAAATCATGGTAAACTGAGAGTTGGGAACTGCCCCCCCTATTAAGTAGCCGATGGTGGAAAGATTCTTCCCACTTGGAAAGAGAGCTTTTCCTTCTTGCACATCTGCTGGCGGAGCTTCAGTAGCCAAGGAGAGGAGAGAGGGGTCCAGCCGCAGCTCCTGAAAATCTCACTTTACTTTCCAGAGGAGAGGCTGCAAGCAGGCTGCTCTGCAATTTGGTCGGTCCAATTTTTTAGGGGGGTTTAATAGGTGAGTTGACTAACTGTTATTTATTGTTTGAATGTTATTCACAAAAAATATAAATAATTAGTTTTTGTTATTTTGTACTTTTTTGCGCGTTTTGCAGTGTACTTGTATCGCTGTGCGTTAGACGAACGACATTAAGATGAGTTGGATAACTTTAAAAAAAAACTTTTTTAGATAAGTTACTGTTTTAAAGATTTTAACCCTCAATCACGTTATTGAACCGAATTGAGGAGAAATGCCACCGTATTGGTTTTAAAAGTGAAAGTGAAGCAGAGGCAATGTAAGGTATAGCCCCGCAGTGTTTCAGTAGTAAGGCAGACATATCTATCTATTGTGCTTTATATATTTTTTTTAATTAGATATGTCTCCAATTGTGTTCGAGGGGCCAAGCGAGTCCTTTCGGCCCCTGTAGCTGCAGTGTTGGTGCCTGTGCACCAGGCGGGGCGCACAGCCTGCGGTAGGATTAACGTAGTTTACTGAACAGAGTTCATCCTGCTGTGTGAATCCTGGAGTAGGAATAGTTACCCCTTCATGGGATTCATTTCATTATGCTATTTAAATGCGGTGTGAGGCGAGTCCACCAACGACTTCTGGAACTGAATCTAACCCATTCATAAATAGATATATTTATTTTAAGCGAAGCAAAGGAGTTAGGTATATGCCTCGGCAATATAAGATGTGAGACAAATGTATATGTGATTTGTACAAAAGGAACATCAATCAAGATGCTCCTTAATGTTTTATATGAGTATGTACTCATATAAAACATTAAGGAGTATCTTGATTGCAGTTTTGATGAGTATAAAATATATGATGAGTTTTGGGGGACCATCCCTGGTAGTGCTGAAGTGAGTGAGAGCCACAGGTAAGACTGTACTGCATGCTGTGAGCTGCATAGCGACCCACTAGATCGATTATGACAGCTCGGGGGGATTGCGCTTGTGAAAATCAAACAGATGAACATGTGTTCAAAAATGTTTTTCATGTCATTACCTTCGGTAATATGCGCCCCCAGGGTGTGGGAATCCATGGAAGCAGCAAGGTGTGGCCCTTGTTGTGCAAGGGAGTCGAGATGGATCTTGTCAAAATGGAGAGGAATGATTAAATAATAAGCTATTAAAATTGAATGCATTTAAGAACAAACTGTGGATTCACTGAATATGTTTCAAATACATTATGTGTTATTAGTTAAGAGCAAACTGTCCGTTCTCCAGCGCCCTAAATCTGATTAAAAAAAAAAGGTATCTCCTGCGTGTGGTGCCTCCTTACAGAGCGGTGCCATATGCAGCATTAACACATTTTCTCTCATTCCCCTCAGACTGATTGATGCTCTGCTGAGCCTTCACAGCCAAACATGAAGATAGGGCTGTCACTGGCCACAGCTGCCTTCCTCGCAGCCCTGCTGTGCTCCACAGAGGCTCAAGGTAATTGAAACCGCTTTGCAGCAGCCCACTCACATAAACTATCCCACTCTGTTTCTTTACCTCCTGCTTCTCTTCTTTCATCTATATATCTCCACTGGTTCTCTATGTTACAGGGATTATTAGTTTTTCACTTTAATGTCAGAGAATCCTCATGGACGATGAACGCTTTCTATTGATAAACTGAATAAAGTCATCCTTGTTTTATGTGTATGCTATTTGACTGTGTGACTTTTGGGCTACTGACTGATACTGTGATACTTGTCATGCTTTATCCCTCATTTGTAGCTTATGTTGTCATATTTATCCATCAGGACTAATCACAGGCTTTGATGTAAAATCCAAATCTTTATCTCATTTATTTGTATTAAGCCTGTAATTGTAATCCTTTAAACCAAAACTTTAGGTGCAATTTTCTCATTCAGATACGGAAATATAAAAAACAAAACAAGCGCACCACTATGTTTATTACATTTCCAATTTTTAATTGAAATGCATTAAACAGCAGGGCACAGAGTTGAACAAAAGTCATTTCATGGCTAAATGTTTCCCCATAAATGTTTTTTGCCAAGCTGTTTCCCTTTTATTACAGCTAGCCTTTGCACTTTTTCCAAAGAAATGTGGAAGATTTCCAAGTCTTTGGTAATTAGGCATTGAAATGCTAGATTGCATATTTAAAACGTATTATGCTGAGGTTGTAGTAGGATCTTGTAAACCTGTGTAAATCTGTGCAGTGGTTGTGGAACGGCTTTAGCAGCAAGTAAAGTCATTAAATTACATGTGCAACATCATAACAGTACAAGTAGAGTAAAATAATCAATATCTGACAAAAGTTTGAACTGCATTCATAATATCAATATTTAAGACTTGTTTAAAGTAGCTTAATGTAATTGTGGTCGTCAGATAAAGTCAGATAAATGGAATTATCAAAGGAGATAGCAAGCACTTGAAAACTGTACTTAAGTGCCATACTTGAACAACTGTTACTTTCCATGTCTGATTTTGTGCTTATATATAACTGTTTTTGTAGCTATTAAATATGTCTGTCTGTACATGTCACACGAGCCAACATGTCATAGACGGTTAACAATCTGTCAGTAGCTTTGACAGAAAATGACTCAAAGTAATTTCATATGCAAACATTTCTTTCCGACATAATGGCAAATATGGAAATATGGTATGGAAACCCGCAGATTTTTCCTATTAAAAGCTCCCTGGCGGCGTGAGAGGAGTCGAACGTCTAGTCTCACATATCTCCACCAAAAACCAATGGAAAGATGAAATACGAGAATAGCAAATTAATCCTCAGACAGCACAAAGACAACGAGCCTTTCTGGGGCTTCTTTGCGGGCATTCGCAAAAATGCTGAGTTGCAATACATATGGAAAGTTAATATGAAGTAATGTTTAATGTCAGCACATGTTGAGGAATTACTTTGGCATCTGTCCTGCCTCTTTGGGAGAGTCGGTGTTCTTTCCTCCTCTTCTTGGTCTCTCCTCCTGGCAGTGGCTCAGGCCAGGATAGCTGGCTGCCCGGTGGTTGAGGCTCCCAACACAACAGTAGCCAGACTCTGGCCCTTGGGAGCAGGAGGGGTCCTTTATTAGTAAATGTTGGGACAATCCATATAACAAGAGCAACCGCAATGTCCAAACAACATACCAGAGATGTTTAGTTTGACATAAGCACTTTTGTTCCTTAAGTATATTCTAAAACTAGAAGGCTATGGTCGATGAAATTGCAACAAATTGAAATGCTCATAACATCTTGCAACAAACGTGACAGTTGCAGATTGCTCGTCGAAGTGAAACCCTCGTCTAAAACATTTTTTTCTGAATTTCTCAATTCATCATCCATCGCTACTTGTAACCCACCATAAACTTCTACACACGCACACGCACACACACACACACACACACACACACACACACACACACACACACACACACACACACACACACACACACACACACACACACACACACACACACACACACACACACACACTTCCATTCCCCTTACCATTCTCGGTGTTGAAGATGAGTACTCGCGGAGAAATCAGGTGGAGCGCGGCCCATCGGGGCTCCTTGAGTTGATAAGTCAGGTTGGTGATCCTCCAATCCCAGTTTTTAATCATTTGGTGGGCTCCTGTTTGTCATCTGCCTGTGTGTTCGATGTGTCCCAAGCTATGGCTTCCTCCTCAAAGTGTATTTTACAATGATATTCTTGCCTCCCATGGCACTCTTGTTCTACTTTACAGCGAGCATGCACCCACGTGGCAGAGCTCAGTGCTCAGGCCTTACAGTCTAAAGCATGCTCACTGACCTCACATCACCCCATCATGGAATGCTACCACTGTGCGTGAAGTCAGGCTTGGCCTAGCACGACGTCACGCTCACCTCATTAACATCTCAAATGTCTAAATTCACCTAATTCATCACGTCCTCTCTACTGTCTTCAGTCATTGTGTCACTATGAAGATTTCTTTGCGTCGAACACTAATTTGCTATATAATAAAGTAAGTTTTCGCGCTAAGTTGCATGAATTTTCGAATGAATGACTAAATCCAGACACATTGAAAACTAACCATAGGATATTTTTTAAATGACAGTGTGTAACTTGGTTAATGAAACATGCATTTGGTACTTTTAGATCCAGCTCTAACTTCTATGCATGTAAATGAAACATACTAAATAATAGCACACTTTTACTAATACCCACTATCCCTCTTCCTCGACTGGGTATCCTAGAAGCTGTAAAAATGAATATCATTATAAAATATGTTTGTCATCTCTGTCTGTGTGGTCCCAACTGTACATGGAAACTACCATCCAGTCAGTCAAAGTTGTTGAGCCAAACAACTTTCTCATGTACATGATGCATGACGCTGTGATCAAGTCCGCTCCACGTGAAGGTGTGTGGCCTTGTCACACTGTATATGTCTTCCTAAATATATTTATCATTATGGTCCTTCTGAACAGTCTTCTGAGTGTCTAAAGTAATTTTGTTCTCTCATGCCTTCTCGTGCATTATGCTGCCAATGAAAAAGTACACAAGGGTCTCCAGCGGCGAATTGTGTATTCTTTTTAAAAGGTTTGCAATGGATGTGTGCCACTCACTCGTGTAAAGAGTTTGAACCAAATAAACACTTTTCGTCTTTGAAATATGTTTATATACAACGTATATATAACATATGGTGTTCAATTTTGTCAAGAGCTACGTCAACCACTATATGGCAACCTAGATTCCATTGTATAATCAGTTACTGTTGTATTTTGTCATGCTGAGATCAACTCCACCGTGAAAGCGGTTTAGTGTTGTCGGGGCATGCGTTGTTGTAATGACTGCACTCAGCATGTGTTGGATGGTTCACTCCGTGTTTGCACTTTGGTAGAGTTTGTGTGGAGTCGTGTATGCCAGTGCTTGAGTTGCTGGCCACCTTGGTTGAGCAACTCAAACAAACGCCATTTTACTCCAAAATGGCTTCTCACACTTTTTCAATGTTGTCACGTGTTTCTTAACTCGTCACCCTCACAAATGGATGTCAGTGCCATGTGTCTGTCCCCAACAACGAAAAAAAAGTCCACTTCAGTCATGAAGTGTTTGTCGTTGGGATCAATGTGAATGCCTGATTTGAAAATGTCTGAATTTGATTTGTTCATAAATATAATCACATTTATACATGTGTTTGTATTTGTTGTAATTTAACAGTGTTTCACCTCTTATTTGCAGTGGAACCCCCCTCAGACTTGAAATTTAAAATTCTAAATGAGAATTCAGTGGAAATGTCATGGACGGGACCCTCGTCAAGTATAGAGGGCTTCAGACTACAAGTTGTATCAGATGCAGGTCAGTATGCGAGTCAGCCCTTACATTATGTACGTGATCTGAACCCAACAGTGTACACACACAGTTTATACACACAATTTGATTTACTGTTACATTCCCTCTTCTAGATGAACCGGTCAGAGACTTTACTCTTGATCCCTATGCCACTACGACCTCAATCACTGACCTGACCCCTGACTTGGACTACTCGGTGTCCATAAACTCCTATTATGGGTCAGAGGAGAGCATTCCCATTTTTGGACAACTGACCAGTAAGTGCATCTTTCACAGCGAGTTCATTTATATTGTTACTAATTAATGTAGACAGTTACTTTTGCATTATACTGTACTAGCATTACTGTAATGTTAGAATAATGTTACACTAATGTTAGTTTGTAAGCAAAAAAGGTACACTTATATCCAGAAATTCCATTGTGTTCAGATTTTCATCAATAAGAATACATTAGTATACTTATCACTAATATCAGACTATCCAGACAGACCATCTTCTTCATCCTACAACACAGGGATAACATTTGGAGTATATCTTATTCCATGTAGTATTTTCTAGCCACGAGCCAAAGGAAAGTATGGAGAAATCACATCTGTTTACTGACTCCTGCTCACTATTTATAGCTAATGCAGCATACAGATATGTGTTTGTGTGAATGTGGTTTGGATCCTGTCGACCAGCTTTTATGATGTGTTCAGTCTCTTGCCTTTCTTTGTGCTAAAGCACACAGTGAGGCAGGTAATGTGCGGCGCTAACTCACCGAGTGTTTCCTGTGTTTCAGTCCAGTCCAGTAACACCACTGGACGGGTCAGGAAGCCACCGACAGAATCAATCAGTGAGTATGTTTAAAAAATCGGAACAGTGCCGGTTCTCCATGGTTTTTCCCCCATTTCAAAATATTTTTCTCCCACGGAATAATTTGGTCAGGCATACATTTTACCTTCTGTTCGGGTTGTCAGTGGGTAAGCAGACAGGGACTGGGAGGGCACACATTGGCTCCTATAATTAAAACCAGTTTGCACATCAAGAAAAAAAGGAAAGGAAGGCTTGAAGCTAGGAGACACGTGTTGTCTTATGCGTCATTGAGTCTGGGGTGGGGGGAGAATGATGTATTCATTGTGCCACCTGGAGGCAAGTGCTTTCCCTTACTGAAATATGTGGCAGTTCTTACTATGATGTCAAACTGTCATCTGCTCATCTCGTGAGCTCAATCTGTGTGCATTTCCAAGCTGTGGATTCTTCTGGAAACTATACCCACACTTCCAGATTCTGCGAAAACCCTATTCATTGTGTTCTACAGCTCATATGATCTTGATATGAATACCAGGCCCTATTATTTTTGATCTCTAACGAATCCGCAACTCCATGCCTTTAATAAAATAAAATAAAATAATAAAAAATAAAAAATAAAAAATAAAAAATAACAATATTGTACTTATTTTCTGCATGAATATGATCAAAAGTCAAGAGTCTGAGCAAAAAATGACTCCTCGATTGCTCCCCGAGCTTTCACCACCACCCACATTGTTTGACTAAACCACACATTGATGCCAACCTTTTCAACATTAGTCAGGGAATTCTGAGAAAAAATTATGCCCTTATATGAAGGGGGCTTATGCGATGTGAGGAACCATTTTAGAGTCAATGAGACCTAGGGGATATGAGGATTAAAGTCCATCCAATAGAGTCATCTTAAAATGTTCCAGAGAATTTCATCTATGATTTAAAGCCCCGTAGGATTTAAAAGTATAAAAGTGAACATTGCTGGTGGAACCTCTGCTATATGTTTAGTCTAAAGAGTCTAATTTTTGCCTCTGTTGGAATTACTATACCAGCCCACTGTTTGGCAATGGCTGATATTTCCTTTGATGCCAGATTGCATATCTTTGAGCCATCCAACTCCCTGTCAAGTACTTTATTTTATTTAGACAGACAGGAGAATAAATGGTCCAGTGTAAAAAATATAGTTCCAAGGCCAAGCTGTGTCTGCACATTTCTGGCTTGGAAATTGGTTTTAATTTGAGACATAAAGGATGTGCTTTTTCTGCATTTCAAGATTTTACACCAATCATTAAACAGTGGTAAAACTTAAAATTTTCCTAATCTGGCACAACCAAAAACTGCAACATAATTGTTTAATGGTCCTTTTCCTGGCTGACTCTTATTTCTCCACTCTCTTTCCCCAGAGTGTTCGGTCAGTGCAATAGCAGATTTGGTTTTTCTGGTGGACGGCTCATGGAGTGTGGGCAGAGAAAACTTTAAGCACATCCGTAGTTTCATCGCTGCCCTGGGAGGAGCCTTCGACATTGGCCAGGAAAAGACCCGGGTGGCCGTGGTTCAGTACAGTACAGACACCCGCACAGAGTTCCCTCTCACCCGTTACAACAGAAGAGGAGAGCTGCTCCAAGCCATCAACTCCCTGCCATACAAAGGGGGAAATACAATGACAGGTAAGGTTTTTATGACAGAAGGAGGAACACAGATACAAAGGCGTTCATTTGTAGATTCTTTACGCTGCTTTAATTGAGCCAACATGGGTTTGCAAGGCTATTGGTGATTTTAATTGCGCTGGAAATCTGAATATTATTATCTTAAATTAAAAATGCAACGCACATTTCTGTCTTAAGGTGATGCCATAAACTACCTGCTGCAAAACATCTTTACGGAGGCAGCTGGATCCAGGAAAAGTTTTCCTAAGGTAGCCATGATCATCACTGACGGAAAATCCCAGGACTCAGTGGAGGAGTATGCTAAAAGGCTTAGGAACATTGGAGTGGAAATATTTGTCCTAGGTATGGTTTATTATTCAGTGTTTTGTTGAATAGTACTTTCCCATGTAATAGTCTGCCTGTTCTTGGAAACTATTTGATTTTCCATTGATTGTTCATATCCATATTTGACTTTCCATAAGTGAAGTACTTTTAATGTTTCTATTTTCTAACATACGCAATACTCTAAAACCGTCAACATCTGCAATGCAGCCACTGAGTGGAGAACGTAGAAGTTGATGTTGTTCACATTGTCCACCTCAGGTATCAAAGGAGCAGATGAGGATGAGCTAAGAGAAATGGCCTCCACACCTCACAACAAACATGTGTACAATGTTCCCAACTTTGACTTGATCCAAGAGGTACAGAAAAAGATTATCACTGAGGTGTGCTCCGGTGTTGATGAGCAGCTCGGCTCACTGATCAGCGGGGATGAAAGTAAGTAAAAAGATCTTCATCAAATGTGTTTCATCATATTGGGTTCTATGGTTTTCACACAAAACTGTCATTATAGAAAGTACTGTCATTGTAAACACACAGCCAAGCAGACATTGTGATGCTGAATACATACAATAAGTTCACGTAATAATAAATTTCCTGCATTTCCCCCCCAGTGGTGGATCCAGCCTCTAACCTGCAGGTCACACAAATGGCATCTAAATCAATGAGGGTGACATGGGATGCCTCCCCGGGTGATATCACAGGCTACAAGCTCACCCTCAACCCCATGCTACCTGGAATGAAACGCCAAGAGCTCTACATTGGGCCCAAGCAGACATCCATCAATGTCCGTGACCTTTCTCCAGAGACCGAGTATGAGATCAGCCTATATGCCCTCAAAGGTCTGACTCCCAGTGAACCCACCACAGAAATGGGGAAGACCCAGCCTGTCAAAGTGTCAACAGGTAATACATTTGTGCATGTCATCTTTCCTTGACTATTCTCAGATATACTCAAAGTTCTTCACTTGTTATTCTTTATCATGGAAGTCATATAAAGCCATCATCATTTTTTGTCTTTTGGCAGAGTGCTCTCTGGGAGTGGATGTGCAGGCTGATGTGGTCCTACTGGTTGACGGCTCGTACAGTATTGGATTACAAAACTTTGCCAAAGTCCGTGCCTTCTTGGAGGTTCTGGTCACTTCTTTTGACATTGGACCCAACAAGGTTCAGATTAGCTTGGTCCAATACAGTCGCGATCCACACACTGAGTTTGCCCTCAACACCCACCATGACATTAATGCTGTTGTCAAAGCTGTGCGCACGTTCCCCTATCGTGGAGGCTCCACTAACACTGGCAAGGCCATGTCCTATGTCAAGGATAAGATCTTCATCACTAACCGTGGAGCGAGACAGAATGTGCCCCGTGTCATGGTCCTGATCACAGATGGAAAGTCATCAGATTCCTTTAAGGATGCGTCAATCGGCCTGAGGAATAGTGATGTGGAGATCTTTGCCGTTGGTGTGAAGGATGCAGTGAGGTCAGAGCTTGAGGCCATTGCTAATCAACCATCAGACACTCATGTCTATGAGGTGGAGGACTTTGATGCTTTCCAGAGGATCTCCAAGGAGCTGACTCAGTCCATCTGTCTGAGGATTGAACAGGAACTGCTCAACATCCAAAAGAAAAGTAAGTCAGAGGATAGAATATCTAAATCTAAAACTATGCTGAGGAGTGCAGCCACATAATATGCCGATAACGTCTTGGCATTAGTTTTGGATGACTAAGTATGGTAATACTATGTCTTTATTAGACACTGTAACATCTGACCAATGTCAGTTGGCGACGTCTTCATGAGTTGGTATAATGTAAAATAGTCAATGCAATCAAGAACAAGGGAAACACAGCAGTATGATATATAGTAAATTGCTGCAAGGCAAGGCAAGGTGGAACTTTATCAACTCACTCGACCATTACCTGCCAATAAACACACCACAAAGCCACATAAATGCTTCTTGAATGAGCTCTATCGCATCATGTTTGATCACTTACTCTTTAGAAACACTACAGTGACTGGAACTACAGTGCTATTTCGCCTTGACCATAATTTTGATTCTAAATCCAGCCCAGCTCTGATACAGAGTTGAGCTGCGCCCAGTGATAGAATGATATCACACCGCACATTAGGCTTATTGATTCTGAAGCCTGTAGTCCAAAAAGTGAGTTTAGCAATCCGTGCTGGAAAATTTCATATATTTGTTTAACCTTGTTAGCTGAACAAGGTTACAACAATGCGTTGCTTTTCATTGCTGCCAGTAAATGAAGGTAATGTCCATGGCCAAGGCATGGGCAGAGAGGAGGAAGAAATAAAATATAGCCATCAAAGACTGATAAATCTCACAAATTTACATTATAATAATAACATTTATAATAATTTTAAATGTTGACATGTTTAGGGCCTGTGCTCTGCCTTTTAATGACAGACATTCATAACAAGTAACTTTTTATTTTCAGGTCTGCTTCCACCCAGAGACTTGGTGTTTTCCGAGATTACCTCCAGAAGCTTCCGTACCACCTGGATAGCTCCTTCTACCAAAGTCATGGGTTACCTGGTGCGTTTCCGCAAGGCTGAAGATGTCACTGGAGACTATATTTCCATGGCAGTGCCTGGTGATACCACCACAACCGTCCTGCCTCATCTATTCCCCATCACCCCCTATGAGGTCAACGTCTTTGCTCAGTATGAGAAAGGAGACAGTTTTGCATTGACTGGTGAAGAGATCACTCTAGATGGTAAGAGAGATTTAGTTTAACCAATGTACCAAAATTCCGCAATAGTCATCAAAAATTAAATATATTAAAATATTCTCCCCTTTTCAGAGAAAGGGACTGTACGAAACCTACGAGTTACAGAGGAGACAACCAACACCTTCAGGGTGTCATGGCAAGCTGCTCCAGGTCCGGTGATCAGATATCGCCTTACCTATGTCCAACTGAGTGGTACTGGGGAAACACTGGAGGCCCAAACCATTGGATCAGAGACTAACATAGTTCTCCAAGAGCTTTTCCCCATTACCACCTACCGTGTGTCTGTGTCTGCTGAATATGCAACAGGCGTAGGAGATGAGATGCAAGTAGATGGAACCACCAAAGAAGGTGAGTCAGAAAAACGACGTGTCTTTGGCAAATAGCTATGTGAAACTTGTGTTTCCGCACAATGGATATGAATAAGTGTCCGATAATTCTTTATTGGCTTTCAGTCCGTGGCTCTCCTCGTGACCTGCGCGTGTTTAACGAGACCATATCCACAATGAAACTGGCATGGCAGGCTGCTCCAGGAAACGTTCTTCAGTACCGCATTGCTTTCAAACCTGCCGAGGGCGGTGACAGAAAGGAGATATCCGTCAAGGGAGATAATACCCAGGCGGTGCTGAAGAACCTCCAACCAGCCACTGAATATGAGCTGTTTGTTAGTGCTCGCTACTCTTCTGGTTTGGGTGATCCTCTTCTGGGCACAGGAACCACCTTAGAAGGTAAGGGAGAACGTCTCACTGCTAATGCCTAATTTGAAACCTTTGAAGCATGGTTGGACTATTTCTATAGCCAGTGTGTGACAGAAATGTGAAGCATGCTTTGTGGCTCTGGGCTCAGCAAGTGGGTACTGCTGAGTGGGCAAATTCATTATTGTGTTCAGTTTATTTTCAAAATGCAAGCAAACTCTGAGATTTAGGCATCCATATTTATTGTATTTATATTTGTTGTTTATTTTGTATTAACATTATGAGATCCTGCATGATATAAAACTACTGACATTAGGTAATCTGTCCAAGTTCATCCAAAATGTATTATCTGGTATATCTCACCAGGAAGTTGGGCTTTTATTTAGCAAGGTTGGTTGAGTAAATGGGCCATGGTTAGAGGGGAAAATACAGCAATGTGGCAGTTATAATTTGTGTGGCAGTTATAATTTGTTTGGCATAGAATGAGGAGCAGTGAGATGGAAATGGGTGTGTGATGCTTGTAAACCTGGATAACTTATGAAATGGTTTGGAACATACTTTGACAGCCATATGCCTGCTGGTAGTACCTATACATCTTGGCCTGTCTGAGACAAAGAAGTTATTGTTTTACTGTGGTTTATAAGACATATAGAGGATATTTGATCCTTACTGGTAATGTAAGTTAATATTCTATTTTTTACGTGGAATTAAAGATTGTTTGGTACACCTGAACACCTTTAACTAAAAGCAATGAGACAATTCTGGGTTTGAGAATCTTTTTCCTGTCTTTAGCTGTTTAAAGTCAGTGTAGAAGACACAACAGGGGGCTGAGTCTGAGTGGGGAAAGAGTTTGTTGTAATGTCACACCGCCGGAAAGGAAATCAAAAAGATCTCTTTTGAGAGAGATGGGGGGAGGTCCTCGCTCTGGTGGGACAAAACAACAATCAAGGTACTGTATCCCACAGAGGAGAACATCTCTGGCTTTCAGTCAGTTCAGTTTATGGCTGCAAAACCAGTAAACTGTGTATGAAAGGAAAAGAGCTTAACTGGCCATGTATAAGAGTATAGGGATGAGTTACCCCCACTATGCTGTACTGTATGGAATGGTCTTTGGTAGGTTGCGCATTAGAATGAAGATCATTTAAGGATCAGAGAGCAGCAAAAGAAAAGAAAAAAGGTTACTTTTCCTTATTCAACCTTTTGTGTGCCAAGATGAAAACAGAAGCCGATGTCTGTCTATAATCGTGTCCATGCGTAACTCAACCTGAAATGGATTCCTCTTTGAAAGCAGTTTGAGTCATGAATACATCAAAGCTGTTTTATTCATCATAATAGCAAGAGTGGAGTTCTTGTTCCTTGATGTTGCCTCCTTACTCCTTAGTAGTAAGGTCCTCAGTGCCAGTCATGTTCCTATTTTACAGGGACATTTATTGCAGACCACATGGATCTGGGCACTAGGTTATTAACTAAGAGGACTTTGGCTCATACTGTGTCCTATGACTGATGCTTTTCAACGATTATTTAATATCTGAAATAATGCTTTGTGTACATTTTGGCAACTGCAAAACTTTGAAAGAAATGCTAGTTTTGCTGTGTTTTCCCCTGTTCCCACATTGACCAGATGGCTTGGTTTTGATTATAGAGTTAGTTTCCACATGTCAAATCTGTGCTGTCATCAACCATACTCCCCCACAGGAAAAAGTTTCATGACAAAGCATTTTGTTTAGCCAACACTATTACACTGTCATGACGTCAGCAGGTCCCCACACTGATCTCATTGTTTTGAGTGCCACTCACTTTGAGTGACCCTCTCTGTGAAGTCCACGTAGGCGAGACCTGGAAGAGAGTGGCTTGCACAAAGCCATCCCTTGTGACTAACAGTGGATGGTAGCCAATACAGAAACCTTGAGTAGGACTGAATTTAAACATCCTGAAATGACTCAGAAGGAGGACAGAGAAGGTGTCATAGTGAATGCTTAGATGAACATCCCAACTGTGGATAATATAGACAAACATGGCGAAATTATTTACTTAAGAGGGAGGTTTATTCAGCGCGTGGAAGACGTTACCTAAGAGGACCTTAAAAGCTGTGTGAAGTGTCTGTCTGGTCACAGGGAGAACTGTCTGTTCTCATTCCAGGGAGGGGCAATAGACAGGCAGAGGCAGAGAGATGGGGCGAGGATGAGTAAAAGAAAAAGGGCTCTTCAAAGTGTGAGCCAGAATGCCTCAGAGCGGATAAAAAGCTCAGCCTGTAACTGAGAGCCCACAACTGTAAAGGCCCTGAAGCAGCCAATTTTACCAATACCTCAAATAATTAACTACTTGCATGAAAATGTTTTCACGTGTGCCAGAGGGAATTCTTTTTACTATCTTTAAATTGGACAGCAGCACAACAGCAGGTGAAATTGTAGCATCTTGGTTTGATTTCCTCTTAAACTGACGCCTTCGGGAACGTCTAGGCGGTGCCAGGCTCGTTCAGCGGTACCGCCAGACTGTTTTTCTCCACCACTCGAAAGGTCTTTTGAAGTAATAAGGCCAGAGACAGACAACCTTGGCACAGAGACACTGTAGGTTTCAGCTTTGTGGCTCAGATGTATGTCTCAGTGAACCAAGAGCAATAAAGTAAGGAAAGTTTGAAGTGGGATGCCAGTGCTGAGATGGCACTTTGAGGGAAAGATGTATTTCCTGCAGTGATTTTTGAGGAGTTTACAGTGAATACTAAGACTGTGTAAGTCAGAATTAGCAGGGCCTTGTCTGACTATCTGGTTCCAAGATTACAAATAAAGATAGATAGTGGTCTAATGGGATGAGCGATCCAACAGCCATGTAAAATCATTAGGATAATTTTCAATGCAGGAGCTCGCAGTGTTTCCTGTGCCTTTTGTTTGCCGGCGGGCGTTTTGATTTGCAGTCATTTGTATTTTTCAAGCTTCAGACATCTTTGGCTGCAGATGTGAAGGTTATGTCAACACATGCCCTGCAGGAAATCTCTTCGATGATCTTCAGTTGTGTCATATGTGGTTTTCTAGAGATGTGGGTGAGGCTGTAATGTGAATATGTTTGTTTGATCTGCTCCTGTCCAAGGTTGTAATTTGAGTGTATCATTCTCCTTGAAGGGTGGGGTGCAGTTTGGGTCAGGTGGGGGGTAAATAAGGAGATCCAGAAGGTCTTTGTTAGCATAAAATTATGTTGTATTGTTATTTGTTATTGCATTGCCATTATGAAGCTGGATTTCAAAATGTAAACTCTAACCAAGCATCAAATAAAAACAAAGTCAACTGATGCAGTGATATTATGTAAATGCATAATATTACATGCAAACCGAAGCTTTTGGGCTGTCGACCATGTGTTTCATGTATGTGGGCTTTGCTCCAAGAAATGGCCCCCTCTCTTTAGCTCGTCTGCGCGCACTGATGAAAAGTGAGCCACTGTCTGCAAAAGTCATTATCTTGTGATCCTTTCGCCCTCGATCCACACACAGCCGGAAAAGTCAGTCACGTTTATTCCTTTGCCTTTGGCAAGGATAACCCTTTTGATGGAATGATCCGGGTATTTATAAGTGGCCACAATGTTTTCATGGTCCTCCAAAATCTGGAACTCTTCATTAGTTTGTGGTCGTGGCCATCGCTCTTCATATCTGGCCTCCGCGCTCAAGGTGCAGATCGCTTGGCAGGCGGCGCCGCTGCTGTTATTTCTGTTCCGATCAGTTTCTAGTTCAGAAATAGGTGAATGTTGAGAAGGACTCGAAAGGTGATAGAGAGGCATAGTGGCTACCTTTTCTGCTGTAGGGTTGCTTTTCCAAAATTATTATGCATTGCACCGAGGGAGATTTGTGATTCATCACATTTGGTGAGGTTTGATTAATGATGAGGTTTGAGAAAGACCACCCAGATGCACTGCTCTGCCTGTGATTATATTGTCATTAGGTGCTGGCATGTAGGGCCTTAGGGCCTTGATTCAGGATCAGGATTCCGGAGGTTGTGTGGGAGTCTATGTGGCAGCGTGTCCTCCTGCGGTCGATGAAGCTCCTCTATATGGAGTTGGAGTTTGTCTCAACATGGGTATTCCTCTAAGCCAAGCATGGCCTCTCAAGAAAAGTGATTGAAGGGGAGAAAAGGAGAGCGAAACATCTGCGATAGTAGCAAACACACTTTTGTGGATCGGGTTTCCTCTGTTTCGATGGAAAATTGAAAGTGCAGCCGGGAGAGGCGCTGAGGATATGTGACTTATGATTAGTTTTGCAGAGATTTTTCCAGCACTCTCTGATTGTGAAGGGAGAAAATCAGGTTGTTCAAACAGATCCTGAGGGGTTAAAGTAGAGACAAATGAGGGATTGTTCATGGTTTATCACTGTTTTCTTTTAGTTTTGTTCCTTTTGTGTCTCGCCCACTTCCTCAAACCTCTATAAACCTGCATAAGAAATCAACACCACCTGCTCCCTAAAGCCTTACTAACACTACCATCTTAGTTCAATTATTGTGCGTCAGAGCAGCTCAAATCAAAGATAAACCTCAGGAAATTCTTCAGGTAAACAAAAGTAAAGCTGTTGTGCTACTTATTTTCAGTTTCCATATCCATTAAGCACACGCTGACGGGCTCTGTTTCTAATGCTTTCCTTCTTCCTTTCTCCACAGAGCTTGGTTCACCCAGAGACTTGGTGACCAAAGACGTCACCGACACAAGTTTTGCTGTGTCCTGGGCCGCAGCACCCGGCAACGTTCGTCAGTACCGGATCAGGTGGAAGTCTCTCTTCACGGAAGAGGCTGGGGAAAAGACGATATCAGGAGACGCCACAGCCACAGTCCTTGAGGGTCTCACCCCAGAGACACGTTATCAGGTCTCTGTGTTTGCTGGCTATGGCCGTGGAGAGGGTCAGCCACTAGTTGGAGAAGAAACCACAGATAGTAAGTTCCACCTATACACTTATTCCCTTATTCATCACTTCTCTCCATTTTTCATATGCTACTTTTGCTCCCGTCTTTTCTTGTTTCGTTCTTTTTCTTGTCATTTTTCCAATGCTACTCCCGTCTTGGTTTTAGCTAGAAAGTGTGAAGCCAAGGTAAGTGTGATTTAACTATGAACATAGAAGCCATAAACACTCTATGACCACAAAGGGACAATTGCACGTTTTCTTTTTCCGCGTCTAGCTGTTAAGAAGATAATTTTTAAAGCCAAGAATGCAAGTTGAGACATCCTAGTCATAAACACATGTTCAGCTTTAACGTTTCATATGCCTGTCATTTGGCTGTAAGCTCCATTTTATTTGGTGTGGTGTAGAAATAGAGGTCTGTCAGTGTCAATTACTGTTCTACTCATTCTGTTAAGAGATAGCGTCAAAGCTGTTGGCGTTCGCGTGAGCCATCAAGAATATAGAGTCTTCGAGTGCACATCTTTATGACTGTGCGCGTGTGTTATATGTATGTTCAGAAGTGACGTAATGTCCAGCACACCTGCGGACGGTTTTCATGGGAGATTCAGGACGTATAGACCCTGGCCTCTCCCTTGTTAGACTACACTCTTGCTTGGATGAGAAAAGCACATTGAGCGGAAAATCGCACCAGTTGGGAGGGAATTGGTCCACCACTTCGTGAATTGGAATGTGCTCTAGGAAAAAATATTTCCAACCATCATTACTGTTTATTGATTCTGGCAAGCAAGAAATGTGTCATATACACCGAACACAACGATGAGGCAGCTTTGAAAAATGAAATGTTCACTTACTCCATCTTTTACACCCATTATCTCTTGCTCTCTTTTCTCGTGCTCTTCACAAATCACAGGTCTCTTTTGGCCTGAGCTAAACACGACAAACTTGGATGCGCTGCTTTTTTTCCATTAATAAAAGTCTTCCCTCTGAAGTCGAGCATTCTGAATATTTTCCCTGGCTCATTTTGATGCTTCTGACAATTCACACTTGCCCTTCCTGCTCTGAAAATAAGAAACCCTCTGTGGAGCACAATGGAAAATTGAGAACCATGGCTTCACTCAGTGCTTGATGTGGAAAAAAAGAAACAAGTGCCAGTACTCCCCTTATTCACATGTTGGGGTGTGTATCGGCCAGCATCAGAAATCTCTTGCTACTTATTCCTATTTATTTATGATTTAGTTTGTTGTGATTGTCACTTATTTATTATTGTTATAATGTCATAATCAGTTTTATAATAATCATATAATGTTACTATTATATTAATAGTAACATTGCATCTTCATAGAAGGCCTATAACACTCCAATATAATTCCAACTTAAACTTCATAAGTTTATGGTGGTGTTTGAATATTTACCCATCGTGTTAATACCTAAAGTGCTTCCCTGTTTGTAGCCTAATGTAACGATCTATATTATATTACAGGATAGCTATAGCCTGGAATCAACACCAGCCAACCAGACAGGGTGTGAGCTACTCATTCAGGTTTTAGGAGCAGTGTCCCAGTCAGTATGCGCGAACATATTATGCAGCAGGATAAAGAGACACATTCTGAATTTCGCAGCGCAAATCCGCTGGCACTGTGTCGTTTGATTATGAATCGCCCAGAGAACCTGATGTGTAGAGGGCAGAAAGGAGTACTGGCAGCTTGTGACAAGGTGCACAAGAAAAAGTCACGGTACGCCAAAGAGCAAAATGCAGAAGTGCCGGTACTGTGTACTGGTGAGTACCGGCCCACTTCGAGCACTGGCTTTGCTCAAATTCACAATAGATCTAAGTCTGGTTCCCCAACCTTCCAACTAAACATGATCAATCATGTAGATTTCAGACCTGTTTAAAGTATACCTCTAAAAATCTGAATTATTTGGGTAGGTTTGTGTCCACACGCATGTGGAAACTGAGCAGATATCCAGATGAAAGACTGTGAGGTAGCCAAGCGTGTTACTGTTTAGTTTACTTACCAGCAGGAAAGCCAAGCTGCTTATATTTCCAAAGGTATACTGGAAAAATACGTGGTTAAGCACACATTTAGCACAGATTCCCACCTGAACAAGGCCCAAAGTCTACATTCTCCCATCAGACCATCCATTCATCATTTCTCCTCTTTTAACCTTTGTTCCTTTTTTCCGTCCTTGCAGTCTCGGCGGCTGGCAGAGAGATTGTTGTCTCTGAGGAGACGGAGAAGAGCATGAAGGTGACATGGCAACAAGCCCCTGGAAATGTACTCAACTACCGCGTTACCTACAAACCCAAGTTAGGAGGGCGCCAGCTAGCGGCCAAGGTGCCCGGTGGCAACTCCTCTACTGTGCTGAGACGCCTTACTCCCCTCACCACCTACGAGATCACCGTTCTGCCAGTCTACCGTTCTGGAGAAGGCAAAGCACGGCAAGGAGAAGGAACAACACGTACGTTGGTTTATCATCCTCTAAACAACAAATGTTGCTCTTTCTGTTGCCAAGTTTCAGAAAGGTTTATCCACATGTACTTAACTGCTTTCTTATCATAATCTACTCATTGTAAATTACTCAGGCAATAGTATAGTATTTATTTGTTCTTCCTCCTCATTACAAAGTGCTTAAAAGATTGAGTTTTTTTTATATTTCATTATTCAGTTCTGTGTCATTTAGTCAATCTATGCATTTGTCTTCTCTCCCTAGTGTCACCTTTTAAAGGACCAAGGAACCTCCAGACTTCAGAGCCTGCCAAGACCAGTTTCCGTGTGACCTGGGACCATGCTCCTGGCGATGTTAAGGGCTACAAAGTCACCTTCCACCCTTCAGGCGAAGACATTGACCTGGCACAACTTCTGGTTGGTCCCTATGACAACACTGTGGTCCTAGAGGAGCTGAGGTGTGGCTGAATTCTCATTTTCATACATCATATGAACTTTGAACAATATTCTCCAGTATATCATGTCAAAAAATATCTGAAAATATATATATTTTGGCCTACAGAGCTGGTACCAAATACACAGTAAGTGTGTTTGGTATGTTTGATGGGGGAGAGAGTATGCCATTGGCTGGAGAGGAGAAAACCACTCTCTCTGATGATCCTGAGCCTCCTCCTTATGTGGTACCAGGTAAAGTTATCTTATATTCAACTATGCAACCCACATATAGTAAAGATGTGGTATATATCATCAAAGGACTACCAGCGAGACCATGTTACATGCTAAAACTAAGTAGAACAACATGGTTTTAGTCATTCTGTTACGACTCCTGTCACCGCCTTTAAGGCAGCGTCTCCAGTATGTTATGTCTATGGGCAGTAACAGTCAAACATTGGTGACTGTATCACATAGTACATTTTTGCTTAGGAAAATACGCTCCAAACTCAGGGCCCATAAAAGCTGAAGAGTTTCCCTAAATGCCTTTCGTCGAAGCTAATTGTCTCACGAAATAACAGATGTAATGGCTATTCCATCTGTCTGCCCTTTTCTCGCTTTCTTCTTTGTGACACTTTGGGCTTCCGCTTTTTTATTTCCAGCCCAAGTACAGGCCACTCATACGCGTATAATCTGTTTGCAGTTATAAACTGTTTTTACTACCTCGTGAGTCAGAGGCAGGCAGTAAGTGTAAAGGGGAGGAAAAATTTTGTGTTTGCTGGAAGGAGCTAGAAAGGTCAGTTTGACCGCTCAGCAGCAGCCCCGGTGTTAATAAGGAGGCAGATTAGGATTCAGTGACGGCTCCAGAGGATACATTAGAACAGGTGAGAGAATCCCACTCAACATCTATTGACAACAGGCTAGTTCTCACCAAGCCTCTGGAGTTTATTGGGTGTGACAAAAAGTCTTAAGTAACATTATCTTTAATTACTTGTCTTAATTAACTAAAAATATTTAAATTACAGTAGAGAAAACCTTTTACTGCAACCGCTACATCATTTTCTCCTTTTTGCATTTAATTCTAGTCAAAGTAAAGTCCCTTTTTTTTGGCTCAAGCAGACCTACCTGTTTTATTTTTCTTCTGTATTCTCTCCCTTGCTGTCAGTGTAAGCTTGACAGCTGGCTGTCTGTCATGGGGTCTGGGTTTGGGATTTCTGTGTCAGCAAACCAATCTGTAAATCAAACATGTAACCTGTTTTCAGTTGCAGACAGTGGCAGTTAGTGCAACAGCTGCATATCTCCAAAGCACATCTGCAGCCCTCTTTTAGGTACAGCGGATCGGATGCCTTCCTTGTCATCACACAGGTGTTTGGAAAATCTGAAACTCACCTTGCTGCTCTGGAGAGCACAGTAATTCCCTCTCCATCGGAGGCCTTTGATATGTCAGGGTGTTAAGGGTGTACTCTCCTGATTTGCCCTTGGGACTAACTCATGGATCCAATGAGAAGAACCGAGAGAAATACTGCCTCGACATGCCACAAGACGAGAAGATAATAATTATAACACCTGGAAAATAAAAGTTGTCTGATAATAATCCTCAGAAAAGAGGGAATGTTTTTTTATTACCTGCTTGTAAATGTATTGTGTGTCTGCACCTTGGGGAATGTTTTGATGTTATTTAGTTCTGTTCAATGCCAAAAATTAACTATTATCTTCTGCTTTCCTTTACCTCTCACACCTATTAAGTATCTTTTTCATTACAATTCACCACACACACTATTGTGTGTACATGAACGTTGGACGTGGACTTTTGTATTATATATGTAATTTCAAACCTTTCTATTTGTCAAATTAAGGCCCTGAAATTTTGCCCTCACAGAAGTGACTTGTAAGACCACTGCACAAGCTGACATTGTGCTGCTGGTTGATGGCTCCTGGAGTATTGGACGTCTCAACTTCAAGACCATTCGTGCCTTCATCGCCCGTATGGTGGGAGTCTTTGACATTGGCCCTGAAAGGGTCCAAATTGGTGGGTCCAACAAGAATAAGCACAGTTATAGTCAACTGGTTATTACTAATAAAACAAAAAGAGTTCTCTTCGCAATTGTATAACAATTATTTCTTCAGGTCTTGCTCAGTACAGTGGAGACCCAAAGACTGAATGGCACTTGGGCGATCATCGTACCCGGGACACTCTCCTGGATGCTGTGGGTAGTCTGCCCTACAAAGGAGGAAACACCCTGACTGGTACTTTGATTTATTTAATGTGTTGCCAGTGGGACCGGAGTCACTTTTACTTTTATAAGCACAGTCGTGAATTTTGTATTATGTGACTATCAAGAGGAAAAATGAACATTGATGTCTTGGTTGCAGGTCTGGCTTTGAACTACCTCCTCCAGAACAATTTCAAAGAGAACGTTGGGATGCGACCCAAATCCAGAAAGATTGGTGTGTTGATCACTGATGGCAAATCCCAGGACGATGTCATCCTCAACTCTCAGAACTTGCGCGATCAGGACATTGAGCTCTACGCCATCGGTAAGTGAAATTAATCACTACTGTTTGTGTGCAAAAACTTGTATGAAGTAGCCTACAGCTTTCGTACTTATCAAAGTGCTTATTACTACTGTCTTCATTATTGCTCTTTAGGTGTCAAGAATGCTGATGAGAATGAGTTGAGGTCTATCGCCACTGATCCGGATACTATTCATATGTACAACGTGGCTGACTTCTCCTTCCTGCTGGAAATCGTTGACAGCCTCACTGACAACCTCTGTAACAGTGTCAAGGGACCAGGTATGTATGAGTTTACAGCAAAGTATGCATCCACTGGACTGATCAAAGTACAGGAATCACAGAGGAAAAGTCACCGGATAAAGGACAGACACCTTCTACTTTGCAAAAAATAAGAACAATCTCATTAAGCCAAGTGCTCTATTCCCAGACATTTATAAATATATGTATACAGTGTATCAGCATCACAGACCGACAGTTACATGTCTGGCCCACCATGGAAAGCAACACTTTGAGGATCCTTGAGAACTTTGAAAAGCACTACATAAATCTGATGTATTATTATTATTATCATTATTAAAGCAAATGATTGCAGATCTATTATTGTCTTCTTCCTCTCATATTCTCTCTGCCTTCCTAGAATAGGAAAATCTCTGCTCCTTAATCAATTTAAAGAGCTGCTATTTGATACTTTCGGGGAACTCCTTGGAGAGGATGTGGCTTTATAGTCTCAATAAGTACTGTGGTGTTTACAAGGTGCTGTTAGGACTTGTTACTAAATACGCATGCTTTTATCGGTTGCACATTTAGTTTGTCCCCTGCGCCTCAACGTTATTATGGTTCACTGAGATGGCCCATTTAGCAGTTTCTGTCTTGCTATGCTTACACCTGAATAGGAGGTGCACCCGATGCTCCAACTGACCTGGTGACATCAGAGGTGACTCACCAATCCTTCAGAGCCACCTGGACTGCCCCTGATGGCCCTGTGGAGAAGTACCGTGTGGAGTACATGACTTTGTCTGGACGCCCACAACAGGTATACCTGCTTCATACAGTGAAACACTGCAGAGCAACACTAAAAACATGCTTCTACTTTGATTAATTCACACAAAGAAGTTTGCAGTACATCTATCTGTGTGGGTGTTGATGTGGCCTGTAATGTGTCCTGGCCCACTGTTTCTTACACTAATGGGACACTCAAACTTCTATTTCTAGCCTCCTGTTTGTGTTGGCCTCGCTCTACTTGGGTGTCTAATTACAATACGACACAGGGCAAGGAAACAAAACACACTCGCAGTTTAGAGGATTAAAAAAAGGAAATAATGAGTTCATGAGTGATCGCTCCATTGGCCAGCAGGGTCGTGGTTCCACAATGTGTGGAAAAGATGCATTTTTTGGTGTCTGAATCTAATTATACGTTGGTTTTGCTAAATACTTTCATTGTAATTGAACTGAAATGTAACTGAAATTGAAGCCCATGCTGAGTTTAAGTGCAATAATAACTTGTCAGATGGACTTGTTTGTTTTTGGATAGTTTTATGAAATACTTAAGTCAATGCAGTAAAAAGATAGAGCGTTTGCTTGTTATGTTTCTAAATTGATAATTGGCCCTTACCAATGTACAATATGAGATTGTAAAATATATATTCACCCATTTATGCATACAGTAATGATCCATGTTCATTTCAGAAAGTATATGTATAAATTACAGAATTACAGCTTTGTATAAAAGACACTGCACAGATCTCGACTCCTTTACTGCGATCTTCTAACTATTCCATCTGTGTTAGGTGTTTGTGGATGGCACTGAGACCACGGTGGTTCTCCAGAGCCTCAACCCTCTGACAGAGTACCTGATCGAAGTCTACTCAGTGGAGGGAGAGGATAGCAGCGAGCCTCTCAAAGGATCTGAAACCACACGTATGTCTTCTCTTTCTACCCTTTTGGTTTACATCTAGGCCCACGTCATTTGACTGAAAGAGATCCACTTGTAAAAATCCATATATGGTGAAAGATGTCCGTGGGAATGTAAACTACTTAAACTAAACGTCTGAGATACTGTAAGTGGGGTTGGCAAAGAACAACAGTTTAAATTCCAGCAGGCTCTTGTACAGCCATGGACCTCCAGCTTTTACTTCTATGAGCAGAAGTTTCCCTTTGAGTCAGCCTCCATCAGTAAATCTCTCTGGCTCAGTTGCTTAACACAAATTGCAGATAGATTTCTGCGTCTTCTCCATTAATAAATGTTCAAAGATAGAATATACATATTTTTTGTTGTTGTTGTTATTGTTTTTGTTTGTGAAGCCATACATGGCTGCCAAAAGACAGGAATTCCAACTCTTATTTAGATGCAAAGTAAGAGACAATGATTGTAATTACACGGGGCTCAAGTCCAACTTTGACTTTGATTTCTTTGTGTCTTCTTTCGGTTTTCCTGATGGCAGTAGCAGTCGTTATAACCTTAGTTTCACGGTGTCAATAATTGTTGCCTTTAACATCATTGCCTGGTTATCTAGTGCCCTTGACTGCTGTGAGACGCATGGACATTTATGACGAGCAGACTACCACCATGCGGGTAAGATGGGAGCAGGCAGCGGGTGCCACTGGCTACATGCTGCTCTACAGCGCCATCAATGCCACGCAGCCCACCCAGGAGCAGGAGGTAAGAGACATCATCGGAACACGGAGACTGGGCACACGGCCAATCAGCTGGGGATAGGACAGATTATGACACTATCGCACATGTATTAATATGCAAGAAAACACACACAGACCTACATTGCTAAACACAAGGGGAGACCAAACACTGTAATCAGTTCTTGACAAAATACAGATGTCACACACTGAAATAGCATTTGACAAAGCCACCAGTGACCGCTCCACCACCTTCAACAAGGGGTGGGTGAACCATGAGCTCTGCCAAAGGAGTGTCGAACCTCAGAGGGCCAAAACCCAGCATCGGCAGATGCAATTCTCCCCCTGTTCTCATCCAAATGTCTCAATCTATGTCACTTCCCCTCTGACCTAATGTTGTTGGCTTGGTCTGGTCATGTTGCAGATCAGAGTGGGAGGTGATACAACTGAAGTCGAGCTGGTGAAGTTACTCCCCGACACGGCATACTCACTGTCCCTCCTCGCCCTGCATGGAGAGTCACCTAGTCAACCACTGACCAAACAGGGTGTCACGCGTATGTAGTCATGAGTTGAACTCATTAATGTAGACCATTACAGTATTTCATGAAGCAGAGCCACTTTGGTTTCAGCCTTGTCTTCATCCATGCTTAACTATAATCCCAAAACACTGACCTTCTGCCCCCTGTCCAGTGCCCCTGCCACCTGCGGGAAAACTGAGGGTTCGCGACATCACCCACAGCACCATGAGGCTTTTCTGGGATGCTGCTCCTGGTCTTGTTCGCAAGTACCTCATCACCTACAAGCCTGATGAGGGAGACGCAAAAGAAGTGAGTTTGGTTCTCATCTTATTTCGCTCCCTCTTTTACCACTAAAACCATGGTTTCCACAAGGGCTTCCGCTGCCCGTTGTCTGTTTGAGCCATTAGGTTTGTATATTGATATTTAATGGAGACTGCAGCTGGTTGGATGGACATATGGGAATGTTTTGGAGTCCAATGAAAACATTATAAAACTATCAGAATATGTATTTGAGGGAGTTAAAGGGGGGGGGATTGGACCGCTACTTTATGGTTGCAATCGCCTTGTAGGAGTTCTTGGGCCGCAGTAGAAAACACTGTGGTCTGCATTTTTGCTACTTCCTTAGCCATAAATCAGGTGGAGGTGATCCTCAAACCTCTTCTGATGGAAACACACATGTGAAAGTGACTCATGGGAGGAGGATGCGATGCAGAGCGTGGGGAGGAAGAGCCTACTGCCCAGAAAGTAGCAGAATGTCATGTTTGTTCTGATGGATTATGTGATAGAGCCCAACAAATAACAGAATGTCACTCACAACACAGAGCGTAGGACATATTCCCTCCAGGTGAATCAGTTTGCATGGTTTTATGGTTCAGAGAGACAAATACGGTCTCTGTTTGGGCTATAAATTCAGCAAAAGAATAGCAACTTTTCAAGTTAATGGGTGTTCAGAATTAATATCTTATGTTCAATTTCTTGAAGTTCAGCAAATAAAACTTAATAGGATCAAGAGCAGTAAAATCAGCATGGTGTTTCTTTTAAGTTATTCCAGGTGGTTTTGTTTACAGCTTGTTTGTTGTGT
Organism: Myoxocephalus aenaeus; assembly: GCA_038501785.1. NCBI lineage: Eukaryota > Metazoa > Chordata > Actinopteri > Perciformes > Cottidae > Myoxocephalus > Myoxocephalus aenaeus. The sequence goes on from JBAMJR010000097.1 coordinate 2,354,118, forward strand.
GTCTTTTGTTTGTTCCCATTTTCCTCTGGAAACAAGCACAGTTTTTATATCTTCTGATCAAATTTCCTACTAGTCGACTACTACTTATAACGAGCGCATTCCAGCTGTCGCCAGTGTTCCTGGAAACTCATGCTGTGGGCGGAGTTAAAGCTCGGCAAGACTTGGCCAAATGTTGCTGAAGAGGAAAACATCTGAAGTTCTATGAGCTTTCAAACATCGATATATGTATTTTCTTTTGATTGATTTTGTGTAATATTATTTAACAAGCTTGTTTGATTGTTCTACAGCTGGAAGTGGAAGGAAGTGTGACCACCAGACAATTGGACAACCTGATCTCACAGACTGAGTATGGCCTGGCTGTCACTCCGATCTATGATGAGGGACCTGGTCAGCCAATGTTGGGAGATGCAATCACTGGTAAGAATTAAATCATCATTATTATGACATTGTGGATAATGGCAGTTGGCCTGCCTTTTTAATGATATGGAGATCAAACTTAACTTATCTCTCTCTACTCTGCAGATGTGGTTCCTGCCCCAAAGAACCTGCAACTCTCAGAGGTTACACAGAGCAGCTTCAGAGCCACCTGGGAGCACGGAGCCCCTGACGTGGCTCTATACCGCATTGGCTGGGCCAAGAAGGGAGATGCCAACTTCCAATATGTAAGAGAAAACCAGCTGTCAAAGATGTCAACATTTCTGATCTAATAATTCCTGCAGGCATTTCTTGAGGAGGATCATAGAAAGTGCTTTGGCGATGCTTTGAAAAAGAACTCCAGTGGAGGCATGCGGAACATTTAAAAAATAGACTTTTGCACCAATCCAATGATAAGCACTCTGACATGGATCTTGTGTTGCTCATCTTTGGTTTGTTTTGGCTAAAAGCTTCGACAAGTGCCTTCCTTCACCCTGTGATTGTGTTTTGCTCATCAGACCATTCTGAACAGTGATGAGACAACCCACGTTCTGGAGAACTTGGACCCGGATTCGCCCTACGACGTGTCTGTCACCGCAATCTATCCAGATGAATCAGAGAGCGAGGACCTGCTGGGAAATGAGAGGACATGTAAGATTCACACTCATGCAGCTCTGCGATGACGACTGAACAATCACCTAAGAGAACACGGTTTTGCTTCAGTTGCTTGACAGAATCTCTGATTTAAGGCTAGATCAATTATTAAACTTTTTATTTTTATTTTTACCCTTTCGAAATATGCTGAGTGAAATGTTGAGCAACGGGTAAGCCCATTATACCTTTCTATTTCTGCCTCTAGTGCCTCTAGGGTCCACAAGTGGTGGTAAAAGACGTAAGTATATTTGTGGTAAAGCCAGAGGATGGTTTTACTTACAAGTTGTGAAAGCATGTTTTATTATTTAAACCAGTCATCAGCATTTTTGTTCATTGAACAACCATCATTTCATCATCAAGCAAGGCCCTTAACCCATCCATCGCTCCAGCGGTGCTGTGATGCACCTGACACGGCCGATTTTAATGTTTGTCTGTCCTTGTCTGTGTTTGTCTCATTGTCCATACCATTCATCCCATGGCTTTTCCTGAATCTGTTCTTACCCAGTCAAATGACAAATAAAATGGCTGAAGAGGGATTTCAAATATGCATGTCCTGCAAAACAGGGATTTGAATCCTTGTTTTTGAAGCGCATTCCATCATCCATCATCCATCATCAATTCATCCATTCATCCATCCATCTATCCATCACATTCATCCATGCATTCATCAATCCAACCATTATCATCTTTCCATCAATCCATTGCTGTTAACAAGAATCCACCCATGTATCAGAAAAGACAACATCCCAGAGGAGGATTGTCTTTTCTTCTTTAAAGCTGCAATCCTTGATATAAAACAGTGGAAACCCTGCTTTGTTTTACCATGAAGTAAAGAAAGTGAAGTGAATTAATGTTTTTTTGATGTCATTTCAAGACATTCAAGACAAAGTTTACATTTTAACATGAGCTGACCAAAATATCAAGGACTGTGTCTTTAAAAGATATGTTCAAGATATTCCATGGAAAATCATGTGCTACATGACGTATAGACATCTTGAAATGGTCATAATTGTGCAATGTGTGTGCGTTTTCCAGTACCTCTTGGACCTCCTACCAACTTGGTTGTATTCAACGAAACCACCACCACTTTGAACACCAGGTGGAATCCGGCTCCAGGCCGAGTCCAGAACTACAGGATCACTTACGTTCCTACAGCTGGAGGCAGGAGCCAGACTGTAAGTGACCCAACAGACCAACACACTGCTTTGTGTAGCTGTCGTGTTTTCTAAAATCTACACAAGACATATAGTATTCATTTGCAAGGTGCTTTTATTGCAGTTTCCTAACTTGGGACAATGCTCTGGTAGTTTAATGGCAAAGAAGAAACACAAGTTATAATTTAATCTGAATAGTTTGAGAGGAAAAACAGCAGTAGCAGTACTGGTCATTAAAATATTACTCCTTAATCTTCTTGCCCTCTTCACTGGATTTCAGTCTGGCATCACCTCGCCAGGCAAACTGCTGTTAATGACCCCTTGAGCTTTAACTCAATCACTGGATCTGTTTCTTCCTCCAGAGCTCATTTGCCTCCAGGAAATATAGGTGCTGCCACTGGTATTGCATTATTTTAGTTTATCTTAAGTCAAATCTCTTAATCGGTTGTTTGGATATGGCGGCATTAATGTGGACAAAACCCTTCCTAGTTTTTCTCAATATTTCCGGACACCGCAGACAGTCTCCCACTGGCCCTGCATTTGTTGGCTGCCTAGCTGAATGTGCAAAAGTCTTTTTGGATGACAGTTGAATACTTGGTTTTAATTTGCTGTCAGACATTTCTCATCGCTTCCACATGCAAGACTTAAAAGCAAGCATGCTAAACGGTGCTTATGCCCACGCCCTTACACAAGACTACAGACTAATAGGCACACTGATAAGCTACGAAACAACCCCTTAAATCAACGGGAGATGTTACAAACAAATATGTCATCCTCTTTTATGGGTTGTGAGAAGTTAATAAAGAAATAAACCCATTTTGATGATATTGAAAGTTCACATTTTGATAATGTCACAGCTCTATGGGGAGGTAATAAACAGACATCTTAGAGATTAAACTTTGATGGTTCACACTCAGTGTGTGCTATATGGCTATCTGCAAATATGTAAGTGTGTGTGTGTGTCCATGGAAAATGGAATGTGTCAGGTCAGTGTATGTTTGTGTAATGAGAGAGTACTGTGCTACAGGTGTCATATATTATAGAGTAGATTGGCAATTGGTTCCCTGTACTTTCCTCTCTTTTAATAAAGTCCAGATGACAGCCAACATTTGTCATACTGGAGACGGCAACGAAAGGTTTAAGCACATTTTCAGAAGTCAGAATTGTTGTGCAAAATTCAGCTTCGGCTCAGCTGGTGTTACAGCTGAACATAACTTTCCCTTTTAACTCAAGGTGGAATGTTTTCCTCTCGAGTACTTGATGAAATCAAGTTGTGCTGATTGCTTGGGTGATATCACACTGAAAGGTTGATGGAAAACTGGAAGCTAAAAAGCTAGCATCAGCCAAGGCATCTTGGTGCACTGTCAGGATTTCAAAGAGTTTAGCTAACACAGGGAGTTTTGCATCGTTTCGTCTGGGACAACATGTCTGTTTTATGAAATGTCTGACACACATTTTGCAGAAAACTACTGCAGTGCCAAATTTGAGAACTTCCTCCCTTTTGTTTTCTTTTTCATTCGCTGATAAAATATTCCGCCAGTTGGTTAAGAGACTGAGCTGCACAGTGATTAAAGAAACCCACAGAGGATTACAGCAGACTTAAAAGCACAGGCGGTTTCACTATCATACACAAATCCACATGCAACCACACAGCCAGAAGTAATGTAGTAAATTCATCACCAGTCATGACTGTTATGACAAGACATCCGACTGTTTCAGCCATCAGCGCACAGATTTACCTTGGCCAGTGTGCTAATGGACATTCAAAACATCCCTCTTCTGAAATGTTGACAGTCTTTCAGTTTTCGAGGCACCCATGGAGAGCTGCTAAACTCTTGATCCCATCCGATAAACAGATCAAATATATTTTCTCTCAGTGGATACTAGAATTGCTCAAAGTTGTTGAAAGCTATCGTAAGGCGTATATAGATTGTAGAAAATGCAAATGCTTTCCAACTTAAGTAGTAAACAGTTGTTTGAATAGTTAAATTAATGCAGTATGAACACCTAGGGTTCACAAACATTTGACAGCATCAGTTATAAGAATATATTTACTATATTTAATACATATAAGCCAAGGTTAGATGAAATGTATTCTTTCCCAACTAGACCCAGGTTGGAGGGAAGAAAACTACTGTCCTGCTTCCCAAGCTGACCCCTGACACTGAATACTCCATCACTGTGGTGGCGGTCTATGCCAAAGGAGTCAGCAAGGAACTGAAAGGCCCTGGAAAGACAAGTGAGTTAACATTGACACCTCATGATAAATGTATACAGTTGTAAAAGTGCACTCATGGACATTCTTTTAGAACATTAGAGTTTACAGACACTGTTTGGGTTTGACAGTTCAACTGTATAATACTTATGTTACCCCAGAGCCTTTGGGCGGTGTTAGGAACCTGCGGGTCACCGACCCCACTACCAGCACCCTGAATGTCCTGTGGGAGGCAGCTGAAGGCCCCGTGCGTCAGTATAGGGTCTTCTATGTCCCTGCAGCTGGAGGAGAGGAAGAGATGGTAAGTTTGAAATATCATTAGATCACGTTGAGTGAAATGGGCTTCTCTTTAAAATCCCAATTAGGCCCTATCTGTTGTGGCCAGAGCACATCCTGATGTAAGTCTTGTTATACTTCTGCCCAGGTCCAGGTCTCAGGCAGCACCTTCAACACTGTGCTGAAGAACCTGCACCCTGACACTGTCTACACAGCAACTGTGGTTCCGGTCTACTCTGCTGGAGAGGGACAACGCATGTCTGAGAATGGCAAAACCTGTAAGCAGTGCATGCATACAATCAACCCGTTACAATGATGATCCGTGCAGGGACGTTTAGAAGCAGTATCGACCTCCTTGAAAGACATTTTCAGGGTTTGGAATGGCCCAGGCTAACTGAAAAGCCCTAAATGAAATACTGCGTGACGGCAGTGTGATTTTTAGGAAGACATTCATGTCCATCCAGAATGAACTTACTTGCCTCAGTTGTTGGCTTGTTGTCACTGGATGTCATAAACCTTCAAGGAGACAACCATTTATAACTTATTTTCTTTATATCATCCAAATCCTTTCACAAGCTGGAAGCCAAGCCAAACTGATTAAATGCCAGAAGTGCATTAATGCGCACTTAAATCACACCTAACATGGAAAATGCAACATAACCTAAAATGACAGTATCAAGCTCAGTCAGCTTAGTTTGAACTTCATTGAAGAGCACATTGTTTTCCAGTTTCTGCCACAATTTCAAACCACCAAACTCTGCTGGGAGTGAGTCAGCATTTTGCGGGTTGATTGCGTAGGAAGGAATTCCTCCGGGTTGGCAGCATCATAATGATGTCTCCTCTCTCTTTACCGTAATATTGTCCATTTATAGGTAGGAAGGAAGGGTAGTGGTCAGGATAATGGTGGGGATAGGGAATGGGGGAGGGGGGTATTGAGTAATTGGCTCTCCTTTGGGAAAAAGAAACAGGAGGGTTAGACATGAATGGAGAGCATTATATGTTACTGCCTGCTACTGTTACCCCCATTTTCCCTTCTGGAGCAATGGTCCTTCATGTTCTGTGGCTTTTTCCTAGAAATGTTAACCAAACTCTTATACAGTATGTACAGTAGGTCAGATCATGCTGCTGCAAAGCTTTATACCGCTCACCTTTTAACTTTGTCGCATCTGTAGACTATATCGTCATCTGCATTCAGACGGCAGTGCCTCAATTTATTATACAATTTAAGGATGGATCAGCTCTCACTACTTGAGCTAACTTTGCAAGCAACTTAATTGTGCCTTCAAATTAAAATCAGCTTGCTAGGTAACAGGCTTTGGTTTGTGTAACTTAGGGAAGTACGGAAGATCCCTCGCTGTGTTTTGCCCACTGTGTTTTTCCCACTGTGTTTTTCCCATGCATTTTTTGGGTTATATGGGGGAGCGGCACAAAGCTTCTAAACATCTGCTTAGGTTTTTTAGAGGCAAGCTTCACACAGGGCTGCACATACGCCTTTTATATCCTATTCATTAACCTCCAGGGCACTGACAGGAAGTGTCCTGTTGATAGCAGTATTGTTAAATAATGTCTTAAACTCGGCTGTGTTGGTTGCTGGCCGCTATTGTTCCCATTTCATTGCAATGTTCTCATGTAGTCGTTGGACGGTTCTGGATGTCCACAAAACAAGTCTAGACCATGTTGTGTTAAATGAGACTGAATGACAGTACCACTGGTTAAGAGACTCACAAAGGTATCCTTTCAAACTTGTAAATAACCCCATGAAACTACATAAGGTCAAACTTCACAATGCTAAAACACAAATACAAAAAGGAGCATGCTTCAAATATTTCTGTAGCAATATTATAGCTGTTATTCTTGTGTAAACTATGGTTTTAGCCTCTAATTTACTGGCCTCTGAACCATTCCCCACTTAGGAGTACCTGACCTAAACAATCTGTTTTTCTCTTCTCTGCCTTGTCTCATCCTATCTATCTTCTAAATCTTTACAAACCACTTGAGTTGCTGGCCCTTAACCTCATTCTGTCATCACTCTTTTCTCTATGTCTAACCTTCCTCTCGTCAATCTTCTTTTCACTTTGTACCCTGTTTTGGCTTAACCTTACACCGATCCTCACCCAAACCTATGACTTTCGTATCTCTGTCTCTACCTCTAACCACTGCCTTTCTACCCAACATTCCTGACTCGGCAGTGGTGCGTAGCCCCGTCAGGAACATCCAGGTTTTCAACCCCACCACCAACACTCTGAACGTTCGCTGGGAGGCTGCCACGGGTCCAGTCCAGCAGTACCGGGTGGTCTATGCTCCGCTGACTGGCGCCAGGCCCTCTGAGTCGGTGAGTTTCCATCCACTGTGTGTGGGACCAAGTGTAATATAGCACATATGCATACAAATAAAGAACATTTACATTGGTGCACAATGGCACCCATAACTCCAACTTCTTTTTTATTGACTTATCACAGCCTATCAGTTACCATCTTATTGCACACAAACTGAGGGTTTATTAAGAAAGAGGATAATTAGGACACACCCGGGTGGTGGTGGTGTGGTCGCATGTCGCCCAAGCAGCAACCAATTAAAATGTTTATCCAGCATTTACATTTACCATATGTGATCAGAAATGAGCCTCATCCATTAGTCTGTTCACCAAATGGTCCATGTTAACGTGTTTGTGTGCATGCATGTGTGCAGTTACTGCCAGCTGAATTCTCCTTTTTTACGCACTGCTTAAGATAAATGGCAACTCCCGTTCTTGACACAATATGTGTCATCTGGCACCAGTGTGACCACATCTTCAGGGTTTCTGGGTTGCTTTAAGAATCCACAAGTGTTACTTTGACATAGTATCATTAGCTCTCTCCAGCATCTGCCAGTATTATTGCACCATTAAGAACAGTTTCCTTACTGGGACTTTAATAACATGGTATTTGAAGTGTCAGGCTTATTCCAGTTTATTGATAGAGAGGTACACATTTTATGGCGAGCTCAGGCCTTTTTCGCAGCTGGAGCCAATGATGTGCAATGTGGCCTTTTTCAGCCGGCATCATTAAATTTAACACTCGTTGGAGATTTTAGGTATTTATTACAGGCATCACCGATGTCGCCTGTGATGTTTTTGTACTGAGAACCTCAAGCACCTCAATGAATTGTTGACCAGGACAGATGGGAGCTGTCTGCATGCGCCATGAAACGATAGTGAGCAAATTCCCCAACCCATTCGCTGGTCACACCCTGCACCACACACTTATCCCCATTTCCATTGTAAGCACATAAACGAGCATCCATCCCTCCCCTTCCCTCACTCACAGAGGTTAACACAAGCCTTTGAGAAGCGTAATCTGTCCAGCTAACTAACAGCAGGTGGCTCCTACGTAATCAGCTGTTGTTACTGTCAAACTAGGTTGAACAGCAGTGCCAGCTGTCAAAAATCTAAGAATTATTTGGCTCTTCTTTCACTTCGTGCTGTTTAGTAAAAAAGACGGTTTCAAAGGGAGTTTACAACACAAGCAGCTGTCAGGCGACGGGGAATGGAGTTAGGCATCATGCCTGTGCATCCCGACACAATTGCTCGGGTTTATTTGAGAAAATAAGCACATTTGCTGTCATCTTTGTCTGATTTTACTGATCAGTAAAGGATTTAAGTGAACACATGCTGCACTGAAACTCTTCGGTAGTGTCTGTTTCTCACATGCTTGATGTCTCTCTGCAGATTTTGGTACCAGGGACCACCAAAGAGGCCCTGCTGGAGCAGCTGCTCCCAGACACTGACTACAATGTTGGAGTGGTTGCACTGTATAGTGACGGCGAAGGACCCACTATCAGTGATGCCGGAAAGACACGTAAGAACCTTTTCCAGTGTGTTAAAAGACCATCCTAAAGTAGGAATAACAATCTAAGGACCATTTGTATCATGCAAGTGCAGATCTAGTATAGGTATTTCAACAATTAGCCTCACATATAAGTTCCCCAAAAAACTGGAGGTATAGAAATGTTTTGAATGTACACACAAACCAACACTTTTACATGTTTCCTCGCTCAGGGCCCCGCAGTGGTCCAAGGAACATGCGTGTATATGACCCCACCACCAGCACTCTTTCTGTGAGCTGGGAACATGCTGAAGGTCCTGTCACGCAATACCGCATCACCTATGCCCAGACCACAGGAGACCCCATCGAGGAATTTGTAAGGATGTTTGTAAATCCACATAATTCCACTGTTGCTTAATGTTTTAAAAATTCCCTTTTTAGAGTGACAATTATCCATTTTTGCCCACAGCTCTAAGTAATAAACCAACTCTCATTGATCTGAGATATTAATGCAAATGTATCCCCTATATGCTCTTGATGTGTTCTTGCATTAATCCTTTTCTTTATGTGATATGGCTAATATCTTACAGACTGTAGTACCGGGAAACAGAAACAATGTGATCCTGAATAACCTCGATCCAGACACTCCTTATAATATCAAAGTGACTGCCATGTATGCTGATGGAGCAGGAGGACAGCTGGAAGGAGACGGACGCACAGGTAGGAACAAATTAGTCTGTGGGTTTCGACTCATGCAGAGATCATGAAAGTGGGCTCATTGACAGCAGAAGTGGAACAAGTGAAATTCTTGACTTGTCATGAGGGCCAAACGCACCAAGAGCCTTTGCCAGACAATTATGATCTGGCTGTGCGCCAGTCAAACAAAAGGAGCCCTGTTACGTGACGTACTGCCACTCCGCTCCTTGAGGCGGCTTAATATTTAGTTTCTTATTATTTCTCTGATGTGGTTAAATATATCATCCCCTCGATCACACGTTGAGGTATTCCACCCATAATTCTAAGTCATAATGAACAATAATAGGCTGTAATTCAGTAATTACTATGTTGACAACATTAAAGTATAATTCCATTCCATTGCAATGAAAAGAAATCTGTGTTGACTGGTCTGCCCTATCTTGTTTCCCACAGTGGGTATGCTCGGCCCCAGGAACCTTCGTGTTTCTGATGAGTGGTACACCCGCTTCAGGGTGTCCTGGGACCCTGCCCCCTCCAAGGTTACCGGATACAAGCTCATCTACCAGCCTGAGGGTATGGACATGTTGTTATGGGGATAGAACGGTGTTAGTAACATTTATAAAATCAGAAGGGCTTTCTTTTTAACACAAAAACATTTGGGGACTTTTTTTTATGTCTACTTTCAGGCTCTGACGAGTCCGCGGAGGTGTTTGCTGGAGACGTGACCTCCCACCAACTGCATAACCTGAAGCCTGGAACCACATATGACCTGAAGGTGCTGGCACAGTACGAAACAGGCCTCAGTGCGCCTCTCATTGGACAAGGCACCACATGTAAGTTAACAGTGCAAAAAAAACATTCGTTGACAGGTTTATCTGCACAAAATGAAATAGATGATTCTAGTTTGAAATGCCAATCCATTGTCCTACAAACAGGTGTTGTAGTGAAAGATTATGTACTAAGAAGAATGCTTCCCTTTAGTGTACCTGAACGTCACAGACCTGACCACCTACAACGTTGGCTATGAGTCCTTCTGCATCCGATGGACCGCCCACAGAGCAGCCACCTCCTACAGACTCAAAGTCAACCCTATTGATCGTAAGTGCTTTACTCAATGCACTATGAAGGCCTTGATCATGTAAACTTGAGTCTCTCTAATCTGGATTCTCTTTTTTTCTTTTTCCTCTCCTCCAGCCTCCAATAAAGGAGCTCAGGAGATCACTGTCAGAGGTTCGGAGAGTAATTACTGCTTTGAAGGCTTGACCCCTGACTCGCTCTACGACGCCACAGTGTACACCCAAACCCCCAACCTGGAGGGACCTGGAGTTAAAGTAAAGGAGAGGACATGTAAGATAACGTTCTCTATGCTAGTTTTAATGCTAATATATCAAAGGACAGTGCTCGCACACGCATGATCGGTAAAAGCAACTGGAACATCCAATTTATTTTGCGTTACACTTATATATATACCCTCATTAGCCACAGTGTAGTCTGTCACTTTAAATGTTGTGCATGTGTTTCTGTTTTGTCTCACAGTGGTCAAACCCACAGAGGTGCCAACAGAGCCTCCCACCCCCCCTGCTCCAGTAACAGTGCCCCCTGCGCTAGATGGTGAGGAGAGCTCTGACATTTGCACCATCATGCTGCTATAGTAATTCTTACGCCTTAGCGGAGATTAGGTTTAACATTAACATTAACATCATTGTACCTGCATTACAGTGTGCAAAGGTGCCAAGGCAGATGTGGTCTTCCTCATTGATGGTTCCTGGAGCATTGGAGATGAGAGCTTCAACAAGGTCATCCAGTTTGTCAAGAGCATGACTGGAGCCTTTGATGTCATCAGCCCTCGTGGCATGCAGGTCAGCATTAACCTTGATGATGTCTTTAATGGTTATTTCTCTACACATTAACGTCAGATAAACTGACCAAATGTTTTGAAAGATATGTTTGCATCAGCCATTGTCACTCTCTTATCATTTCTCTCTCTTTTTGCACAGGTTTCATTTGTGCAGTACAGTGATGAAGCCAAGACTGAGTTCAAGCTGAACACGTACCAGGACAAGGGCGTAGTGATATCAGCTTTGCAGTCTGTGCGCTACAGAGGAGGCAACACCAAGACAGGTACACCACTGAAAAAAACACAGAGGCATCTTATTAAACTAATTGTTCTAAAGAAGAAGATTGAGTGAGTGATAACCTTAAGCTGTTATTTTTGTAGCATACTTAATTAAGATAAGATGAAGTAATCCTTTATTAGTCCTGCAGCAGCGAAATTTACAGGATTTGCCTGAGCAAATAAAAGTGCTGGTGACTTGTCAAAGTCGGTTCCCCCTTTGAATAGTGTTCCCCCTCCTGTTAAAATAATAGTGCCCCCCTTGGTGGTTAGGGTTAGGTTTAAGGGTTGGTTCAGGTCTCAGGAGGGGAAGGGGGAGGCACATATTGACTGAGAAACAGAATTCAAAACAACATCTTTGACAGCAGTCGCAGCATTACCAACGCTCCAAACTTACGGACTGTTTAAAGCCACCTTTGTGACATGAATATATATCTTACAGTTTTAGTTACCTCGCTAATTCACACTATTAATACAAATATATTCAATAAATAAACGATGATAATAAATCAATACACTTTTATTGGTCCCCAGGGAGGAAATTCACAAGCCAACCAGCAGTATGTATCATATATAGAAATGTATTAAAATTAGCTCAACATTCACCAGCTGGAATAATGAACACAAATGGGAGGCTCTGAATGGGAGGACAAATATGCATACATTTTATTTTATACAAAAACACACCTCACAGAGCGATTGTGTATTTAACATGAATGTGAGTATTATAATAACATGTTCTATTAAATTCAAGTACTTGGTAAATCATTATTTTCAAAGGCTACAAATCCTCACGAAAGAGTTCACTTGGAGAACCCTGTTTCATGCTCTCTGAACCCTCTACTTCATTGTGATCTCCCTCCCTCACCCAGGCGTCGCTCTGAAGCATGTCTATGAGAAGGTGTTCACCTCAGACAGCGGCATGAGGAGGAACGTCCCGAAGGTGCTGGTGGTGGTCACAGATGGACGTTCCCAGGACGACGTCAAGAAGAGTGCAGAGAAACTGCAGCATTCTGGTATGTGTAGAATTATTAATCATTGCCATGCGTGTTTTGGTCCATGTTGTATGTCATAGAGCTAATTTCCCATATTCCCTTTTTCTCCCAAACTTTGTTTTCCCTCACCAGTTTTGTGGCTGATTTAATAAAAAATGAAAATACCCCTGCAGTGATAAAACTGCCTGTGGTTATTGGAAGTTTAACAGTAGTCTTTGTTTTGTGTGTGTTTTGTGTTTTACCCCTCCACAGGCTACAGTGTGTTCGTGGTTGGAGTCGCCGATGTGGACATGTCGGAGTTGAGAGTTATCGGCAGCAAGCCCAGTGAGAGACATGTGTTTGTGGTGGACGACTACGACGCTTTTGCCAAGATCCAGGACAACCTGATTACCTTCATCTGTGAAACAGCCACTTCCAGTAAGGCGGACATTAATATATCACAAAACACTATTGTATTTAAGTATTTCTGCTTTCAAAGAGGAAAACATTTCTTTTGACTTTGATGACATGTGGTTGATTAATGCACCTGCAAAGGTAACAGGAAAGCTCACGCATTGCCCCACATTTCAACGGATCTACTGTCAAAACATGTACAAACAGACGTCAGTCACTTTCTTTAAGCCTTTATCTGTTTTTCCAACCCTCTACAACGTTTTGTCCTGTTTCAGCTTGCCCTCTGATCTACATCAATGGGTTCACAACACCTGGTAAGCATAGAGCATCACCATGTACCTTGAACATTCACTAATTCCTCCGGAGTTTGTTGTTTCCCTATTTCGATTTCCATCCTCTCTTGTTCTTACCCCTTCCAGGCTTCAGGATGCTGGAAGCTTTCAACATCACAGACCGGACATTCGCTGGCATGAACGGTGTATCCATGGAGTCAGGCTCCTTCAACAGCTACATTGCCTACAGGCTGCATAAGGATTCCTTCCTGAACCAGCCCACAAAGTAAGAGCTAAGACTAAATAGTGTTTCTCTGTGTGTGTGTGTGTGTGTGTGTGTGTGTGTGTGTGTGTGTGTGTGTGTGTGTGTGTGTGTGTGTGTGTGTGTCAAACAGAGGGAGTAGATGTCTAACTATGTCCATATTCCCAGCCTATTGGCCTTATCTCCTGTGCACTTTAATTCTGCCCAGCCCACAGTCATTATTCATAATGATGCCTCTGTAGTCAGAAGGGTTTCCCCAGTGCCCCTTGGCTATGAGCCCACACCCCTATTTGTTGTTGCAGCTTGTGGAATATGTGGTGCTAGCAGGAACACAAAAATGTGGTCGTGGAATTAAAACACTTCCTGGACCAGCCCTCCTCCCACCTGTGTCACACTAGGTGCAAACAAATCACCTCGGGGTCAAGAGCTTTGTGTCTTTATTGGGCCTCATTTAAGTAGTGTTACGCAATTTCAGAACTGCAGGAGTATCCAAACCTCCTCAGCATACTTTGTTAATATGTTTATAACGATGAGTACTTTCTGTGCACATTGCCGTAATGTGCACAAATGGAAACACTTCGGACTTCAGCAAAGGAGAGGGCACATCACATGTTTTCAACATGTGGGCAATTTCTGCAAAGCCAAGGGGGAAACTGGCAATCATTTACAGGTTTGGCAGCCGACGTAACAGACCGGACGCTGTATCATTGCATGGAGCCTTAATGGTCTTGGTATTCCTTTCTAGCGTAATATTCTGACTGCTAGTGTGATGATGGCACAGCTCTAATCGTGACTCATCACAATGTATGTATTTTACCCTTACAGGGAAATCCATCCGGAGGGTCTTCCCCCAGCCTACACCATCATCCTGCTCTTCCGCCTGCTGCCCGACACGACCACTGAACCTTTTGATATCTGGCAGATTTCCGGCAAAAACAACAACCCCGAGGTCGGGGTCACCGTCAACCGTAAGCCTCCCATCCGTTGCAGCCCTCAGCTGGAGGGGGAAGCTGCTGTACCTGACCCAAAATAGACACAGCTGTACACTCTTTATGAACAACTCTAGCTCTCTCTTAACTCATTTTCAAGCAGCTAAAGTTATGGTATCTTTGTCACATATGCTAGGCTGCAAATAAGACAGTTGAGGCATATTAACCACTGCTCTGAATAACGTTCAGATTTTGGATTTTGCTTTTTTTTTAAATTCTCTATTTTTAAACAAGTGTCTTTTACAAATGTGCGCTTACACACGTGGTAAATGCGTGCAAATAATTACGAACATTGGCCTAATCCCTCCTAACCTTCCCTTTAGCCCTCTCCTCTCTCAAGAACCATGTGTTCTCGATAGTCCTGTCTGTGCTTTGCGTGCCACCGCATCGTAACACACTGTCAGGGATTCATCAAAGGCCCTTTTCTTTTCAGCTTCCAGCAAAACGATCACGTTCTACAACAAGGACACCCGAGGAGAGATCCAGAGAGCCACGTTTAATGAGGAGCAAGTGAAGCAGGTTTTCCATGGGAGCTTCCACAAGGTAAACACAATGCATGATTCTTAAAGAGGGGAGTAATTTGCGTACAACATAGTGATATTATTAAAGTTTGGCTTTAATAGTAAAGACCGAGAATATTTTGTGGGATGATTATCCTTTTCAGATCGTTTTACATGCAGAATATTGTTTTTGTTCTTTTCTTTTCCTTCCACATATATTGGTTTTAAATAATTTCACATGTCCCTGTGTCGTTTAAGTGGACTAAATTAGCTTCCAATGTGAAGATCTGAATAACAGCCGATGCCATGTAGCTGTATAGTGTGAGCTGTCAAAAGTTACCTTGCTATCCATCTGAGTGCCGATCTGCTGGATCAGTAAACCTTTTTATGATATACATAAATTCAAAGAGAGGTTGGAGGGAAATTGCGATCGCTCCGTCACCAAGCATAATGTGCAAACTGTAACAGTCAACCATGGAGGTCTGACCACATCAAGACTGGTGACTCTCCTTGTAGTTGTTTAGTGAATTCCAAACCAGTCAGGTCCAGTCAGGAGACTGGATTTATTTAAATGTTATGTTCCGCTTGAGTTGGGTTAAGAAATGGCATACAGCATACTTTATGGTATTTCTTTAAAGAAGTTCTCCAAAAATTTTGTATACAGGAAATCGATGCAACTGAGGCCAAGATAACCTGATTTGTAGTGCTTTGTATAGGTCAATCTTCAAAAGAACTGCATCCTATGTTCCCCATTATGCAACTCAATAGCATCTTTTGTTAGACTTTCCTTGTCTGGTAAACTCCCACGTCTGTCAAGCTCCACACCTCACTTTGTGTTGCAGTATACATTTTTAAGTCTATAGTCTGGTCTGACATTCCCCTCATTAAACCATCAGAGTTATGTTCTTAGACAGAGCCACAGAACACATTACACAAGTGTTTTCAGTAGTATTACCCATGCCAAGAACTGAACTGTATGTGTACAATTGGTGGAGTGCCCCTTGAAACCCTTTGCTGCAGCTCTCATAGAGAGTATAACACTATAGAGATGGCTTAAGGACACTTCATAATAGTTCTGGAAGCACGAATACATTCTGGAAGCATTGTTAACAATGGATTAAAAGTTTGAATCCAGATGTTTTCTAACTCTCCCAATAATACATTTTCCTTTCTCTAAACTACTCCGTGTCACTACTCCTGTCTTTCATGAACGAAAATTAAGAGTGAACTCCCTTTGGGGAGCGTAACTTAGAATATTCAATAACATCAACTACACTTCAAACAATCTGTCAAAACCTCTCGTCCAACTTTAAATAATCACCCACAATGGTGTTATTGTTGTGCAAACTCTCTGCTTCTTTTCAGTGGTTCAAACACTACATTAGGCCCACATGCCAAGCATACAACTGTAATAAACAACATTTGTATGTAGTAGGCAGTCTCTTACGGCCACAGCAAGAGGTAAAAAGAGACATCAAAACCTTCAAGTCCAAATCAAAGTAGCAGCGAATATAAAACATCCTCTGTTGCACAGTAGGGTGTAGAGAGAACAATGAGGGACAGTATATTTTCATACCAATCTTGAATGGCTTAAGATGCTTAAGATTGAGGAAAAACAACTGCTTCCAATGTATCGACTTTGCTCCAAAGGCACACTGGTCCTTATTTAGCACCCCACCCTTGTTCCAAATTCTAATGTAATCAAAATGAATGACCCTTTTCAATGTTCCATGGTCTTATCTGACATCAAACGTCGCCCACTTCCTGATATTACAAAGTACAGTTTTTTTAACTGAAGATCTGATGGGAGCGATATATTGGCCCGCGGATCAGAGGATTCTGTAACTGGCTTTTCAGTTTGAACATTTAGTATCCCACATGTAATTGCAGGGTAACTTCATGAATGAATAGGACCCTGGAAAATGTTGGGTCAGACTCAGGACTAGATGTAAATGACATCACTACTGGTCATGTTGGACAGCAGGATGTGTGTGTGTGTGTTTTCTCAACATGTGGCCGTGGTGGAGACTGTAGTCTGAATGTACACTGGGTGGCTAGTTTGCGGTGCTGTAGTTATTGGTCCATGAGCTGGCGAGTCTGCAGCGGTCTACCTAGCTGCTTATTTACTGTTCTGCTGAGTAACTGTCAATGCCGACAGCTGTGGTGGTTTGTGTTTACATGTTGTGATTGGTTTACCAACACTTATCCGTGGGTATACAGAGTGACCTCTGTATTAAAGTGTGTACGTGTGTATGTGTGGCCAGAGTGACCAATGATGAGGCTTGTCACAAATGGCAGCTGGACTTATTGTCCATGAGTGAAAATTACCAGAACAAAACCCACATGTTGACCTTTGAGGTTCCGGTTAATCAAGTAGAGCTTCAACCTAGGATTATGTTAATTATTGATTCATATAGAGATTCTATCCTCTTAAAAAAATTTATTCATTAGTCTATAAAAAGTCTGCAAATGGTAAAAAACAAAAAAAAAAAATCTCTATCAAATGTTCCAAAACCCCATGGTGACATCTTCAAATACATTGTTTTCACATTTTAGTGGATAGAACAAGTGGAAATCTGCTGTCATTGCTTAATATTTTGCAGATTATTTTTCTGTCGATCACTTGATCACTGTACTATTCTTGTACTAAAAGACTGCTTGGCAGATTTAGCTTTCCTCATCAGGCCAGTTAATAAAAAGTAACCCAGGCTGGAGAGGTCGTGGTCTATTGCTGATAGAACATGTGGGAAAGCTCTCAGAGATGACTATAGCAGATGGTAGCCACTCACTAGCCCACTAGGGAATCCCCTCCCACACTCAAAGGGTGGGAGCCCGTAGAGGGAACGTTTCTCTCAACCGAAGTGAAGAGGACATTTTCCATAAGCCGCAGTGACCAGTCGTGTATTCAGAGTTACACGCTCAAAGTTTCAGCATGTATGTTGGTGAGGTCACTGAACAGCGCACCGTAGTTTGCCTCCGTGCTTAAAACACACACAAACCTTATTGTTCTTTGAGATGTCTTTTACTCAGTTTTTCAAACTTTCCTTTTAGGCACTTTGTTGGGAAGGTTGAGCCAATATACGCATACACTCATTAAGACAGAGAGGGAGTTTTTTTGCCAAATTGTCCACTGACTGCAGTCATTGTACTCTCCATTTGTGACGACTTTCTTTTGGACTCAAAGACATCTTCCTTTCTGTGAGACAAGTAGACTTCCTGACCCTGAAAGCCACTCTCGACATACAGGAAATTAACTTCTCTTACCAAAGAAATCCACAGGGACTGGTCTGTTCGCAGGTGCCAGATCAGAAATGACAGCTTCACATCTAGAATGATACAATGGAACTGACTGACCTAAGTGGGGAGTCAATGTTCAGCAACAGCACTAGTCACATTGAAAACCCAATCTAATGGAGATTTTATAGTGGTTATTTATTTCCCTTTCTCTCAATAAAAGCTAACATACGCTAATTCATTTAATTTCATGCATGCACTAATAGCAAGCATGGAATTAAGGTTCAGGATTATGAAAACGAAGGAACAGTCAGGACAGAGCCAAGAACAATAAAATCTAATGTGACAGTAATTACGGAAATATTTCATGTGTATTGGAGCGGAGACCTGAAATCTTACCATTTGGACTCTGACTGGGTGTTGACACAGGAAAGCACAGTGAAACCTTCTGTGTTAACAATTGATGAATGCAAATTGTTCATCTGTCAACACTTCGTTGCAGTAGGACTAGATTACTTAGCAACAAATACGATCAACTGAGGAAACAATGGTCTCTAGAAAGCAAGTTTTTCCTGAGGCCTTATTTTCCAGTGACTACCGTAATTTTGTTGGGTTTACTTATTGGTCAGTGAGGTAATATATACATGTTCATTATTTGCCATCCCAGTATATCATCCAAAGTTGTTTAGGTAAGCCCTCAGGGGCATCGTGGTAAACAGTAATGTATCCATGCCAGGACCCTGGGATAAACGACACCCCTCTCTCTTTGTGGTCCACCAGAGACTTTGTTCTGCTGCCAAGGAAGTCAACTGTAATTTGGTGATTGGTTGCCAGGAACTACGGCCTAGTCTGTGGTTGGTATGGTTTTGTAGAAAGAAATAGTAGCTTGCTTTTCCTGACATAAAGAAAGCTTGTCTGACTGTTGAGCAGGGGGAAATTTGCAACAGTGAGGAAAAAGTATGGAAAGTGTAGGACGTTTGATGGCACACCGCACATGATATTGCTTCAAGATGTGGAACAGGGTTCTCTGACAGGAAACTTCAAAACCTGGCACTTTATCATTCTGTGTTGTTATACAATCACTGACTGCAGCTTTAAAGCCAACTGTTGTATATTTCCCTTTTTATGATCTATTCATCTGTGGAGGCATCAAACAGCAGTCTTATGCCAAATCAGTAACCACTCTGGGGCAATATCGGAATCTATCATTAACATGGTTCTGCAAAGACTAAACAATTCACTCAATCTGGCAATTATGTGCAATACAGCATCAGCATCTTCATACGCTCCAGACAACATGGGTTAAAGAGCTTCAGGGAAGTAGTTTCTGGCCTTATGGTTGCAGTTTCTTAAAGACTTTCCCTTCTCTTTAAAATGGCAACAATGCCTGTTCCAAAGACAAATGAATGCCACCCGACTTTTAAAAAGCTCCAGTGTTCTTGGTACTCTTTGCCAAGTAATTGTGTTGCAACAAAGCTGGCAGCTGTGAAGTACTGAGAAGACAATACGGTTTTGTTAATTGTGCCCTCTCCACATCCTCTCCCTCCCTGCAGCTCCACATCAGCGTCTCTGCAGACAAAGTCAAGCTCAACTTGGACTGCCAGGAGGTGGCAGAGAAGCCCATCAAGGAGGCCAACAACATCACATTGGACGGCTATGAAGTGCTCGGCAAGTTGGCCAGGTCTGGAGGCGGAAAGAGGCAGTCTGCGACAGTAAGCGAAAAAGAAACTCGTGAAAAACGCAAAGGCTTAGAAAAGCCCGTTTGGAAGAGCATCTCACAGCTTTCCAAAGGATGAATATCCAAATCCTCCTGTGCGTAGATGCACAATTACATTTTAACCAGTCCCAGCGACAGCTGGAGGGATGGAAGCCTGCACATTTTTCTTTCTCTGAGGGACTCACAGTTGTCCTTGCTTTCAACATTGTGCATTTTCATCAAGAATGGCAGCCATTTGTAACACCCCTCGATGTTTTCCCCTTCTTTTCTGTTGTGTAGTTCCAGCTCCAGATGTTCGATATTGTCTGCAGCTCGAGCTGGATCAGCCGAGACAAATGCTGCGACCTGCCCTCCACAGTAAGCACAAGTGTCATTTCAGAATCATGTCACAACAAAGTCAAGTCAAAAGGCCATCTATAGGTGCACTTACAGAATCATTAAGCTTGTTTGTTCTTAGAATCAATAGCAGATGAACCATTCTATTTACTGTATATACTGTATGCATGCACATCTTCTCAGAGGTATATCTAAGCTGGTTTGTAGTTATTAGGCTAAATGCAAGACTGATAACTAGAGTTCAGTCTAAAAACAGAGGGCCTCAGCGGAGCTGAGAACCTTGTGTCCTGTGTTATTGTGCTAATCGGACTGTTACCAGTATGATCTCTCATTTACATGAAAACAAGTGCTCCTTTGGATCACGCCGCAGACAGTCAATCACGTTTATTTTGATTCATTATGGTAAATACCGGACGCACGCGACATTTATCCCATTATGAGCAATTCATCTATAATTTGCATCAGATATGAATACATCACGTCAGTGACTGCAGTGTTATATAACTCATTATGTCAAAGACTCATTTCCCAAAATGTGGTAGATGTTTGCAGCTGTCAGTGAGCATCTGGTCTTAAAGTCCCACAGTGGCTTTGCTTGGGCCATTGTTCATTCATGACCTTTGCTTGGTGTCAAAACTGCAGTTTGACAGGATGAGGTCACACAAGGACATTTTCTCTCTAACAACTTCTTGTCTTGTGATTGCCAAGAGATGGTCTGGTTTATCAATGGACTATAAGAACACTCCTCTGAAGTGTGTTTGTGCATGTATGTCTCTTTTCTAATTTCTTCATCTTGTTGTCTTCCTTTTCAGAGAGATGAGGCCAAGTGCCCATCCCTTCCCCACTCTTGCACATGCACACAGGACAGCATTGGCCCTCAGGGGCCTCCTGGACATTCGGTAAGGACTCTCCCATGGTCATCCCTCCTTGTCCTCTATCTTCACCTCCTTTGCCTCTGTCTGTTTTGATGTGGTGGTGGTGATGATGATGATGATGATGATGATGATGATAAAGCCATGAGTCTCTCTGCTAGTATCGACTGTACAGCTATCATGAGCTACTTAAAATGTGCCTGCCAGAGTAAGACTGAGGATGTCCTTCGCATCAGTAGTGGTATTTTGTTTTCCTTTGGAAAGAGCAGAGGAGGATGAGACCAATGGCATGCAATGACATGTGGGCTCAGGAAGTGTCAAAAGATAAATGCCTGTTGGAAAAACAACAGTGAAAAAGTCTTGAGGAGATGTCTGGAATATGTGTGCTCGGTAACCTCACTAAGCCCCTGTGAGGATTCGGGAGGGCTTGGGGTTTTAGGGATTTTGGAATCTGCTCCTGTTGTTACACTCCCTGTGCTTGTGGCTCCTTGCTTTTCCAGGGCAGCCCAGGATCTAAGGGACCACGAGGTGATCGAGGAGAACACGGCAATCCTGTGAGTAACGCCTTACACCAATTTACACATGATAAATTATATATATTTTTCTCTATTTACTCTAGCAATGATCAGTAATGCTAAATCCACTCGCTTCTCACGGCCATTGTATTTCAGATGTACTGCTCTGCCACAGCTTTATGTTAACTTGCACCATCAGACACCAAGTTGCGCACATCTGAATTTAGTTATCGACTGTATATATTTCCACCATTTTATTCAAAGGGGGCACTTGTCAAGTATAATAAAAGCCCATTTCCACTTGTGATGTTCATTTTCTATATTTGTGCAATAAAAAGTCTGATTAGACATGTTTATTTTGGAAGAGGGTGGCTTTAAAACATCTTTGCTTTTTGTCTGGGTAATGCTGTAGGGTCCAATGGGTCCACGCGGAGAATTAGGACCCCCAGGCTCAATGGGACCTCCGGGACCACAGGGCCCTAACGGACTGTCTCTACCCGGAGAGCCTGTAAGTTGATCTACAATACAAAAGTCCAGCCGGCAATAAATAGTTAAGAATTCATGGTAGAAAACACATTATCCCTCATTATTCGTGCTGATGTGTAAGTGTCATTTTGTTTCCAATCCACCAGTG
This sequence comes from Myoxocephalus aenaeus, assembly GCA_038501785.1. Lineage (NCBI taxonomy): Eukaryota > Metazoa > Chordata > Actinopteri > Perciformes > Cottidae > Myoxocephalus > Myoxocephalus aenaeus. The sequence continues at coordinate 2,376,162 of JBAMJR010000097.1, forward strand.
AGTGGGATTTATAGCTAAAGTCTATCCAGCTAGACTGCTACAACATTTTCTAATCTGCAGATGTTCTTGTCAGAACATGAAGTCAATCACAATCACAGACTAAAAAGGATAAAACAAAGACTAAAGCTTCTCGCAAAACTTTCTTTTCCTCCTCCTCCACCTCCAGGGTCGCCAGGGACCAAAGGGAGATCATGGAGACCCGGGCCTGTCTGGCCTGCAAGTAAGTACTCCCCCTCTCATTTTGTGGTTTATGAACAGGAAACAGAAGACTATCCATAGAGAGCAGCGTTGCTACTGGAGCCTGGATTCGATCCACATTCTCAGATTGAAACCACACTCAGAGTAGGAGGTTTACCATGCCATCCTCAGGGAGACCCACACTCTCGAATCCGCCTGTTGATTGACAAACAGTAGAAGGTTGATGATGCAGTTAAATTACTATAGACCACAGACTCATGTTACCAAAGGGGAAATAGGGAATGGAACATGTTCTTCCACAAACCTGTAATTGAAGATGTTCGTGACTCAAGATTTACCAACTGAAGCTTGAGCATCTTTGACTTTCAGTAGATGCCATTCTGTGGACTTCTTGGATGAAAATGACGTTCACATAAAACCTGACTTACCATTGCCATAACATTCAGTGTTCAAAGTTCTTTGAGCTTGTTGACATCACCGTTCCTTCGAGTCAGAAGCAGATTTGAATTCAGGCTTCACTCATTTTACATTTCAGGGCAACCTTTTGGTGGAAGGGCATATTTGAGTAGGCTGGCATTACATAGCCATTTCTTGGCCGAGCAATGTTCATTCATCCAGCTGAGGTCATTCAGCCAACTCCCAGCATTCAACTGGAGAGAACATCGCCGCTGGTTATATTGGTCTCTGAATAAGCATATTCAGACATGGGAGAAAGTGCTATTCTATTATTTTCCGCGCTTTTGTGGAGCAGAATTGTCTTTACACAATGAAGCCTATTATGACAGCACTCGCTATTCAGATTTCTAGGAGACTTCATGTGTCAACAGACAAGAGGGAAATTGTTCTAGTTTTTAGTTACAAAGATGATATATTATTTTTGGCCGAAGAGCTGGGAAACAGTTTTTGTCCCTGTGTATTCTAGTTCAACAGAGGCATCAGGGAGCTTTATAAATGTATTTTTCCTGATCATTAGAGTTTGATTAGGTGTGTCTGCTTTTTTTCCCAGGGTTCTCCTGGGCAGCGTGGTCCTCTGGGCCCCAGCGGACCAAGCGGAGTGCGGGTAAGATCTACCTCCAGGCCTGCTTGGTGTGCACACTGTGTTCAAAGCCAACAAATGGATCCAAGACTTACTGTAGTTAAAGGACATGTTTTGCATGTGACCTCCCACTGAGCTCAGCGTATGCAGAAGGACTCCACGTTCTCACCTCCGTCAGCCAAAACAATTGAGCCACAAATGTATAAATATAATTTAAAAAGACAGATTCAAGGCTGAAACCAATATTAAGTTATGACACTGATGTGTTGCATGAATGGGGTCCCCAGTGTGTTGTAACCCACGTGTGATTGTATGTTATTTCTACATAGGGGCCACCAGGAAAGGAGGGACCATCTGGACCCAGAGGCCCACCAGGGCCCATGGTGAGTGTGTGTGTGTGCGTGTGCGTGTGCGTGTGCGTGTGCGTGCGCGTGTGCGCATGTGTGCGTGTGTGTTTGTTTCTTTGTCATTGTGTTTTGCAGAAAAGAGCCAAATAAATATTACTTGGAGCATGCTTTCTTTCCTGATATATCTGCACCAATTACTCCTCTGGCTCCACAGTTGCACTCTGCTGGAACTGCACATAAAAACAGCAGACTGTAGTCTGTAGGCCCCTCCACTGGTACGGGCATGGTGCATGAGTCTCGCTTTCTTCTTCTGTGGTTTAAAGAGGTCTGAATCTAATTAATCCAGCCATCAGGCCAACAGGCAATTAGAATGCACACGCACTATACCATCCTGAATGCTCCAAGACCCATTAGCAGTGTGGCTAGTCTTTGTGTGTGTGTGTGGGTGTGTGGGTGCGTGTTTGTGTTTGTGTGTGCATCCTATCCCAGTTGGCTGTGTGGCATGTGTGTGTTTCCATCTCCTCTTTAGTGTTCTTGGCAGCTTGTGCCCCCCAACCCACTGCAGAGGTCTCAGCTTAAAGCTTGTTATACAACCGTTAAAAGGGAGCAGGAGTTAAATGTTGCAATTATGTTTATTGTGCAGTAATTTTACATCAACACTAATCTTTCTGTTTTTTTTTTTCTCTTTACTATTTTTAGGGAAACCCTGGAAATCCAGGTGTATCAGGAATTACTGGGAAACCAGGGAAACCAGGAGACACAGGAAACCCAGTATGTACTTAATAACAGGACACACATTTTTAGGACAGGTCGCAAACAAGGTTGTTGCTTGTTCTGACACTGTTCTCCACATTAACAGGGAACCGTTGGCCTTAAAGGAGAGAAAGGAGAGAGGGTATGTATTGTATTGTTTTTTTTTTAGGAAATGACCACACAACAGTTTTCATACATCACTAATGAGAAAAAAACAGTGTCATCTCTTCATGAAAATGTCTTTGTTTTCAAGGGAGACTTTGCATCCCAGAACATGATGCGATCCATTGCCAGACAAGTGTGTGAACAGCTTGTGAACAGTGAGCAAACCTTTTCTTCATATTCAGGGAACTTTAAGGTAATTAAAACATGAATCCGATACCAATCCAGCTGTTTTGGTTCTTCTCTTGCAGGTCAGATGAGCCGAATCGACGTGATGCTTAACCAGATTCCCTCTGGGTATCGTAGCAACATTCCGGGACCAACTGGTCCTCCTGGCCCTCCTGGCAACCAGGGATCTCGTGGAGAGCCTGGACAAGCTGGTCGAACTGGCTTCCCTGGAAACCAAGGTTTACCTGGAAGTTCAGGAGAAAGAGGTACTTCATCTCTTCTCTTTCTGAATGTTTGGTTGTGTTACAAAGCAGAAGGCTTGGTCCAACATGAGTGGAATAACAACATAACAGCATCACCTTACCTTGTGTAAAATATTATTGAATCCTGGATCTGGGTTTCATTTATGCCCTATAGGTTTCTACTCATTTCCAGATATTGGGCATTTCTCCAAAAACGTGCTCTATTGGTGTGAACATGTTTCCCCCCCCCCTCTTTTCTCTGTTTATTGTAGGTTTGACAGGAGAGAAGGGAGAGAGAGGATCTCCAGGAACTGGAATCAAAGGACAAAGAGGTCAAACTGGGCCCCCAGGTAACACAAGGCGTTCTAAATAACCCTTTTTTGTTAGTCTCTCATCACAATGAGTGACCACATTTTCTGTCGATCATTGTTCTCCAGCAGCTGCAGACAGTTTGCTGGTTTCCCACTGTTGGGTTACAACTTAATCTTTACACTAAAACGCAGTTCAATGACCATTTCTCACCTTTTTGTGGACCTTTCCATGTCACAGTACTCCCGAAAGTACAATTAAAATGACACATTCCAGCCCGAGGCCAGAATTAACCTACAGTGCATGTGTCTCAGGCAACTTCGTTTGGGCAGCTGCTCTGCATACATTTTTTGGAGGGACCCCGCACATATTCCCAGTTCTTTCTTTTCTTAAGGATTTATGTCTCGTGTATGTCCAACTTCTCCAAACATTTGAAATAGAATACACTAACTGGAAGGTATTTACATTCATCATTAAGGGGAGAATTTCTGTGTCTGGAGTTTAGACGGTCTTCAGTCAGTCTTAAGTCAAGGTCATGATGCAGTTACCATTGTTAAAAAATCCTATCAGACTGATTTGTCAGTTTGAAAAAAAACGTAGCCTTTCCTCAGTTGGAATTGATATCCGATAAGTTCTAACTCTGAAAAGTTCACCACTTCAGAAGACTTCCTTTCCCTCGGGAAGCTATTGAAAAGCAACAGCAACCTTCTATTGACGTCGACCCCACAACACCAAACACTCATATGTCTGTTTCTGTGAATGAAGAGAGAAACAACTGAGGACCAGTGGAAGGAAGTCCATACTGATGATTCACTTTTATTGTGTGTGTGTGTGTGTGTGTGTGTGTGTGTGTGTGTGTGTGTGTGTGTGTGTGTGTGTGCGTACTGTATATGCATGTGTGTGTGAGAATCTGATTGTGGTACAATGAGCTTTCTTTGGTGGCTTCATCGCCAACACATGGGTTCACTTAAGGACGAGAAAAAGAGAGAGGAAAAAAATTCCATTCTGAGTTTTTACCGTCTAGACAGACGGGGCTAAGGGTGGGGGGCTCCACAAAGCCCCAGACTTTTTTTTTCTTGGTCAAGCTTTTTTAATTGAGCCATTGAAAATTACAAATTAGAGTGCTGCAGCCCTGTATTACCCCTATCAAATTCCACTGCAGATTTACGGGTGATGTCATGGGTGTTTGTGCTGAACTCCAGACACAGCCTTCACCTCCAACTGGCCTTACTCACCTCCTCTCTCCCCTTTGCAGGACTACAAGGAGAATCAAGAACGGGACCCCCAGGTCCTTCTGGCTCCACTGGGCCTCGTGGACCTCCAGGTCGCCAAGGCACTCCAGGGGTGAGGGGACCAGCAGGACCAACTGGTTATTGCGACTCCTCTCAGTGTGTTGGCATTCCTTACAATGGACAAGGATACACAGGTACGCTCAACACTCAACCTCAAGTCTAGGTCCTGCATGATACTACATTAGATACAAGACTAAATGTATGCAGACTAATTACATTTGCAACTCAGTGCACTACTTATTTCTTTGATAATGTATGGAGATATGAATTGAAGTGTTCAAGAGTAATGATGCTTGAACAGAAAACTGTTATTTCCATAAGAAGTTCAACTGACTGTTCGCAGAGCTGTTGCTACGCCTGTCAAGCTAGACCGCTCTTGCATGGAACATAATGCGGTTTAAAATGATAACTTGGCAGATTTGCCATCAAAACTCATAGTAATTTCTGAAACAATAAATCCTCAGGTAGAAAAAAAATAGAGACCATCAATTTTTCTGACTGATGACAATGTCACGAGCAGATTTAATCAGACTCACAAAAACGCAAAGAGAAGCTCAGTTTATAACACGCAAAGATGAAGTGCACCTTCATTCTCTGCTCAGGACGCCATTACTCCACTATATCTTTACATAGCAAATTGTTGTTTGCTGCTATATGAATGCTCTAAATTTTAAATATAGCACCTTTAAAGATTATAATATAAACACACTGTTATATTTCACCCAATTCTACTGTTGTATTTTTGATTCTGAAAAGGATTTAAATGTGCAGAAATCCAAAGCTTGACAGGCCTGCTATGCTTCGTTACTGTTGCTAAATGCTAAATGCTAAATGCTAAACAAGGATAAGACAATCTATTTGGGGGAGGGGTTTAGTGAACGCCTTCACTTTTCCAATATCTCCATATGTTGAATGTACACATTTTAAAACTGGCTTGTAAAGCATTCTAGCTAATTGTGTATGATGACTTACATTAAATCAAAAATGATACTTATAACTGTGTTCCACAGTGAAAACTCACACCCTCCTTGAACTATTTGCAGGTGCATAGTAAACGTTCTAAGTCACCTGTGCCGCTTACACTTTGAAGTCCTGTTTCTGAGATGTTGGCCCACTTGCTATGGGGCATGTAAGGATAATCACCATGGACATAATTATTGAACACTAAACACAAACATTACGAAAGCCAAAAAAAACAGAACGGAGCGGACTGGCACTAACATCATCTCACAAGCTACAGTGATGGCAACCTGCTGGCCTGTTTGCATCTTGAACCACAACCCGTTGGGAAAAAAACAAACCCCCAAAAAACAGAGACTGAGCATTTCTACAATGGAAGGAGCATGTACAAATACCACCCCAACAACTACTAACAAAGAGGATTTCATAACTGAAAGCAATGTTAATGTAGCGGTGATATGTGTAAATAAAACTAATTATGGTGCTTTGTAAATGATTGTATGAACCGGGACATTTTACTAAAAAATTAAGTTAACATCTGTATTGAGCTTGTGCCTCATAACACTCTGCTTACTTACCACCAGCATAACCTCTGTTTACGATGCCTTAAGTGACTTAGACAGCTCTGGTCCAGACTGAAGCATGTTCCTTGTGTAGTTTTAATCATCATGTTTTATGTGTACGTTGGCCAAATCAGTGCTGAATATTGCTCTCCTGCCATTTCCGTGTGTTTTTTGTAGTATGAGCTGGTTATTTTACTACGTCTTATTATCCAATAGCTCGATGGATTTTATTGTAAATGTTATCACAGCATTTGGAACATTTTTTAATTTTTAATTTAGCTTTTTATGGTACTTTGGGAAGCAATAGTAAGACACAAGGTATTTGTTTGGAATTCCAAAGTGCAATATAAGTTAAATTGTGCATGTGAAAAGTTGTAAAGGGAACCCTTTTTTTATTGGCCCTCCCGAATATTTTTCTAGCCAACAACTACCAGCCTGGACCTGAGGTAGAGACTATACCTGTGGAGCCAGCTGGAGAGTTTGAGGCGATACAATCACCCGGTTTCTCACGAAACCAACGAGGAAAGAGATCACTACCACACGACAAAACAGAAACACTAACATCATAGCTACATTAAGGAGTTCTCAGCAAGCGTAATATTGAAATAACTTCCATGATCACGCATGTGAGGATGAAGTGATTTTCTGAGAAAAAAACAACTAGTACTTATATGGGTTTGATACCCCTGGCTATATTGAACATATATTTTTTGGACATGAGAAACTTTAGCAAGATGAATACATACTTTCATGTTCGTTCATTACAAACCTGTGTGCTTGCTAAGTGTTCCCTTTAATTGTCTGTTTGTAATATAACTGCAAGTGTTTATCTGACTCCAATGTGTAATGCATTAATCATGTGAAAACCAGCAGAAAGCATGTCGAAGGAAGTACAGTATGTCTGACTTTGAACATTTTCAGACTATTCATCTTGTGAAAGCTGTTTCAGATTCTCCAAAGCTAAAAACAAAAGGACTATTAATTTGATCCCCAACGATTTGTTCATTGTGATGTTTTGTTAGGCCTTTAAACTAAATGATAATCTGACTTACTGTAACAAACCAAACTTTTTTTATTTGTATTTTGTTTTCGTTACCAAAGGTGGAATTGCATGTTTGTGTTGTATATTTACTGAGGATTTCTAAGTCAGGATATAGTTGTTGTTTTCTATATATGCAGTTTGGATTTGCTTGCAAGACTATGGACATAGAATTGCTTTTCTCATGTTTTAACTGCACATTTTGTGAATTCCACACAGCCTTATTTTCTTATTTATTTCTGAAACAGAAGAGGCATTTTTCAATAAAACTACTGAAAATGTAGCATTTGTTTCAGCTGTCCAGTTATTTGTGTCGTTTCCTGTTACTTCTTTAACACAGTATCTGCACATTGACTGATTTCTTAACATGCAACCGTCTCCCTTTTTATACCAAACGCCTCCAGACAAAACGGAATTCATTTGATCTTACATGACAAAACATTTTCTTTCCAACATAAGGCCTTGAGAAATATGCTTTGAAGTTTGAACCTTTATTTGTTTTGACAGCTAAAGATATTTTCGCGCCAGAATGTCAGGTAATGTCAGGGCAACAAAGAGAGAAAGGAAAAAGAATGAAAACAAACATTTGCAGCATGTGAGCTGCTTCACAGTCTCTTACACCCAGTTGGCTTTCGTCCTATCAGGTTGTAACGATTAGCCATAGACTTCCACGAGGAAGCAATGCAAATGAGACTGGGCAGATACCGGCTGGAAAAACTCACCGATTTCCACCCATCACAGATTTCCGTTCATTTCAATGGTGAAATGAGAGATGTATGAGGTAAAGGAACAACTCACGCCACTGCTGTTTATAGTGATGAAGGGAAAGCATGTCTGAGGAGGAGTTTTGCACAGAAGAGATAAGGACTGGGGGGTGAGGTATCCGACCACCACATGAAGACATATAAAGCCTTTATTTATATTGAATGAGTGTCTGAACAGCTTGTACATGTTAGTCGGTCAGGAGAGCGAGTCTGCTAAAGAGTATATAGAGGACAGTAAATATAGAGGACAATCTGCTATTTAAATCTCTCTGCAGCAGTACATGGTCACACATGAGAGAACATAACTGAACCCACAGGATGGTCTCACTTCATGATGTGGCTTTTCTGGATCCTTTACCTTGCAGCAACACTCCGTCAGACATGCCTTGTTGAAATATGCTCAAAGCTGTTCAAAGGGATACCCTGCTCTTTATTTCTCACCATCAGGCTCTGGTTTTGGTTTGAACGTCCTTCTGCGTCCCCGTCCGAGATGCCGATGTTGCGCCTTCGTCTAACACGACAAATGATATGGTTTCCCTCTAAACTCAAATAAAAAACGGTCTTCTTCAGTGATGCCGGATGCCATCCTCACCGTAACCCTGTCTGGTTTCTGTCTGCTGATTTCTTAGACAAATCCAGCGTGCATCTGTGTTCATTTTGTGGCAAGGGTTTCAAGTGGGTGGTTCCCGAGTCTGCTTTCATTACAGATTTTAACTAACCTGTTTTATCTCTGGTTGTCTTCTCGCAGACAACAAAGTGTCTCTTCCCGGCACAAATTACTCCTTTATCATTCTTCTTGGTAGATGGAGATGTGTGACCTAATACATTCCCATCAAAGTTTTGGCCCACCTTCAACCTGATTAGCCAGATTAATTGAAAACACCTGTGTGAATATACAGAGGCTTTAAAATCAAAACGAGCTGAAAGATGCTAAAATGCTCCACAGAGCGAAATAACTGAGCCGGATGATTTTCTGCGGATTCATCACTACAAGATTTCACATTCCATAATTATCGTTATTTGATCTATTCTTAAGAATATTGATTAGAGTAGCTTGAAACTGATATTTTGATATTCCTTAGTCAAATAGTGAAAGTGAATGTGCAGCCAAACTCTTGTATAATTGCATACTGAGGCTCTTCAGCAGTAGAAAAGTCCAATCTTACCATAATTGTCAATACATATTAGGTGAGATAGGGTGAAGAAACTAATATCACTGTGTATAAGGTCATATTTTGTGTAATTTCCTAAAAAGCTTGGATGTCCTGTTGTAAAATGTCGGACTTTCAAAGACTTTTCACTCCGTTTCAGTGTGGCGTCACATCTATGGCAAATTAATATCAAGCGTGTGATTTGATGTCAACGTTGGCACCTCAAAACGCAGCAGCCCGAGTTTCAAAGAAAGCAAAACTCACCACGGCAGTTCATGCGTTTTTGATTTACTGTGGAGCTGCGTAACTGAGTAAAAGTTTAGAGAAGATTGAGAGACATTTTTCTTGTATCTTTGTCAAACCATTCATTTCCTGACATTAATGGAGTAAATTTACGCTGAATTTTTGCACAGCGTTTTATATCGTTTCAGTGCCAACATAGAATGGAAGCAAGCATGAGCGCTCGGCAGCAGATGAGATGAATTAGCCTCATATTGAAAAGTAATCACAAATGATTGAAAAGTAGATTTCTATTTGGACTTTTACACTGCAAAAACAGCCCTTCTAGAAAGAAGCAAACAATTCTTATATTCAATTAAATCTGCCAATGGGGTAAGCTTTTTTTGCTTGACAAGATTTCTTAAAATAAGCCCAAAATTCTTGGCTCTGAAAGACTAAAATGAGACTTTAAACCTGACAGAAAATCTTAAATTAACCCGAATTCTTCTAAAACAAGCAATGCCATGCAGTTTTCATTCAGCATGGTTATTGTATTATGTTGTGTGTTGTATAGACCAGTCTGCTGTCATCTTAATATGTTAGATATGAAGCAGCAGGTTCTGCCCTGCAATGAAAATAATAATAATAATAATTAAAAAAAAACTTTAATTGTCCTTGTTTCATGGCATTCTTAAATTGAGAAGTTGTGCAAATGGTCTTTACTCTTAAAATAAGGCAAATAATCTTGTCACTGCACTGGGTTTTATTGTAAAACATTTGTATACTCTGTTTCTGGTTCATTCTAGCTCAAAATTAGCTGGTATGTCTTATCAAGAAAAAGTAAGGCATACTTTCTTAAAATGAGATAATTTTTCTAATCAAAACATGCTTGACAAGATTAATATTCTTTTTGGGCAAAAAAATAAGACTTATTTTCTTGATACAAGGCTTTTTTTACTTTCTTGAAATTCCTTTTTTGCAGTGTAGGACTGCTATGAAAGCGCCAGCATGAGAATAGGTGGGACGACAGCTCCATGATGGAGATCACATGCCGTGGAACACAGGCGCATGTGGAAAGTATTCCTTTTTTTCCTGAAAACAGGTTGTAGACATGACATTTATCATTACAATGCAGACCATTCATATAGATAGAGAACACAGTCATGGAGAGTGCAGAAACTCCATGTTTGGTTTCACGGACACATGCTGTCACATGAGCTTCAGAGTGGGCTCCATCACTCAACAAAACATTACAGACAGTGTCTTTCGACAAGAGTTGAGAGGTTTCAAACCTACAATGGAATAACGACAGGTTGACCAATATGGGTTTTTGATGACCACTAATATCATAGCTTTTTTCTTTTATTGGACGGCCTTTGGTACAAGCCAATATTCAGTTCTAAATGTATCCTTTGTTTTGTTGTATTCCCCAAAAATATTTTACTTTTGGCAAAGCGGACAAGCCTCTGAACCAGCGTTGAAACGAATGAACTCCAACTTTCCAGAAAAATCGGGGAGAACCTTTTATTAGTATGGATACGTTTGTGGAATCCCATCAAAGACGCAATAAAACTAGTGTTCGGTGAGTTACGACATTCCTGTAAACAGCACTATCACATCGTACTGTGTATAATCTCACTTTGGCTTTTATGTGGTCGAGAGAGGAACTCACTGCAAAAAGGGAACCAGACCCAAATGTATATGAACTGCTTCGCCTGCAGCAGCCACCCATTAGAACGGAGTGGCCAATGCCAGCCAAAACCTGAGGAAGGAATGAACTAGTCTTTTTGAACTTAAAGGGGGGTCGATTCCTCAGAGGGCAAAGATTCAGTCAGCATTAAGCATTCGGTAGGTTTCCACTGACTGAGACGCCAAAAGCAACATCGGAGCAGCACTCCCCTCTTGAATATGGGAAGAGGAAGAGCCAAGTGCTCTCCAGCTGACCTTATAAAAACTGAGCTTTCATCGTGAAATATTCCTCTTAAAAACCTGTGTCCTCATCTGCCGTGTTACCTGTCACCAAAATGTCCTCCAGAAGAGAAACAAAAACGAGAAACTACGCACCGTGTTTTACAGATAAATATCACACTCGATCCATTCCTTTTATGGCTGCTTGTAGTATTGTTTAACTTGAATCACAAACACACTCAGTGAGTGGAGCTAACTCACTCCAGAATGGATCAGTGCAGTTGTGTAATGCTTGGAATGTGTTTTTAGCCTTTTTGGTGTTACACACGATAAGTCACACGATAAGTCACATAATGCTTGTCACGGTGATAACGGCATGCACTTTAATAAAAACTTGTTTAGCAGCTTCTTTGTCAGAAAAACATTAGAAGAGCAACTTGTGAATTTGTTTGCTAAGCAGTCAAACAAACTTTTTTTATTTTAAACGTCCGTGCAAAAATACTTCCAACCACTGTCAAAGTGTACGCTGCACGCGGCCCAAGTTTTCCAAACGGGCTTGTTTTGGAGAACCATTTGTGATGAACGATCACAGTTGGCACTAAACTCTGGGACACATAAATTGTGTTTCCTGTGGCTGCTTGACAATAAAAGTCACCTCAGTTCCCCAAGTGCATTTAATGTGCATTAGCAGGAACTATGTTTGCATTCGCAGTAACTTAATACAGTTCTAACACGACCGTGGGAAAGGTAAATAGTGACGCTGATATTAATTCATTTTAAAACAGAGCGTGAATGGCGGACTCAGCTTCTAACAATAAAGAATATCATATCAACATCTAAAACATGGTTAGATTTATTGAAAATGTTAAGAACTGTAACCGTAAGTTATTTTGCTTTCTATTTTGCAAGGCAGGAGAGTCTCTGGAAGTCCTCCACCCAGTTCAGAGCTCTGCCTTCTGCTGCAGGAAGCAGCTCATGCAGAGCACATCTGTGGAGATCACTAGTTGGAGGCCAATAAGTGTTTTGATTCCTCTGCCTATCCCACAAAAAGGGTGCACCGATGTTTATGAAATGTCTGACCTTTTCGCCACGTCAGCTTTGATGCTGTGTTTATTGAGAGATGAGGGAGGTCTCTGATGTCTTGTTGTTGTGACTGGAAAGTGACTGTGAATCCAAGATAGTGGTTGAACGTTGCATGCAGGCACATTATAATGTGACATTCTGCCTTCTTTTATATCCTGAATTCACCCAAGAGTGTCGGTGTGGATGAGCTCATCTACAAACGGATTGATTCAACGTTCTCCTCCATCCCTTTCCCCCTGAGTGTACATGTTTATTTGTTCCTCTTCTTTTCAGGCTGCTTACATTTTCCCAGGCAGCTGTGAAATATTTTTGGGGAATAAGTATTCCCAACTTTTGTCATGGTCCATCTGCTTCTATTAGAGCTCACTTATTTCAGCCTCATTCTCCAGTGCTCTCTGCCCAGTGAGGTTTTCCAATGTTACAAACCAAATGATGCAGACAGGAAGAGTCTTGCGGCGGCATGCAGTGCCTCTAGTTAGCATCTCATACTAAAGGTATCCGGCATCCCTGCTTGTCAGCGACCGAGCATTCGTCAAGATTGAAGCGTGACAACCATGTGGGGAAGATGTTACTGTGTCATCTTGTATCGATTAAGTTACAGCAACCACTTGTAAATAAAGAAAGATTGATTTTGTGGAAGGACTGAGGGAAGGTTTAGTTGTTTCTAAAGTGGCACGCTACATGTTTGTCATCTAAAGTGGGCCAGAACAGGCCACACGGGTTCATGCAATCAGTTGTTGAATGTAAAATAGGATGCGATGAAATTAGCAGTGTGTCTTGGAGCATAAAGCACGTTCTGGGGATAGGATACAGCCACAGGACTTAACACAGTTCAGCTGAGCTGCACATAAACAAGCACGAAATGATGAACAGATATCTGTTAGTCTGCATTCCACATCTCTCTTCAGAGACTGCGACAGAGATCCTAACAGGAAGGAAGAAAATGATGCATCCTGAACGCCGCATTTTACATTCCCTCCAATGAGCAGAGGATCCAGTCTGGGACCAGGCCTGAAACCTCCCTAATTAGCACATATCTCATCTGTTTAATCCAAACAAACGGTTATTTCATGGCCTGCAGCAGTGACTTCCTGGAGTCTTGTTGTCTGGGTCGTCCATGAGCAATGAAGCTCAGAGGTGTTGATGGACACACTGTTTTATTTTTGGACAGAACCAGGTTTCCCCCTTCTTCTAGTCTTTGATATTCAAAGCTAACCGTCTCATGGGTATAATTTCATATTTAATGGACCGATATGAAAGTGGAATTCATCTTCTCAACACACAAGAAAGCGTATAAGCGTATTTCCCCAAATGGTGAGGACTCCTTTAAGCATTTTTAGAGGCCTTGAGAGGAGAAACTATCCAATATTTCACTCACTTTTATTTCAAGGACTTTTAGGGCTCTGGCAAGTTTAAAGTATCTGGTATTTCACAGGAAAAAAATAACACAAAAGAATGGAGAAAAAAAAGAAGAAAAAAAAGACTCTCTGTATCCGATTTTTTTGGATCGGCTTGGGAGGTCCCATCCCAAAACCGCTGATGAAAATCAGTCATGGGATAGTGTCGATAAATGACGAACCTTAAAACATCAGGGACAAAGAAAAGCAAAATATCAGAATAGCTAGAAAAGCGTTAAACACTGTAACCAGACATTGCACTCTGAGTTCATTCAGATGTTTCTGTGGGTCTGATTGTGTGGGCCGGCCAGACAGTCAGTGCCGAAGCTCCCCAGAGGCCAGTGAGGAAAGAAGCTCACTGGGGTTCACGTAATGCCGTGTCACTGTTTCTCTGCACAGCAACTTTGAGAACATTCCCTCCAGTTTTCCCTCCAGGCCGCAGCAGCTGGCAGAGCAGCCGTCATGATGACCTGTGAACCCCCAACTGAGGAAGAGTCTCCGTGACTCAGCACCCTGAGGTGTCAGGGTGAGAAGAAAAGGGGCCTGCTGTTCTGAGAAAAGACCAAACTTTTTTTTTGTATATCTCAGTTCCGGTTATGTTTTCCTTCTTTTTTTTCTTTTTTCTTTGCTGAGAGGAAAGTGGTGTAAAGAACACATTATTGTGACGATTTAAAGATAATTAAAGCTGCTTGAAAAAGAAGATAATTGTTCAAATATTCACCATCAAGTGGTACTCTAGAGTTATATAGTAATTACAAAGAACCGATTCAACTATAGCAGCACTCCCACGTTTCAATATGACCGCAAATCCTCATGAACTCTTTTACAGATGTAAAGGAAAGCATCACACTTTTTGTATTATGACCCACCAAACATTTCAGCACCATTTCTGTGACAGATATACATTTGCTGTTATGACTTTTTGTTGATATTTGGGTCAGTTGTTCATATTGTTGGTTTAAGGTCTCCCATCACTGAGGTCAGATATACTGTATGTGTAAATACAAGTTTCAGTGTCACACAGATATCAGATCTGGTAATTGTCCATGCCAACTGTTTTATCTATAATAATAGTAATAGAAATGTTTGCCAGATGAAAGGCCATACGGTCACACCTAAGAGTTGATTCCCTATAAGAGTGACTTGGAAAGCGCTTTGGGATTCCCCGGCAGAGCTGGAGGATGTGGCTAAGGAGAAGGATGTATGGGCTACCATGCTCAGCCTGCTGCTCACTGACCCTTGGAGAAGCATCATAAAATAGATGGACTTATGGTTGGTACTAGAGGAAAGTTCAGGAGGTCGGCAAGGATTCATCCCTTTGGAGACCTACAGAACCTAGAGTAAATATCAGACCAGGTCAGCTGACGGGGATCTTCCTTTGTCGGTTAAGTCCAGACTCCATCTGAAACAGAAGCCGAGTCAGATTGATTTGTCTCCATGACATATTGGGGAACTAGTTTGTTTTGATTCTAGCTGGGAAGGCAGCAGTTCCCATCCACACAAATGACACTGGGACACTTGAATTAAGGCTTCACTTTGTTTCTGTAAGACTGAGAAAACAGGCCTAATTCCATCCATACTGCGGCAGTTAACAAGTAGTGAACAGCCAGTGGAATAAAGAGAACTACTGGCGCAGCCGTTGTGTCCCTCGGCAGTCATTTCATTTGGAGACATTTTACAGCTTCACACTGAAGTCATTGTCGAACGTCTCTGTGGAACAAGTTAGTTTGAGGCTACAGAACATATAGTACATCGTGACTCGGTGCGTTGACATGATGTTTCCATCATGGCCTTTAAAGTTGTCACCAGGTTGGCCACAACAGCTTGCATTTTATTAGTAGAAATGTATTCACAAGACGTTTATCTGTGTGTCTTTATCATTGATAAAACACGTTCAATTATAACATGAATCCTTGTGTTTCTTGTTGGTTTCCTCCTTTGAACTCTCCCTTAGGGTCACATGAGTAATTCTTTCCTCCAACTATAAATGATGGGGTGATGGTGCTATGATGCCTGATGGTCTTCATCCGTGTGGGAGGGACATTCCAAGCGGATGATAGTGGAGGTTTTATAATCCTGTTCCTATCAGTGATGGATTTTACAGACGATCGCTGTCTACTGTTCACCTCCGTGCTGTTACAGAAGAACCAGATGACAACCGGAGGAGTTGTGGTCTTCCCTTTTCCACCCCCTGTGTTCCCCAAATCATGGCGTAATGGCAGCAGTTGGTCCTGGTTTCAATTTAACAGATATTGACAATGTTTCCGCGCGTTCAATTTGATGGAAAACAAAGATGCTGAGCCGATTCTGCAGAAATGAAACGTGAAAAGTATTCACACTTAAATGTGTTGCAACAACACAAACAAGATACATGTATACAATGTGAAATGTACTTTTGTGCAATTGACTGTTCACTAATGGGGAAGCTTTGATAGGGAATCTGCCGTAGCCGGTGAGCACGACGAACCCCTCAGGACCGTACATCGGGGAGAGGAAGCAAGAGGAAGGGAAGAACGGGGAGGGAGGGGCACTGATTATGAGAGAGCAACGGGAGTGGGTTTGGCGGCTATTTATGGAAATGCAGGGAAGTGGCACGACTGGGGAGAGGTCCTGCTCCCAAAATTCTGCGAGGTAGCTTCAATAATGACTGCAGGAAGTTCAAGGCAGAGTCCTCTGTGCTGTCCTTTAGTAACAGGACAACTTTGACATGTAGTTGCGTGTGCATAGTCTGGTTTTTGTAATATGGAAACGGAACATGTATGCCCCATGTAATAACTGTGTTGAACTTTCAGAATAAAGTTGAAAAAAAACGAGAGATAAAGTTCGATCCTGCCTCAGGGTCCGGCTTCGCAGTAGCACTGGCCGGCTAGCGCGGAGAGAAAAACGGCTGCAGTCAGCATGAATATTTCTTACTTCAACATCTTATTGAGGCGCTGGCTGGTTCCATATCTGCGCTGATTGGTGATGTTTAAAATGGGAAGAGAGCAAAAATCGCTCCTTGTGTGTCTGTCTCTGAAGTTTCTGCACAGGCCCATTCCTTTATTGGAGAATGTTTGAGTTCATGTGTGTCGTGCAAAGAAACTATTCAGCCCTTTTAAACTTCAAAAAAATGAAAGCATGTGGGATTCAAACCATTTGGGTATTTTACTGCTTTACAGCTGCAAATAAGCGGCCATTTAACACTAGTTCATTAAATTTGCAATTTTAGTGATGCAACTCAATGAACACAATTTGTATGTTGATGTAATCACGTGGAAATAATGAAGTTTGAAGATCCTGCATCAGCTGCACAATTAAGAATAAAAGAATACAATGGGTTAACGTCCCTCCACTGCTCACAATCCTGCCAACAACACAGAGACCATGAAATGGATATTGTATGGTGATAATTGCGCACTAAATTAGTTTCCAGATTTTCATTTCTTTTCCCATGATGGAATGAGTTTGAATCCTGTGTGTTTTCTTCCGTTTACGTTTAAACGGGCTGAATAGCTTTTCTACGCGATGCATCTGAACTCAAACATTCTTCGATAAATGAATGACTGATTTTATCAGAAGAAATTTGCTCTCTTCCTGTATTCAACATCAACAACCGCCGTTCAAAATGTGACTGAGCGGACACGAACCTTCAAACAAGCCTCCAAATCCGAATCTGATATGTTTTGACAGGTCGTGAAAAACGAAACAATGAGGCGCTCACAAGAGGCGCTCACAAGGAGAGCTATGTATTCTCTTATGGTCTTCAACAGCTGTCATCACTACGACAACCACAGACCCATTCGGCTAAAAATCGCCAGTTGGCTTGATTACTAAAAACACCAGATCTCCGCCAAGTGTTTCACAAGACAATGGAAAATTCAAGTGGCTTGGATGGCAAGACCATCGTTATGACCTCAGGATTTGACCTCTGGCTCTCAAAGTCGGCCTACTTCGACAACAAATGTATTTAATTAATAAAGTAAGTATCTATCTATCTATCTATCTATCTATCTATCTATCTATCTATCTATCTATCTATCTATCTATCTATCTATCTATCTATCTATCTATCTATCTATCTATCTATCTATCTATCTATCTATCTATCTATCTATCTATCTATCTATCTATCTATCTATCTATCTATCTATCTATCTGCACCCTGCCTGTCAGAAACACCACATGTCTTAAAAGAACCAGAGAGAGCAGTTCAACAGTTATAATCGTTTTGAACAGAAAAGTCATGAACTAAAACTGATAAATAAGAAGACCCACCAGCACACATCTGTAAGAGATGAGAGGAAAATAATATTCTATAATGTTCGTGACAACACCACTGACAGCCAGGTTTGGAGGGGCTTGATTTGCAAAATTCTTTAATTTAAGTGTTAAATCTGGTGTTATTATACTGTTCACAAACAGACCAAGGTATGATGCCTGTACAGCTACCTACTTGTTTTTAGGGACAATGATCTGCAGGAGACTGTTCCCGAGGCAACAAAACCTTTGAAGCTGGTCTTAACTATTCCACGGTGGAGAGGACCTTTCAAAGCATGACTTATGAAACTGAGGAATGCACCTAACAAGGAAGACGTTTACAACAAAGTCATCTTTGTCCAGTGGGATAGACACATGGTCTTTGTCAACGAATACTCCTCCTCCTTTTACTTTTTTGTTGGCCTCCTTTCATTTAAATTGAGTATATTGTCTGATGTGAGGCCATGGTGTGAGTGAGTGGTTATCGGTGGGCTTTGTGAGCTGTTTTCTGCTGGTGCGCTGACACCAAGTTCAAGTGTGTTGAATGTATGTTTTATGTGTTGCACCAGAGCTCATGTACAGTTTGTCAATATGCGGAGACGTCCAAAGCTTCTCAGGCATGCCGTGCCTACGGTTGATGAGCTATGATTGGACAATCACTGTTTCGGGGAGGAGTTTTAGCGAATGGTCAATTAACGAAAGCCCCTGATACTTATTCAATAGGTCCTATGATATTGTTGCGTTTGGCTCCACTCAAAACTTTTCTGATCAAGATGTTCTTTGCTTTGCTTTTTTTCAGTATGAGGTGAACAGCAATACCAGAACACAACATAATATCCCTGTAATTGAGTCTAACTACTGCAATTAGGGCCTGGTCTTTTTAAACAAAATTAATCTCTGTTCTTTAATGGTCGAATAGATGTTCATCTGAAGAACAATGATCTTTTCTCTAATGATGTTTTTTTCTACTCAGAAAGACATCCCAGCTCTGGAAAGCACACAAGAGATGCAGAATCTTAAGTCTACTAAAATTAATACAATTACGGAATGAAACAACTACGTGGCTTTAGTTTAAAGTGACTTTTTAAAACAAAACCAGTTGCTTGAAGTGTAGCCACTTTGTCTCACAAAGCACAGTGCTCTATTTATTTTTTTTGCAATTCACCAGGCTGACCTTTTTGCTTTTTTATGATTCTGGGAAAAGCGGCGCCTAGTATTCTAACGGAAACTCAATCACTGGTTTAAACTGATTAAGACTGAGAGCCCTGTGTCACTTTTACTGTCAGTTTGACCATTTTGACAGAATTAATCAAATTTTCTCTTCAAACTTTTTGCACTGCTACTGAATAGCTGTATCATTGTGTGATCTCATGATGATCCATGAATGGAAGGTTTTGCTGTCCAACGGAGTTTGTAATGTGGGCCTCATTTTCAGTCCTACATGTCAGCTGACTGGTGTTTAGAGAGCTGTTTTGGTGGTTTGGCGGTTCTGGTTTTGCCCTCAAGTGTATTCAAATGGCATCGCTCAACAAATTATTATTACAAATGACGTACAGTTTCTTACAGATTAAAACATCGTCCGTAGCCTGCTGGTGTGCTTTCAGCCAAGTTTATTCTGCTTTAACTTGTTGTTGTACCGTGTCAGATGAAAGCAAAGGTAGTTGGACTTTTCATTTGACCTCCTCTCTGACCCAGACTTACTAAAACAATAAAGTCTGGTGATATTTAGTTTTTAGGTGGATGCCTCAGCAGTATTTACAGTCAACCAAAACCATAAAAAGACATAAAATCATGTATTGTCTGCAGCCCAAAGCCTCATATAGCTTTTATCTCTGCCTTAGCGGTTGTCCAAAATGTTTTTAAATAATTTTGTACATACATTTTTTACATGTCGGAATGAATGGACTTGGGCCACAGTGCCAAAGTCAGAGGAGGTAATTCAGAAAGTATTGTTTTTTTGTTTTTTTATGGGATTTATTGACAATAATCAAAAAAAGAAAACGTGCCAGTTTACCTTATGACTATTTTCTCTATCTGTGTGTATGTTCGCTAATGTGAAACATTTGTTCTACATTATACTATCTACATTCCTGTGTACCATCAATAATCTGTCTCTGTTACGTAAATCATCAGTTTTTTATTTAGCCAGACTGTTCCACATTTGCTGTACTGTGTAGGTGGCTATGATATGGCATGAAGGCCTTTATAGACAATTCATCCGACTCTCACATGAAGCATAATCTAGTTTGGATATAAAACTTAAGTGTCTCCAGCAGATCTTCACTCACTGGCACCAGAAACAGATAAGATGGTAACCCGATGGCCTTCCATCTCTAAAACCCTCAGGCGCTCACATTGTTCTGTCAAAATTAATTTATTCTCACTTTCTATATCTATCCTGACTGTAGCTTTGGGCCAAACTGCACCGTCGTTTGGGGTTTGTTTGGGTTTATAGGGCTTATCCAATGCTTTCTGTATCGGTCTTGACTGTCATACTTTAAGAACTTAAACGTCCAGATTTTCCTCCGCTCAGGCAGAATTTAGTTACAGGCAGGAGACACCAGAGACTCCCAACAGTGGAGGTTGTTTTCTTGTCTGCAAACCTCCCATTTTATTCCCTCTGGGCTGTTTTCATTGCGATTCCTTCTGAAAGGTTCGTTATACAACTTGGCCACTGAAACTGATCCTGACTCATTTAACTTGTCCTGGTGACTTTGTGGTTTAAGGTGGGCACCGTATAAAAGATGGCTCTGAGCCTACAGTTTATCACGTTTCCTCCCAATCTGTCTTGGTACCCTCTCCACTTTGACCTGCGTAATAATGTTGAAAATTATGGGGAAAAAATGAATTACTGATTTGTTTTTGTAGAGACGGCTTTATGTCCATGTACCAGCATGAGGCCGCTCTCCGTGGTTAGGTAACTTGGACTGAGCAGTTTCATGGGTCTGACCTTCTTCCCCTGTCAGAGTTTATCTTGTGGTTTTGTAGGCCTGTTTAGCTGCTACTTGTCAGCAGTATGATCCAATCTGCTGCTACTACTTTCTGCTGTATTGTTCTCATAAGCCAAAGAACACAAAGACATGAAAAAACTATCAGGAAACTTTGGAGCCACATGGTTACATTGCTGTCAAGTCCAATTGTTCTACCAGGCTTACTTCAAGTTCATGTACTCTAAATAGTACTCAACGGGACAATTTTACGTTTACATGCTTATTTGCTTTCTTAGCTTTTCTAAGCTTAGCTTAGCATAAAGACTGAAAGCAGGGGGAAATGGCTATCCTGGCTCTCTCCAAAGGTAACAAAAATCACCTTTTAAGATCACTAATTCACTTCTTATATCTAATTTGACACAATATCCCATAATACATTTCAACAAATTTCATATAAATTGTCAATTACTGAGTTTTAGAGCAAAGTCTCCTGTGTGTAGTTTGATCTGATTTCCCCAAAATTTCAAACTATTCATTTAAATGTAAATGAATAGTTTCAATTTCCTAACATTGTCGATTTTTGTTTTATATACAGGCTTGGTGATTGGCTTTTGGAGTTAATGATGTTGCCAATGTAAAAAATCAATTAGACCGAACAAAGGTGCGTGTTGGATTGTCTCTGCTTTGTAGAAGATGACTCAGATATGTTCTTTGTTTTTTTTTGGTGACGGACAGAATCTTATGTTAAAGAGTGAGCTTTCAGCTGGAGCTCTGGTCATGCTCACATCATACATATGCAGCAAAGTGCTAAATACATACCAGCGTCCCTCCAATTCATCATTCATGCACCGGATCCACCGACGTAAAATACTTCACCCATCTATGAAAACACTGCGCTGCCCATGTGTTCTCCATTACCCAATGCTAGCGGTAGTATTTCAATGATGTGACTAAAGGGTGAAGCCGGGTTTCAGCAGATGCCTTTGGTTTTGTTTCTTAGTTTCCTCCACCCCACAAGGGTTTACCGTGCACAACAGCTTGGATTAGATGAGAGAGTGCAGTAGAAGTGTCCACTGTATCCCTCCCTCTTTGGCTTCACTCACGTCTCTAGATGTTAGATGATAATCACTTCTGTCCCAGACGGAAGAGGGAAGACGTCAATAGGCCCTTGCGTGATTCGAAGCTAGTTCCTGGCTAATCTTGGGGCCTCCTGTATTATTTTACAAGGACACCTGCACACAGGCCCAGCTTCAGGCCAAGGTGATTTCATTTTCCTGTCTACGGATTAAAAAGTTATCATGATGAACATTTTTCCCTACTTTCCCAGACCACTTTTGTTCGACTTCCCAAGACATAAAGACCGAGAGAATTATTATCTGCCCTTGAAGCGGTCATGTTGACAGGTTTTCTCCGTTTGAGAGAGGATCCGGGGCCTCTTGCTTGAAGGACAGCTGTCTTACTTTAGCAGCATCTGCCCAAGATCTATTTTAAACAAGGATGTGATGCCGTACGATGTGATATACTTTGCTAAAATACATTTCATCACTGTAATAACCGGTTGGCTTGCCGTGATTCCCAGAAGAGTGAGTTTACCTCCAATCTGAACCAAATGCCTTCTCTGTCACTGTGGGACTGCCATGAACTTTACATGATTTAGGTTCTTGTTTAAAAAAAACTGCATCTATAAAAGATTCCTGAAGGACTGAGCCCTGAAAGGAGGCATCTCCTGCATATGAACACAAACTTCTGAGGTTTATAAAAACGTTTCTCACAGTATTCCAAATATAATGTATCTTGATAATAGATTCAAATAGTAATCTTTGATAGAAGGTTAATTGACAACAAATGTGATGATACTACTTTAATGCCGTGATTAATGGCAGTCATTTAACAGCACATTACAGACACTTTTCTCTTGAAAATGATTCATGTAGCACAGCAAAAGAACAATAAGTCCATTGATTATGACTCACTCTGATCTTTTAGTCGTGTGAGCGTTTACGTAGTGTAAGCTGGAAATGGCCCAAAGTCGAGTCCTTGGATGCACTGCGGCATCCAGACATCCTAAACCTCTCTGCGTATTATTATTATTAATGTTATTATTAATTCGTGCAGCTGCTTTCTTTGGATGATACCGTGGGTGTGGAGAGACCTCTCGGTTGGTTTGTCTGTGAGTCGAGGCTGAGAGTTCTCTCAGTGAGTCAGCAGGCGGAGTTCCACCAGAGCGTGAGATCCCCTGGCTGCGAGCCACGCAGTTCGGGCCACCGAGGCCAAGTTTATGATGAGGACCACTCAGACACTGCTTGTTAGAGGAGCAGTGCTGCCTCCAAGCGACTGGGAAAGTCCAGTCAGCCAGTGTGTGTGTGCGTGTGTGTGAGAGAGAGAGATTAGTCACACATAAGGGCTGGTCTCTCGTCATTAACCATCACTGTGTCCACAAACCTCACAGGACCAGTTGCGTTTCAGCTATTACTTGTACTATAAAGTCTATAAGTAGCAATGATATTAAAAGAAAAAAACAAAGCATAGTTTTACCATAGCTTTTAACTAACAAATAAAATGTCTAAATGTGATTAATAGCATTTCGAGACTGCAAAATGTTTCTACAGCCCCTCTTGCCACTGGTTCTGTACACTAATCTCGATCAGGCCAACATTGCTGGGAATTCATTTCAGATTGAGTCAATAGTTACTTTTTTTGTTCTTTTTTTTGTTTATGGATATTTAATGTAGCAGAATGCCAGAAAAGAAAAAAAGAAAAAGACAAAATGCCAGTGTCAGGGGGTTGTGGTAACTGCAATGTCCCCAGTATGGTTCCAGATGGGGCCCTTATTGCACGTCACCTCCCACAAGTTCATTTGAACTTGCTTGGAAATGTCTTCTCTTGTGGGAAATGAAACATCAATGGCGTGCCATGAAGTGTCAGACTTATTGAATCATCTGTGAACTGATTTACATTTTGTTTTGCAGAAATTTCAGAAATTCATCTACCTTTGATGGATAAACTATCCATCAAAGGTAGTTTTTGACCACTACTAGTGCTATGTTGGGATTTTATCATGGGTTCCAGGCCCCCGTTCCTCGTACCTAGCTTACTGAGTTAGCCGGATAATTTTCAGGATAAGATGACGCAGGTCAGGCTTTTCGGTTCCACGAAGCAAGTTTGGAAATATTACCATAGCAACACTGAAATCATAGCAAATCCTTGAACCTGCTCCAGAGCAGATTTAGTGAAATTCCCTGGATAAGTTGCCCACTCCCACCGGACAAAAAAGGCAGCTCCCTTCCTCATTGATGAAGGAGCGATATTAGTTATATTAGTTTTATTGGGAGAGAGTTCTTCCAGATCACCAAGATCCGTTCTCACATCAGGATGACTTCCTGTACGAGCGCTATCGATTCTGCCGACAAGGAATCATTTATTTACGAGACCTCCTCGAGCCGTACATTGAACACCACACGGCGCAGCAGAGCATCGACCGTCTCACATACTGTATGCATAGCCTGGATCACAGTCTTGCGCTTTTTTGTGAGTGGTACATGTTTGTACAGTGTCGGCGATGCAGAGAACATCAGAAAAAAATTGTAAATGGTATCCTTTTACTTTGTTATTGAATCTATAGTTGTTATTTACACAAAACCCACAATTGAAATGATTAGGGAATACTTTTGTATTATTTTACTTTATATTTCGATTATAAAGCATCTTGCCATTAGTAGTTGTAATGATGTATTATAAGATGATTTGAACAAGTGATAGGAAGTTAAACAGGTTATAACTTCCTCACAAATATGTGTTTTATATTACTGTAATAACATTATGTTTCTCACCCCAAAAAATATTTTACAAGATTACGTTTGAACATATCATGATAACATGTAATTAACCTTCTCCCTTTAATAATTTTTATTTGGTAGAGCTTGAACTCACCATAATGAGAGTCAATGCCACTTCAGCGGACATTAGCTGTTAGCGCCACTAAGCAGTCGATTACTCTGAGCAGCATGCAGGGAATGAATCACCATTTAATAAATGTCTGATCAAGTTATTTGTTCCAAATGTGTTCAAGGATTGTTTGGATTGTGAGCTTCTGATCTTCTTCACTCAAGACATATGTGGTGAGTCTGTGACGTTACTGTCTGTGTCGCTGTGAGCAGACGTAGAACTGTTATGCGGTGGTGGCAAGCATATATATATATATATATATATAACAGTCAAAAAATATTAACTGACCAGGTGGCCGATTAGTTGAAAAACGTCAGTGCATAAGTGCATCTTTACGTGTTGTATTTGTTTTAAAATGTCGTACCTACATCAGCTTTAGCTTAAGCCTGTCTGCACTGTGTGTGGGTCTAAAGAGTAACATCTGTAATCATTCATCACAAATAAAATGTATTTATGAGTGTGTGACACATACAAGTGTTTGCAGCACGCTAGACTGCTCCGTTGATCAAGTTTTTGCTGGAAAAAAATACGACTGAAATCAGTGCAAGCTGGTTATGAGAAGCGGGTTTTTGTATCAGTGCATCAAAGTAAATAAAAGCAGAAACTCTGACCTGTTCAGTCTCCTCAGTCAAATCAAATCATTTCGACTGGCAGATGGAAAAGGCAGAATTGGGCATTTCATAACTCAATTGATTCTGAAGTTTATTATGTGGTGAAATTATAGCAGCAAATTTAGTCATTACATTCACCTGCACTGTACCACTTTTTAGAAGACAGATGTAAAGAATTACACAAAAACAACGTTTACCTGAGAGTAGAGGAAGACTAAGCAAGGAAAAACAAACCTGGCTAATTTGTAATGAGGGGAAGACTTCTTAAATGCACTCTCACTACCCTCAATCCATTATGTTTGTCACTTCGCCAAATACCAACCCAGCATGCCACAGGAACAGTGGAGATGTTTTTTTCTATTTAATAGGATTATTTGTCAAATGTAATGTCTGCTTTCTGTTAAATGAGGTGGTCGCGAAAGTCTGCCTTGGCGCGCTGCAGAGATTTTACACATTGAAGTTGTTATTGATTTATTTATTCATGGCCTGAAAGCCTCCCATTCCTGCTGTGAAGTGTGTAAAAAAAATGGGATCCTTGTCTGTGCAGCCGGGCACTGTCTGCTTCAATTAGAAATGTTCAAACCATTGCCGGAATTTTTTCCACTGTTTGCTCTTCAACCACTCACATTTTCCATCTGCTATGAAAGTTTAACAGGGGAGTTCTTACTTTTTTCTCTTTATTTAGGTATGAGGGGGAAAAAAGCACAGACAATCTGTCAGTTGATATAATGATGCTGTGTGTTCACTTTTGCGTCTCAGCTAAGTGTAATAAAATATTAATATCAAAATGCTGCAAAGGACTAGTGCTTGATATGTTTTTGTTGGATTTGATCACAAAGTTAGTGACCCGTAGTGTTGCACAGTATAGCGAAAGGTATCGCAATACCCTGCTGATAAAAAAAAGGTACAATACCCCATCGTATTAGTGCCGGTACCTAGTACTCAGTTTTGTTCAGAAACATTCCTGTGATTTGCGTCGACGTGCGCCAGCGGTGCGGAGTGTATTTTTAGCGTTCTGCTAGATGACTGGATTGTGATCCTCAGGAGCGGGAGGTTTTAACGTGGCAGTCAAAACATAAACTCCAGGTTTGGGACTTGGCTAGCGCTAACCAGAAGGATGGAGTCAACAAGTTAAGTTAAAAAGAAGATTGAAGCAGGCCATGAACCGCTCGCTGGCTGACCAGCTGGTGTCTATTTCAGCAGAACTCCGTAAAAAAAGAAGAAAGGAAAATAACAACCCAGCTCTAATTAAAACCAAATGTATTGCTTAAATTAGATTTACTGTCTTTTCTGAATCTGTCCAAGCATCACCTGTAATTCGGCAAACATATAATTTACCAAAGAGCTTGTGTCAAAGTCTTATTTTACCATGTTTCTCAGTAATATGATATGGACGGAAAGTTCAGGAACACACTTCCTGCATTGTATTTTGTTATTGTAATGCTTGAATTGTTCTTGGGCCAAATTTGCATGCATCCCTATAAAGTAAAGCTGTGCATCTCACATTTTTATAGCATTTTTCTTTTCTTTCCACCCTCTTGAGACATCTCCTAGCTGGTCATGTATAGACGCTTTGTCATTACAATCTATCACATGAAGCTGAAAAAATCATGACTCATTGGAAAAGGTCAAGACGTTCCTCTTGTCAATGTTCCACAATCATTCCAGTAAAACTTCTTATTTGGAGGGAAAACAGAAATAGCAGAATAGTGAATGTTGCTTTGGCACCAATTTTATATCATGACTGGGTTGCTTCCTTCATTTTGGGTTTGGTTTCGGGAAAGCATGGTACCAAATTAACCGTGGGGAGGATGGCCTTCATTCCTTCTTCTCTTTTCTATTACTCCCATATGGAAATCACACACATAGGGCATTTTATTTTTTTCCAGGCTGGATTTAAATTTTGGTTTAGTTTGACTCACATGATTTCTGACAGAGACCTTTGTCAAAGGATACAGGACTATTTGTGCAGCAAATAGTCATATATAATTTTGTCAATTAAAGGTAAGTGGTGATTCTTAATGCTAACACGTCCAGAAAATGAAGAGTTTAGCTGGTAGATGCAAAGCAAAAACAGAAGCTAAATATTACATTTTGTCAGTACAAGTTTGACAAAAAGTGAAGTGCAGTTTTGCAGGTGCAACCTCCGGTTTCTGAAAATGCAGAATTGCTATCAATAGCTATCAGGGGTAACTCCTCTGGTTGCAATAGAAGGCAGATTGTATATAAGTCTATAATACAATTCTTAAAAAAAAATTACTTCTCTCTTTATTTATTACCTCAGTTAACATTGAAAACATGATTTTATGGTCTCAATCGCCAATTTAAGTCATTATGGCCCCCTGTTAGTGTAAAATAGACCATAAAGCAAGGTATGATTTGATTGACAAGTCGCTGCCACGACTATTTTGTTGTGGATGATTACGGTCTGGATGTTGGCTGTGTTTTCATCTTTGATCTTTAACCCTTACACAGCGTGTTTTCTGTTCATGAAAGTTGATTGTAACATTTTGGTTGCCTACAAATGTCAGTGTTGTGTTTGGTTGTGGTTGCTCCACCCTCTCATCTTACTTCTGGTTGGAAAAAAAAAATGGAACTCAAGGCTTCAAAACTGTTGTCCACAGACCAATGGGTGACATCACGATGACTACGGCCACATCTTATTCACAGTCCTCATCATCATTATACATTGTTCATATGTTTTTTTTTCTAGCTTTCATGCTGTCATAAATTGTATCAATAAGTTGTTTCATGTCCTGCTTGACCTGAACAGTATGGTTAATGCTGTACTCAAATGTCTGGGAACACGATGCTAAGGAAGAGAGAACTTTTCTGTGGGAAATTACATGCAGATCCTGTTAAATTCAATAGCTCTGGACATTTGGTGTTTTTCTTTGATGGAAAATGAAAAGGCTCACCCCAGCATTACACCATAAACTATGGGGGTACAATACCCACACTCCCAGAAGTCACTGCCAGGAATCAGGATTATATATATTTTTTGTTTCAAACCATAATGCTCTTGCTATTCTCTTTCCCAAATTAGCTGAACCAACATTAAACAGAGGGTGAAAGATCACATTCTTCCAAGCCAATACCATTTAATGGCACAGAAGCAAGAGACAACCAGAATGTTTTCCTAATGACTTTAAACCTCTTTTTGAGGGGATGACGCAGGCGGGGGATTGAGGTTGCCCTCTGAGAAGATCTGCCGCCCCTTTGGGCTGTTAGTAGAGGAAGGGAAAGGAAGGGCCTCCTCCTGACAATATAGTAATACCTTTTCTCAAGGATTAGCTCTTTGGCAAAACAAAACTGTGAATAAGAACAGCACTCTGGACTAACCTATGTATTTATCACTGTAATAAAAAAACAAAAAAACTGTATCTAATAACCTCCTTGTATATACGACCACATTTGCACATGTACAGTGTTTTCATATTTCATATTTCGTACAGTGTTCTCATATTTTATATTTTGTCTCTTTTCTGTATAGTGTGTTTTCTTATTATTTTTATTTCTTCCAAAACCGTTGACTCGGAGAGCCCGGCGAAAAAAATTCCAATGAGTCTGGACTGTTGGTCTAGGCACAAATGGCCAAATAAAAACCTTGAACCTTGAACCTTGCTTCCCTCAATAGAACAGACAGTGCCTGTATGAATGGTCTCATCGTGAAAAGTCTTTCACTGAAAAAACACACATTCAAAATGCGACCAATCCTACTTTTGAATCATAAAAATGCTACTCAAGAGCAACATATTGTGTAGCTTGAGAAGAGTCAGCAAAGTGAACCTTGAAACAATGGGAAAATCTGACACAAAATGCGTTTACGGGCCGTTACAGCAGCAGTTAACAATGAGTGCCATTGCACCCAGCACAGAGGAATCCCTGGTGTTTTGGCTCAGAGAATGAGAAGCATGACCAATCCTCTCTTTAGCACCGTCTGCCCATTAACAACAACCACAAAAGTGCCACTCAGCAACATGCGAGCCTCAGGGCAGTTGAAGCTCGTATTCATGGTTTATGGTTATGCTGGCCACAGAGGTTACTCGACTGAACAAAGAACACCACTTTTGTGCTTTGGTGGTCTGAGCTGTGATCGTCTTTGACCTTTTGACTCTCATCTTGTTACATAGTGTGAGGTCATCGGTAATGAAACGGGTCTGTCTCTCTGTAAAGAACTGTAACAACAGGAACGTTGGATGAAACACAACAGACTAACTTGATCAGTAGACTTCTGATCTTTCTGTTTAAGTGACCACCACGCAATTTTAGGTTTTGCTGAAATGTCAAAACCTCGTTGCACTTGCATTCTGCGACGAGGATAAAGAGTTTGCCTCTCTCTGTCATGAGCGCTGGCGTCGCAGAGATCCTCAGTACTGCACATGGCCAAAATGTCACAGGCAGTAAAGTATAATACCTCTTCCTGTTATCGCTATTATAGGGGATTACCGCGTGTTGTAATTGTGGTTTACATGCTCGCACGGTGACCAAATGTTTCATCCGCTCAGAGTCTACAGGAGCAATGCTGAAGCATCAGTGGCACATGATTGTATCCGTCCGTACATGACATCATGTGTACATTCAGAGTGCGGTTAGTTGTCTGCTGGCTTTCAGTCAGCTACAGTGTCGGGGAATGCTTCTCATTACCCCGCGTAAATAGCACATCCTGACTCACTCTTTAATTTGACATGAGGAAGGAGCTTGTAATGCTGAAAATAGCACAGTGGTCAAATTTGTGCAAGTCAAGGGCAAACACTACCAGCTTTCTTGCCATGAGATGTGGTTTCGGGAATGTCTAGTCTTGATTTCTTAATGGAGTTTTTACACAGACCGGTCTTTGAAGGTTATCGTAGCATATGTGGTGGTAAAAGCAGCGCTAAATGTTGTTTTGTACACCGCGTTCCACATTATTATGCAAATTACACTTTGCTCAGATTTTCCTAAATAGTAATGCACAGTCAGTCAGTATCATTTTCAAGTCATCAACTGTTAGAGTATAAGTCAAATTCTATTGAACAAACCTCCTAATGATAACAGTATTTTTTTCAAAAATAAAAAAAACTCGAAATGCAGTGTTCCAAATTATTATGCAGAATTTCAGAATTTCAGAGTTTCAAGATATTTTATAGGTTGTAAAGAAAAAAAAAATGTCATTTGTTGAATTTGCAGCATTAGGAGGTCATATTTACTGAAATCAAGAAAAGTTTGAATCAAAAACATCTTAACAGGTCAAGTTACATGTTAACATAGGACCCCTTCTTTGATATCTACTTCACAATTCTTGCATCCATTGAACTTGTGAGTTCTTTGATAGTTTCTGCTTTAATGTCTTTGCAGGATGCCATAATAGCCTCCCAGAGCACCTGCTTGGATGTGAACTGCCTTCCACCCACATAGATATTTTGCTTGATGATGCTCCAAAGGTTCTCGATAGGGTTAAGGTCAGGGGAAGATGGGGGCCACACCATGAGTTTCTCTCCTTTTATGCCCATAGCAGCCAATGCCCCAGAGGTATTCTTTGCAGCATGACATGGTGCATTGTCATGCATGAATATGATTTTGCTACGGAAGGCACGGTTCTTCTTTTTGTACCACAGAAGAAAGTGGTCAGTCAGAAACTCTACATACTTTGCCGAGGTCATTTTCACACCGTCAGGGACCCTGAAGGGGCCTACCAGCTCTCTCCCCATGATTCCGGCCCAAAACATGACTCCGCCACCTCCTTGTTGACGTCTCAGCCTTGTTGGAACATGGTGGCCATTCACCAACCATCCACTACTCCATCCATCAGGACCATCAAGGGTTGCACGGCACTCATCCGTAAACAAAACAGTTTGAAAGTTAGTCTTCATGTAGTCCTGAGCCCACTGCAACCTTTTTTGCTTATGAGCTTGGTTTAGGGGTGGCAGAATAACAGGTTTAAGGACACTTGCAAACCTCTTGAGCATCCTACATCTTGAAGTTGGCGAGACTCCAGAGGCACCAGCGGCTTCAAACACCTGTTTGCTGCTATTCAATGGCATTTTAGTGGCTGCTCTCTTAACCCTACACATTTGTTTGGCAGAAATCTTCCTTATTTTGCCTTTGTCTGCACAAACCCGCTTGTGCTGTGAATCGGTGACAAATTTCTTCACCGTCCGATGATCACGCGCAATTATTTTGGAAATATCCAATGTTGTGATACCTTGACCAAGGTATTGCACTATTTGCCGCTTTTCAGCAGCAGAGAGATCCTTTTTCTTCCCCATTTTGCCTGAAACATGTAGCTTGCTTAATAATGTGGAACATCCTTCTTAAGTAGTTTTCCTTTGATTGGGCTCACCTGGCAAACTAATTATTATTATTACTATTTGGATGATTTCAATCATCCAAATAGCCCTGAGACACAATACCATCCATGAGTTTCATTGAAAAACCAAAAAATGAATGTTTATGACCCTTAAATACAATTTGCCTAATAATGTGGAACGCGGTGTACACAAAATGGGCTAATCCATCAAGTAGATGTTTGGCTATTTAGTGGCACTATAGGAAAGGGCAGACTAATTAATCTTCTTGGAATCATGAATGTCGTGCCAAATTGGCAATCCAGTTCTTGTACTTTAGGTGTTTCAGGTACAGCCTGGTGTCCACTCACACTGTTTAGTGAATATTATTAAAAGAAATGATCCAATAATTCCCTAATGTACAACAGTAAACAGTCTGACCCTGTGGAAATACAGAAACTGGCTTGAGTCCCAAGAGCTCTGGGAAAAATGAACAGGATATGGTTTCTATTTTTTTAAATAAATAAAAAAATAAATACAGTAGTAGTTACAGGAAGTAGATGATTTATGAGAGCTGCCGTAGTAGTTTGTCTTACTGCTAAAGGATCATTTCAATTAGTATCAGCGACAGCTTTGTACGGTGACCTAATATCAGGCTTTAAGGTCTCATGGGAATAAGAAGTTACATAACATACAGTAATACCTTTCATTAGAAAGAAATGATTAATATGAACTGTTACTGTACTTCAACAGCAACTCTCCTACATATTGTATGACATGTAAATACTATAAAACATGAATACATTTCATTGGTCATCATTGTGCGTTAACATTCACTCCACTTTGGTCAGCTTTCCATGAGAGGCTCACCGCCTTTTAAAGTCTCATATTGCTCTGAATCATTGGCTCCAAACAATGCTTTGATTTCCAGGATCTTGATTTTATACAGTGTGCAGTGGATCCTTTCTGTGTTGACTGGTGCTAACTTTACGATGGCAGCCATGACCGTGTTGACTTAATTTAGGCTTAACATTTTCCTTGATGTATCTAAACGGGAACACCACAAAGCTGGAAACACTAAGTCCATAAATCATATTAGATTTGGTATTCTACAGGCAAAGCTTGGCACCTCATTAAAAATACAAATAAATTGTTGTTGGTGGCGTTACTGTATGTGATGAACTGTTGTACTTTTCTGCTATGTACCATTGTATGTGGTAAATAGATTGGTTGACTGATTATTTATACACGAATAATGATACAATATTATTTGCATGAATCAAGAAGAACAACCCACAAGTCTGAGGGGCTTCCAGGATAAAGATATTTAGTCTTCTCCTACGTGTCCTGTTCCCGAAGCTGCAGTCCAACTGAAGGTGTCTGTGTTGGCCTTGCCCTGTTGTCCTTTTAAATGAACCACAAAACCACACTTTCCATGCTGCCGCGCTCCCAGACGGCCGGTGTCTACCCACTACCTGTAGAGGCGGGATCTGAGAGCCATCTGGTCTTTGTGACTCATAGTGTCCACAGCTGAGATACCTTCCACACACATTCATAGCTGGAGCAGTAAATCGTTATCCACATGCCATCCCGTACACATTGGTCATTTCTTTCGGAACATGATCTTTCTGTAAATGATTGTAGGGGGTTCACGGCCATCCACTGAGCTTTGAATCAAATGTTCTTGTTTGAGTTTTTTGCTCATTGAGCCCTCTCTGTTAAAGCTTTATGTGTCTATAAAAATATGAAAACAACAAATTTGTTAATATCGCACAGCTGTTTCAGACAAAGGTTTAGTGTGAGTGTGTCGTAGTACTGACACGATTTCTCAGCCTGCTTGCTTTTCGTGGTTGAAAATAAAATTTTCAGGTCGTAATTTTGTTTCCCCCCAATTGTAGCAACCCACAAACAGAAGGGAAACAACACGAGTCAGAGAGACGCAAACAACTGATATAGCGCTGCAAATATTGTTTTTATAAAAGGTTTGAATAGATTCGCTCAGGCAGAAGACCAACTACCAGGATCCTAGTGACCCACAGCAGCATATTGCAGTCTGTCGGAGGTAAATTGTTGTATTGATTAATAAGCTCCTCTAAACTGTGCTATTGAGTTTCCCTTTAGCGAAATGCTCTGAGTGGATTTGACTTCCCTCTGGTATTTACGCAGTGTATATGTCCATTGCTTGAATTATGAAAAGCAAGAATGGAAGGAGTGGATCTGGTATGGGCGGACTTTGTCAAGATTGTAATGAGTGTGACTCCCCCGTCAACGCTGTGGAGTCTTTCCGCTTCCTGGGCTCCATCCTAATCCAGGACCTCAAGTGGGAGCTGAACATCAGCTCCATCACTAAGAAGGCCCAGCAGAGGATGTTCTTCCTGAGGCAGCTGAAGAAATTCAACCTGCCAAAGAAAATGACGGTGCAGTTCTACACTGCCATCGTTGAGTCCATCCTCTGCTCCTCCAGCACCGTCTGGCACACCGCAGCCACTGCCAAGGACAAGGCCAGGCTGCAGCGCATCATCCACTCTGCTGAGAGGGTGATTGGCTGCAATCTGCCATCCCTCCAGGACTTGTTCGCTTCCAGGACTCTGAAGCGAGCTAGGAAGATTGCAGCTGACCCCTCTCACCCTGGACACAAACAGTTTGAGTCCCTTCCCTCTGGCAGGAGGCTGAGGTCCATCAGGACCAAGACCTCACGCCACACTAACAGTTTTTTCCCGTCGGCAGTCGGGCTCATCAACAGGGCCCGGGTCCCCCACTGACTGACTCTGTCACCCCCAGGACTAATTTTTCTTTCTTTCTTTCTTTCTTTCTTTCTTTCTTTCTTTCTTTCTTCTTTCTTTTCTTTCTTCTTACACTTCATATTTAAACATTCATGCCACTTTAACATACACTTTAACTTAAACACATGTCACTTTAACGTACACTTACATTAACGTTATCTGCTTGTCTGAGCACTTTATCTTACACTTGATTTAATACCCATTGCACTGTTGTTGTTGTTGATTGTTGATTGTTGTTTGTCTCGTCTAATGTATGCACCTTCCGCCTAGAAAAATTCCTCGTTTGTGTAAACATTCCTGGCAAATAAACGGTTTCTGATTCTGATTCTGATTAAGTTTGCCGTCTCTGTTTAGTATATGGAGCGACCGGGGTGTTGAACACTGCAGTATACATTTTTAATCTGTCCGTCACGTCCGTCAGAAAAACTTTCCTTGCTTCTGCAAAAAATGATGCCACTATTTTGCCAAGATAAACTACATATTTATTCATCACCAAAATGTGTCAGGGTCCTGCTGGGACACTATGGTCTGCTCGGGTCTCAAGCCATGCAGCAATTACAGCATCTTTGTAAACAACTCATATTCAGAATACACAGGTTTACGTTTCCATAATGTTTGGTAAACCCTGGGGCCTTGAACTCTGTGCAGTGGAAAGAAAAAAAATGCATGACAGATTCTCGCACCAGTGGAAAAATATCTTTAAGTGTTGCCACATGTAGACTTCAAGCAACCATCATGTAACAGGAGAAATGCAGACAAGCTCAGATAGTTTTTGCATTGTGGTTTGCAATAAGATTCAGAAATGAAATTACCATACTGCTCCCAGTGATTGCTAGGATGGATATCCTGTGTTACATCCACCGAGGGAAGCAATGAAGGCGACGTCTGGGATGTGAAACTTCAGAGTTCACTTTCTGACATTTGTGTACCTTCTGCTGTCTTCACTCTCACCTGTTTGAGGTGTATTTTCATGTAATGCTCAGTTCTCCCTTTGAACCAGGATAGACTGAAAGGCTGTTGACCAAGTGTACACACAAGCATTGTTAACATGATACAGTTAGAGGAAGTGAGATATGCAGGATGTGTGTAAGCATTTTCATTTTTACCTTTATCCATTTAGGTTAGAGAGAAGTCTCTTTTTTGACAATTCCCCACTCACACTCACACATTTACACACACACACGTAAGCATTGGAGCATGACGTCAATGGGTCAGACTGTACTGAGCAGCGGAGCAGTGGGGGGGTTAAGGTTGGTGTCCTTGAGCGAGGCTCACTTTGTTAATGAGGGAGCCACAAGCTTCCTGTCACAAGCCAGAGAGGTGATTTTGTCGAAATAGATAATTACTTCATAAAAAAATGGTTGATTCAGTTATAGACCATCTCATTGTTTTAAATATTAAACCACTAGAGATTGTTCCGATACGCATCATATGATTTTTAGCCAAGCAGGACTGTGCTGCCCACTGACTGCTCACCGCTAACCTTAACTCGCTGTCATCCTGCTAATTTCAACACAGACTTGTTATTCACAATGTACCATTATCAGGTAAAATAGAGGGCGCGGGGGTCGGTCTAAGCACAGGTGTGTAGTACTAGTTTGCACATGTAAAGTACTAATCGAGCTGATACATGATATAACCTGATATTGTAGAGGTGCACAGACTCGCATACTCACTGATACCCGATCGAGCATTTTAGGCTGTATCAGAGGTATTTCTGAACCAGACCGAGTGAGCGACTACAATTAGACTTAAGGTGACATGAATGTTACTGATTGGCCCTAAAGAAAAGTGTCTTATTTATGAGGGAAGACATCTTTCATTGTAAGATTGTAGTTGCAGTCAGCTGATGCTTGTTATAATAGGGATTTGTTATTGTGAAAGATATAATTAGGTTGTTCAATTGGCTGGCTGTAGTCATCCGTTATCATACAGTAACTTTGAGTGAGTTACATGGATTCTGGCAAGCTGCACTTTAAAAACACTAAATCAGCAGGAACAGGTGTCGGGAGGCGTTACAAGCTTCTGGAGGCTGCAAAGAGCATTTTAAACCACCTTGGGTGCAAGTGTGCTTGAACATAAGTCATCACTCCCCTACTCATTTGCACATCTCGCAACATGGTCATAAAGCTGTCACCAAACTTTCAAAGACACCCCATCACGCACCTCAGTGGCTAGCAGATTATTGGAATAATTGGAGACACATGCTACACGCCCAAGTAGCTCTTATAAGGAGGTGCTATGACGTACAGATCCGGCAAAAGCTACAGTGGAATTAACAAGGAAATACAATGGTTGTCACCAGGACAACAGGTTAGTTTAATGGACATCAGATTGTGTCAGATAAAGTCTGTAAAGTGAAATATTTGTAAAGAGTTGTCTCTTCCCCTCAAGCACAGAGGCACAGAAACAGCGTTGATAATCATCCTGATGTCAGGGTGGTGTCGTTGCCACTGACCTGTTTCTCTCTACGATCACTTCCAGTCAGGTTTGGACTCTTTAGTGTTTTTACAGTAGAACTGGACACAGACTTTCCACCAAGATCTGTCAGCGAGTGACGAGTAAAAGTCTGCCTGGGCCATGTCCATCGGAGGAAGACTCCAGATTACGGCGGCTGCCAGCAGACTAATTCAAAACGCATGAGCTTGGGAGTTGAGAGGAGGAAGCCTGCGAGCTGGAGAGACAGACTAATGCGGCTGCTGCCCTTTAATCCTGGTTTATTAAGGGAAGATTAAAGTGTTTTTTTGTACAAATGTTACCACAATGAGGGGTCCTGGTGGAATGGCCATATTTAGTATGAAGCTGGCAACAGTCACCACAACTTCATCATCCCCCTTCTCTTAATTCCATGTTATCTTTCAAGTTTCTTTCAAGTATTTTCCAATAAAGCAGAATCATATGTAAAAATCTGAACGTCTACGACGAATATTCCTCATACTCACTTCCTTCCTTCTTAAAATCTGTAAAAAATGTGCTACTCATTATAGAAGCCATCACTAAATTGTCCCATGGCAGGCATATGAAGTGAGCTTCAATTAGGCTATGATGTCATCAGGCAGCACCATACACCATGTTAACAACAGCTGTAGCTATTAGTGATAGTCAGCAAGGCGGTAACAATTACAGATGAATTATGGAGCTGCAGAGGCAGTTGTGATTTCCTTTTCTGTTCTTTGTTTGTCCATAAGTGATTGATAATCCTCCAGCATTAGCAGAAAGATGTGCCCTGGCCTCAGCTGACAGACTGAATTACTGCCAGGGTGCTAATCTGTCCGACAGGGTGGTCACGCCACCGGGCTGCGTGCAGCTTGTCCTCCCAGATTTACTGAAGCTGCACAGCTAACCCAAAGTGGAGTGACGAGTGGGAATAATGAGGCATATTGTTCATTTTAGAGTAGTGAGTGGGTCTATTGTTCTTCTTCTTCAAAAAAAAAATATTAAAAAAATATTGATAAAATAAAACTCATAACACAGTCATCCTGGAAAAGATGTTTGTGACCGTTAAAGCTGTTTCTTCATCCATTATTACTCCTCAAGAGTGCAATTTTCTTGTTTGGCATTGTTTTGAAACTTGGACCCATTATGTATGACAGCAACTGCTTTAAACCACTCACACACAGTGAACTTTGAACTTTAATGGAGGTCTAACAGTTACTGCACCCTATATCAGAGTTTGAGTTTCTAGGAAACATAAACCTCAAAAAGAAGCCAGAGAGTTGCTGCCTGAATTGTTGGTGCACAAACACTGCAAAAAAAAAAACTTTTCACAAAAACAGATGAAAACTATCCAAGACCCCTACTAAGAATGACACTACACAGAATATCTGCATATTAACACTACACAGACTCAAAAACAAGCCGACAGTCTCAGCAAAACAACAGCGTCACACGTGTCAAAGATATACTGTAATGATACTGTATACACTCTCCATCTGAAAGCAGTTTATAGTTTAGAAGCACTCGATTGTTTTTAGATTAATGCATTAAGTGAAGTCTTTCATACAGTATGGCGCAAAAAAAAAATTGGGGTTGCCAAATTTAGAGACTACACATACCGTACTTTTCGGGTTACAAGCCGCTCCTACGGCTGATCAGTGTCCCCGCTGTAGCAAGCTAGTAGCGCTGCTAGCTAGCGCTTCTGCTGCTACTGCCCGCTGCTGCTGCTACTGCCCGCGTCCCCTCTGCCCAAGTCGGGTGTCGAGCCTGGTCCCGCTACCTTCGGTGGTTTTCAGGGAGCTAGCGGAAGTTAGCGGGGAAGTGACGGAGCGCTAGCAGGAGCCCCAGCTGGCTACAGCGGGGAGCTGTCGGGGACACTGACCGAAGGTAGTAGCGGCTTGTAACCCGAAAAGTACGGTAGTGCCTTTAAGTATCTAGATTACAGGATAGGACATAGAGTAAGTCAGTGATGTACCGTATATGATCATTAATACCCACAGACGAGTTCAGTAAAGAGATTGAAAGTTCAGTAAAGAGACTGTGAAAGACTGAATTCAATGACAATCCGACAGATTTCCATTGTTACAACATTAAGAAGTCAAAATGTTGCAATGACTGAAGTCAACATCTCGGATGAAACAATGCAAGGGGTAACCTGCATTTATCTTTGATCCCCCACAATGACCACTTGTGTAATTCTGTGAATGGTTTTGAAGTTGTGCCGCAGTTTAAACATTACAGGATCAGAGCACAAACATTATTATGAAAAAACCCGCAGGGCTCAAAGAAATATTAAATTTTCTGGCATTCACCTGCCTCTCTTGCCTTGAGTGAATTCCAATGAGCAATGTTTGGGCTTTTTATGTTTTTTATTCACAACAGAGGATTCCATTTTGTTATTGAAGTGAACACTGACTGTGGAACAAAAACATCATCTACCGCAGTGTGGTGAATGTAATAATATTCTGTCCTTCCTCCTTCCTACAAACGTTTTCTATTTCCTTGTCCGACTTCCCCCGGCCTGTTGTTTAAGCTAAACACAGACAAACAAGTATTTCCTGTTTGGCCTAACACGTAGTTTACACTGGCTGTGAAATTCTGAGATAAACTGAGCAAACCAGTAAAACCATTTGGACAATAATTTCCTTCATCTTTAATCAACTTTAAGAAAGTGAACGCAGAACACCGGATATCTTTAATGACATGTCTGTGTAACCCTCATACGCTGATGCTATTGGACGGGTGTCGGTTCGCGGAGCGCATGCCAAAATCAAGCTGTTATTTGCTGCTTGGCTCTGGTTGTCTTGTGCCAGTTATGAAGTAATGTAAGATGAATAATGTGGACGATAAAAATAGTGGAAACAAAATACACGTACGGAAAAATCACTGCAACCACATTAGCTGCAAATGAACTGCAGATTTTTGGATAGAGCTTATGCAGGTATTCGATAAGATTGATCTGCTCTTCCACTACAAAGACGAGTAATGCGTGGGAATGGAAACTGAACGGCGGCTCTGTTTATGTGAACGGGATGGAAGAATATTGGAGCTGGGGCGGCGGAGTGCCACAATGAAGAGTGAAGTAATCACAGTGTCTGGACTGTTGTTTAGGATCATTTGCAATAGATCCACTTTGCTCATTTACATTACAATCATAATCCGACATCTACATTCAAGGGTAACTCAGGATGATAATCGTGCTTGTGCTGCCAACTAGTGGAGGTTACTTTCTACGTCCAGAGCCTGAGCAGTACAGCCCCTCCCACTGGACTACAAGGAAAAGCTCAGCAAGAAGGCCTTCAACAGACCACGCCCATCTTTATAATTTCACTGCACTATGCCGTCGACAAAAGATATGTTTGAACCATTGACTCTTGTATCATAATTGTCTGCACTCTTGTGTCCCCTGTCCGTTCTCTGTTACGTGTGTGTGTGTGTGTGTGTGTGTGTGTGTGCCGTGGGCGTGGCTTCCGGCACCTGGCCTCACCTCCACACCTGCAGGTCATCTCCAGCACCTGTCTCCAGTCATATCATCAGATCCTTCCTGTTAAAACACCCCGGCTTCCCTCTCTCCACTCGTCAGATTATGTCACCATTTCAAGTGGTACTTAGACTCTCGGCCGCTCTTAGTCCTCTCTAAGATTTTGATTACTCTTGCGATTAACATTGTTTTGACTGCAACTATCTCCTGTGCCCAGGATTCCATGCCTGCATTCCTGCCCAGACGCCGCCGCTCACGTCCCTTCACCGCTCAACCTGCATTGCTGGAGCCATACCCAAATCACCTGTGTTCTGTAAATAAAGTCCATTCCTTCACCCTCCCTTGCCGTCCCCGTGTCTGCGCTTGGGTCCGGCCAAAACCGAACCCTAACAAGTAGTTCACTAAAGGTTGAACGTGGCACTCTGCTTCAACCGGGCGCGTCAGAGGTTTGCGGCAATGTCAACAACCGAACCCAGATTGTTTAGTACAGAGTTGTTTACTAGAAAAACTAAGTTATTGATGGATCTAGTCTCTTAATTTTGCTCTCGGAGTGGACCAGATTGATTTATTTTACTTAAAAATGTACGCATTTTTCTTCAAATGAAACCCACAAGTCCGACATGTGCTCCTTGGGTTTCCTGTTCAACCTTTGTGGCTATTGTGTTAATTACCTTATTCAACTGGTTAGTCAAAGAACATTACATTTATAGCTTATTGCCAGTGGATTGTTTTTCCCCCTGTGAGAGTCCAACAATAGATGTTTGGAACAGCAGAAGTAACTTTTTTTTAGTTACCACTTCTATGACCAGAGCTGTTTTATAATAAACTGTCTTAGCGAAGAAGAAGAAGAAGAAGAAGAAGGTGGTAGACAGGTTCAAATAGGGATGCCAGCTGAGTGGAAATCAAGGTGTGAGAAAGTGGAACAACACAGTTACTCCCATCTGGGAAATTTAGCTAAATAAGTAGAAGCAGCAATTTGTCTAGTCAAACAGATACCAGCACACCAATTATGTGCTGCATCACACACGCAAAGGCACTGAATGTAGCTAGACTGTGTGATCTCTCTGAACAGTCAGCGGGCACTGGACCAGGATCCCTGAGTCTACTCCTACTCAGTCGTGTATCTGGCCGTATCATTACACTCCACGCACCAAATGGATATTAATGATGACAATAGAGGCAAGCTGAATTACCTTATTTCACTGGGATATGGCAGCCATGAAGATAATGGTCAATTACAATTTGGGCAACTGGATCACATGGAAAATGTTCTTTTGCTCAGAATGATGTAACGGGAATCTCTCCCGGTGCTCTTGTGTAACATCTGGGAATTGTATGTGCTGAAATTAGCAGCCATCTGTTTGTTTAGTTTTATGTGTTTGCATTTTAAAGGTTGATTGAGGGCACTTGGATGTTTCTGTTGCACCCGGTTAGTGCTTTCTACGTTACATCGTAATGATGTCAAGACACAAATCCATTGGGGGTCCATTAAATTCCTGCAAAGCCTTTCTGTCCAAACTAACGATAGATCTCTCCTCCATAGATGCCACTGTGCAGCCTGTGCACACAGCAGAGTATTCTTACACTGTGATATTGCTACTTTTACTTAAGTAAAGTATCTCAGTTCTTCTTCCACCACTGCCCCCCTCAATATCAGTTGATGTGTGCAGCTTTCATGCTGCTGTCTTGTCCAAGACTTAATGGGATCCTGGAAAAGTTAAGGTTAAATTAAGAAAAAAAGGGGGTTGATTTTATTCTGTTCGCATTGACTTATTTTTCAAATCAACTTATTAATGAGAATGAATGGTGATAGTATACAATCATCTAAGTCAGGTATATCAGTTGCAAAAAAAACAAAAACACAATTTGTCAGATATCTTTCCGGTAACAAGAACACACAACATTTTTGGGGTCATGGATTTTTGTATATTGTCCAGCAGCTTCAGTCACATTTTAACTGGTGCGGTTTTGCTGTTATATCACAGACTCATTACAGCAACCACAAGGCATTATGGGATAGAAATACAGACAAGGACAGTCGTTTGGTAACCTTTTACATAATATATATTTGTGTTGTCCAGTGGTATCTGGCAGTCTCACTCAAACAGCATGTATCACCGTGTGAGCTTCTATCCACCTCAAGCCAACCATGTGCAGAAACATTTCCCCCCATTTTATGTCCTGCGGTTTAAGGGAGAACTTGTATTTCCAGAGGATTTGTTTGAGGCTTTGAACAAACACTGGAAACACCTCAACTGGATTTGAAATTAAGCTGGAGCCTAATCAGAGACACACAATCAGCAGAAAGTTCCACCAACCGGAGGCAACAATGGCTTGGGCGGACAGCGGAGACGTTAAGCCGCTACAATGAGTGCCAGATACTATTACAATTTTACATACTGAACCATTATCATTTTTGGTTTGAGGATTTGATCCACACTAATACAAAGACAAAAGGTCACGAAATCTTGGCAACATCATTTGACTGGTTTTGTTCTGAAGCCATCACACAAAAGCAGTAAGAAGCTGAATGAATAGCATTTGTACCACGTTGTCATCCCAGTTCAGACCTTCTTCCGCTCCCAGTCGGTAAGTCACTCTTGATAATACCAGCAGAAAGTTCCCTGTGCAAATGCAGCCCCAGGAGCGTTTTCTTGTTTATATTACCCCAAAATGTATTGACGATCTCTTAATTTCACCCTGATGCTACTGTAAACAAATTGGATGAAGTATGATAATATTATTTAAAGGATTCGCTGCTATGGCAGTCAATTTTTTTCATGTCTGCTGCCAGAATGGTAGGAAATAGTTTCTCTGAGTCTTCCAAGGTAAACAAGACGATTTAATGATCTTTCCAGGTAATTTTTTGGAGTGTATTGTGAAGGCAGTTTAAAAGCAAAGGGATGCCAATGCATCGCTGGCTTGAAGCCTCATTCGAGGACTCGAGTTCCAGTGCAGCTCATAGATCTACTCTTGCATGTATGAGGTTTGAGCCAGTTATACATTTTAGAAGTGATGAAGCGCCTGTGTTGGTTATCTATTCACATTAAATATAGAAAAGAGGAATGCAAAGAATATAAGACTATGATTCACCTTTACGGACAACTGAATGGTGACGTTTGTGGATATCGTTAACAATGTTGTTCTAATCAAAACATTTCCTATTTCACACTAAGCTTGGTTGGAACAGAAATGATTGCCATGGAGTCACTATTAGCCTGGGGTTTTACCGATAAGTATAAAAAATATGAATAAAACATAAAAATCCATCATATGTCTGCACTTCTTGTTTTATTTCGTGCTTGAGGCGCCTGTTTTTTGGTTTGGCATCCTCGTTTTTTTCCAGTTATTTTTGCCAGCACGGGAGCATAGACCTAATACTAGCTAATGGCGGCATCTTCCTTTTTGACAGGGTGTTGAGGAAAATATTCTGTGATTTAATGGTCAAACTTTCCAGCACACAGATACAGACAGCACCTTTGGTATCGTAACTTTAGTTTTTATCTCAGGATGTAGCTGTAAAACCAATTTGAAATTC
Organism: Myoxocephalus aenaeus; assembly: GCA_038501785.1. NCBI lineage: Eukaryota > Metazoa > Chordata > Actinopteri > Perciformes > Cottidae > Myoxocephalus > Myoxocephalus aenaeus. The sequence continues at coordinate 2,419,979 of JBAMJR010000097.1, forward strand.
AATATGCCTGCGTTGTATTTTCGTACCATAATTCTTAAGTAATCCTCATCAGTCGCACTTCTCCGAATGCATGTTGAGGCGATGATACCGGACATTATATACAGTGTGGGGAGCACAACGCATCTAGATGGCTTAGTTTTGCCTCAGTGCTTAGGGACTCTGGGTTTCCTAAAAATGCATCCTGCGTGAGTCTCTAAGAGTTTCTGCAGATGTGCGAGATATACAATCCGCTATTGGCTTTGGGCATCATGTCACTTACCTCCTATCAAAACACTCTGCACACCTCAATGCCGTTCAGCCAACAGTCGAACCCGATCCTGACCAGAACAGAGCGCACCGAACTCCCTTGACCGTTTTCACACATTTTCATCCGGGCTGAGATCACCGAGTCTGTACAGCTTTGCAGACGCTCAAGAGGCCGTGGGCAAGTTTCTCCCTAAATTGGGGCTGCAGGCAGTCTTTTTTTCATTCTTAAAGGAAATGTGTCAGAAGAAATTGAAAGTCTTTGCACAAACTACCATGCAATTTCACATAGTATGATTAAGCCATGTGTCAAAGAAGTAAGGAGTTATTTGGTTGCAAGAACAAACAAAAGGAAATAATAATGTTTTTAACAGATTTTCATGTGGACAGTTGCAGATGTTATCAGTCTTTCTCTTTCCTTTTAGTTTTTCTCTTATTTGGCTGGCAGTCTGTTTTTTTGTAGCCATGAAACATTTGCATGTGTGCGTGTGTGTCATTCTGGAGCAGAGGGAGGACAATAAGGAAATGAAGCAGCGTTTTGTCAGCTTTCCTGTTCATCCTTATTCACTGATTATGCAGGTAATACTTGACAGAATTGTTTTCATTTGTTGAACATGCTCCTGATGATTCAGACGGTAAGAAGTTGCGTTATTCACCTCATACCTTCAGGCAGAAATAAAACAAGCAGCGGTGAGGAGAGAGTTTTGCGGCTGTTGCTCATTACCACTGAGGAGTGGGCGTCTGGTATCTACCGCTCTGTGGGGCTGTATTTAGTAAATTGACATTCTGCAGGGATGGAAGGCATTTCTATTTCCTGCCAAAGACAGCTTGAAGTATTCTTACAATTCATTAAATCCAGACTCTTTTTTTTAATACATACATATATCATCACCAAACACAACTCCAGTGTTTCTTCTTTGGAAAGCAAATAAAGGAAACACACATTGGATCTGAGCTTTTCATTAAGGAGAAATTGCACCATACGATGTTACAATTCCATTTTGAGCTTTTCCTGTAGTATAAGGACATGTCCCCGCTGTCAGCTGGCACCTCCTAATGCCAGGTTTGAATAACCTGTTCGGGGCCCCCGAACAATAACCTGAATGTATTGGATGACATTCACTTTTCTGTGATCACCATCAGCAGGTCAAACTTTCAGTTTGCACTTTGGTTTATGGCCAAACACCAATAAAAACAGATGACATCCTCATTAGCCTCATGTGTTGAGCGCTAATGTTAAAACAAGAAACATCAGCATTTTAGCATTGTACTGAGCATGTTGCCTCACTGTGCCTGAGTTTATCCTCACAAAGCTGCTATCGTGGCTTCTGACTCTTAGTTTAATTAATTCATGCTTTCGTGGCTCATGTTACTAAACAAATTAGTACAAATTAAACAACCACAAATGAATTGTCACGTAACCAATTGAGAGGGTGATTCTAATCATCAGTGTTTTACCCCAAACTGGATGATTACACAGGACTTCGTGAGTTAAGAAAACATCTAAAGAGTGAATTTAACCTTTTCTCACGTCCAGAAAAATAATCAAGTGAAATGAAAACCTGACTGTTTCTTTCACTTTCAGCAATAGCTTGTCATAACAAACTGTAACAGCTATTATATAGAGATATCTGCAATTAAAACCAGAGGCATTAACTCTGACATGCACCACTTGTAAATCTACTCGTAATAGCACACTGACAAGGAAGAGCGGATTTGTTTTCATCTCTCCACAGACATCTGTCACAGATGATGTATGAAACCCATCTAGTTCTTCCTTTCGAGTTCAAACATTCTGCTGCTTTCTTGCAGCCCCTATAGGAAATCAAAAGTAGTGCATCCATACTGGACGAGAGAACCAGGGACGTGCAGCGAAAGTGTTTCCAGAGAAGGTATTCATTCCCTCATCTAAATGCTGGCGTGTTACTGTTTCACAACCTCTGTCCAGGAGTCCAGGCATAGGTGCCATGCATAGGTCACGGATGGTCTGCTGGGACGTTACAGCCTCTTCTCAAAGGAATATAGGTGAATGAAATCCTTGGCAGGGCTCAAGAGTCGACATTTTGCGTTGGAGAAGAGGTGCAGATGGGGACACGTGGAGTGATGTCATGTTTGAGTGAAGCATGTCCGCTCTCTGACAGGTGCACTTGGTGGATGCTTATGAAACTAAACAGAACTTCAAATTAAATCCTTTACATAATTATTGGTTCCTTTGCTTTTAATGTTCAGATGCTTATCGTGCGGTTAGCTTTTCTGCAGCTTGACGCATTTATTTTTGGCATCAGTTACAGAAACGGCCCCCCAGCTTTCTCTGATTGCTGACTGACAATCATTGTGTGAGTTTTACAGCTTGTCTGCGTGGGGATGTGAAGCCCCCACAACAAAGGCTGCCTCTGCCGCTGAGAGGCATGGCTAAACGAGCTGGGAGTCGACCTAAAGGATGATTACTATGATGTTTGCTGATTACAGTGTCCATCGCTCTCAACATGGCAGTTGTACACATTTATACATGTTTGATTACGCTTCCTCTTATTTATGTTTTCCTAATTAAAACTGTATACGGTGGGTGTAACTTTAAAAACTATACTAACACAAATATAACGACAAACCGAGCACAACCTTCAAAATAAAGTATAACATTTCCATTCACAAAATGAAGAGGAAACATTTTAAATTTAAAACTTTGCCATCAAAGAAATAGTTACTCTTATTTGCTTTCTTTCAAAGAGTCAGAAGAAGAGATCGATACCACATCCATTTCTTTGCAAAAAGTGTTTAAGTCAAGTCATGTCAATTTTATTTTTAAAAGAAGCTTTACAATCTGTACAGAATACAACACCCTCTATCCTTAGACCCTATATTCCTTTAAGACAAGGTCTAGGATCATGCTGACAGGACCTCTCGTATTAACAATATTTAGAATGTGTTACATTTTAGTACGTCATTACTATTACATACACGAGATTCACACAATATGAGCTGATTCCTCTAGAAGAAATAATTGCATCCTAATCTTCACAGTTTTGGGCAGTACACTGGAGTTATCTTCTCTGGCTTCAGAACATCACTATTTCCTGCTGCCAGTGGATTAAAGGCATGAAAGAAATGGACATTTACCAAATAAGAAAATACGAATGAATATGAGCAGGCCCATTCCGATCATGAGTGAAACTGTGTGTAATTCTTCCGGTAAATCAATGAATGTCGACTCTGTCAGATTTTGAGCTTTATTACAAACAAAGCAATTGTGGGTATTTAACTTGCAATTCTTGGCATTTTGTTTTGCATTCTGAGCCTCAGTTAACTTCATCTTGTGTAACATCTGGATATGAAACAAGTTCCAATATTCATGAAATGGGCTGTAGAGCCCTCGCTGAGTTTTCAGATCTGCAGATTTCCTTACCTCACTAAAACCATTGCATAACTGCAGGCATTGCTGGACGACAAAAATACTTTCCAACAAGGTCACCTATCTACTTCTGCATCAAGTCAACTCTAATTAATTGTTCCGAAGAGGATCCTGGAAATGGTGGAGGAGCAACGGACAGACGCAGACAGATCATAGAGTGGAACATTCTTCAGAGATGTGTTGAGACAGACACAGTATGACAGCATTGGTTAATTAGGCTGATTACAGCTTCATATATGAAATATTGGTAACTATACCAGTCTCGAGGTTTAGCCGTCAGAGTGATCTGAGAGAAGTCTTTTTTTTTAAACGGCCATAAGGGCCCCTTTTTTTCCGAAGAAATTAAAATGATTTCCCCCTCTATGACACGTTCATTCATATCCAAATGACTCTTACATAATACTTGTCCAACACAAACCATCATAAATTACTTTAGATGGCACTAAAATCTCATCAAAAACTCCTTAATTCTCCGTCCGGTCTGGAGTTACTCAACTGTTATGTAACGGCTTTAAGAAAAAAGGCTCCACATTTCTGGCTGTGAGGCCTTCAGCAGCATGCTTGGTACCGTTTCTCCTCCCCGGGCCACACTGATCCTCATGGATAATTACAAGATAACTTGAACTGTGTAGGTGGTAAATTAGCACCGTTACACTAAATGGATATTAGATTGCATTGCTCAAAGGAAGAAGCTGGTGTTATTCTTAAAAGAGTATCTGTTCTTACTAAAGACAAAAGGCTTAACAAATGGGGTACAAATATTAAGGTTCAGTTTTAAAACAGTAATTATCCCAAAAAATATTTTCTAAGACAGCTGGGCACTGTTTTAATTATGTAAATAAAGCATTTGTTGCCTATTTCCAGCTCCTGATAAATGCACGTTTGGTACTCAAGCGAATATTTGTAACAAAATAAAACTAGCATGTGTGTTGAATTAAATGAAAATGTGTCACCCATTATGTTTATGTTGTTAACACCTGTTTTGTGTTTCATTAGTTTTGTGAAAACATTTGAAGTCTTGAAGCACGAGGAATAGAATATACTAACACTTAGTAGCATGAACTCATTGTTGGTTTTGATTAAAAGTACAAAAAATAAAGAAAATCCCCACTCTTTTCGTTTAAAAGACTAACTGCTATGGATAATAATAACAGTAAGGGAGTACTTACCTCTCTGGTCAAGAGCATGTATTCAAACTGTACTGCCAAGAGCTCAGCAGCACACTTTGTGCACTTCCATTTGGATAAATTCTGCAGTCATTAATTACTCCATAAATCTCTATTGTGCAGTCAGTGGGACTTCTTTGGATTGAGAGTTTGTTTTTCTTCGACTTAGTTATGGATTGATTAATGGCTTACCCACAGGCTTTAAAGGGAAATACAGCGGAATCTAAACTTTCAAATTCTGTAAAAGGAGCAGGACAGAATAGTTTTTCCACCATTGTGATATCACTCAACAACAAAACTGTAACTAGACAAGCTCAGAATAAATGAAAACTCGGATAGTCTACTCTACAGGGTGGTTACCGTAGGTTTAATGTTCTAGTCTGCTACTCATTCAGGCTCCATGTATCTGTCAACCACTTGCAGTTCTGCTTCTTTAATATATCTCTTTCTTTATCTTTCTTTATATATCTTTTTGCATTAATAATCAAAGAATAATAATAATAAAAAAAATGCGTTATTTTATACAAATCCTTGTTAGCTTCTCTTGGTTTCACAGCTTTGGTATTTGAAACTACAAGGGCTTTGGCCTTGTTAAAAAGGACAAAAACAAGGATGACTAGGGGCTAATTCAGTATTCAACTTGTAATTACACAAGTCCAATATATATCAATGTTTGTTTCAGCAACATTGTTTGTTTCTAGTCAGACAGGCTGAACTACACTTTAGTGCTCTTTGTAAACAGCAACATATTGTCACATCTTAGTAACAAACTGTATCTTGTGTCTTCATAGACACATTCTGAGATTATTTAGCGACTCTGAATCAAATGTACTGCAATACTCCAAATGGTGAACCTGAACTTGCTAAATGTCCCAGTGCATTGGTCAAGTTACCGAGCTGACTTCATATTTAAAAGGACAATAATTGAATGAAATGCTTCATGCAGTGTTTTGTTAAACAGATTGTTCTGCATCTGTTTCTGTGTTCCATTGACCTCCATGGGTATTATATCAGCACGACAATGGACAGAATAATGTGAAAGGCTAAGTACCTGCCCATCCTGAATGTGTTTTTACTGAATGGACAAGTTGATGTTGCCTCAGTCCAGGTGGTTTTTAATCAGTCTCATCTGGATGGCTAAAAATACACCATAGACTACATCCTTACAGCTGTAGCAACAGAGGAAAGGAGACATGCAACTTCAATTATTGTTGCATTTGTATAGTAGATAAATGGAGCAGATTAAACACAGGCACAGTTGCACGTGCCAGTTATTAAATGAAAGACCCATAGTGTTGTGAGAACTGTGGAATAATGAGCACATTTCTCTAGTACTTGCGTCCAAACAACATACTATTAAATATTTACTGTTCGTAAATGTAAAAAGATTAATTATTAAATCTGCTCGCTTTTTCCCCAGTAAAGCATTTCAAAATTTCAAAATGTCTCTGATGTCTCGTGTGATTAGGTGCAGAAAAAACTCAGAGCTTCTCTCGGTTTGCGCTTCAGCATTCGTCAGCTCAAGAGATTTGTGATGCTCAGTTTTTGTATATTGTCAACTGACGGTCACAGTCTCATGCAGCTGAAGCAAAACATTGAGCAGAGTTTGTGTTTACTCCTTCTCAATCAACAACGGCATGCTTTGAATTTGTAACTGTGGATAGGCTTACAGGCTGAGGTCAGACAGACACACTGGCAGAGATACAATGTGGAAAAGCTGAGTTCATGACAGCAATTTCAAATTTTGCATCTGGTGCTGTAAAACCTGCAAGTAGTTGATTTATGATGAACATGGTCTGCATTAGTGCAAGATGCGCTTTATCTCCCACTGTCTCGCTGAAAAACTCCCATGGATCATCAGAAAGCAACCAAATAGCAAGCATGTGAGGAGATACGAGCAGCTGAAACAAGACTGAGGTGTGTCAACAAGTCACATGACTGATGTGCACCACTGACTTCCAGTACAACACGGAGTCATGCCATCTGCAGAAGTACTCTGATGACTCTGTGGTGGTCGGGTGTATTAGGGATGGACGGGAGGAGGAGTACAGGGCAGTGGTGAGTGACTTTGTGGAGTGGGCCGGCGAGAATCACCTGCTGCTGAACGTGGCCAAGACCAGAGAGATGGTGGTGGACTTCAGGAGGAAGGCGACTGCTCCTAGACCTCTGAGTGTTCTGGGAGAGGACGTGGACATGGTGGAGGAGTACAGGTACCTGGTGTTTCCATCGACAGCCAACTGAACTGGAAGAACAACATCAACGCTGTGTACAAGAAGGGGATGAGTCGACTCTTTTTCCTGAGGAAGCTTCGATCCTTTAATGTGTGCAGCAAGATGCTGGAGATGTTCTACCAGTCGGTTGTGGCCAGCGCCCTGTACTTCTCCATCGTCTGCTGGGGGAGCAGCATTGGAGCCGGTGACACCAACAGACTTAACAAGATAGTTAAGAAAGCCGGCTCCATCATTGGCTGCAGGCAGGAGTTTCTGGAACAGGTGGTGGAGAGGAGGACGCTGAAGAAACTTTTGTCCATATTGGACAACCCGGACCACCCTCTCCACCACCTACTGCAGGGACAGCGGAGCACTTTCTCGAGGAGATTCCTCACGCTCCGCTGCAACAAGGACAGATACAGGAGAACATTCCAGTTCAGTCGGCTGCCAACGGCATTATAATAAATCACCGCTTGCCAGATCCTCTGTATATATATATTTTGCACAATCCCAGCTATTTCTATTTTATTGTATTATTATTATTATTTTTATTATTATTGTATATATCTTTTATCTTTCATCCTGCTGTTTTTATTTATTTTGTTGTAAGTTGCTGCTACCCCGACACCAAATTTCCCCTCGGGGATTAATAAAGTATATATCAGTGTTTCCCCCACCGTTAGAATAGGGGGGCGGGGCGCCCCCCTGAAAAAACCCTCCGCCCCCCTGTAATTTTCTCGATAGCGCCAGATCACAAGTCGTCATTTAAGTTTCTCTTTCCTATAGAACAGGTCTACACCTTGTTCTGTTATTAAACAAACTAAACGGCCGTATTTTATTGATCTTATCCACACACAGCTTGTCATTTCTGTCTCTACATGGTCGCGTTAACACTTCTCCTCTGCTCTGCGTCGCGCACAGCGGAGTTCTGCCCTGATGCGCACAGACACGTGCGCGCGCACACACAGGTGAGCGCTGAGCACACACCAGCGGACAGAGAACGTCAAAAAATATGTCGCGTGAAAAGCAGACCTATATCTGCGTTTTAAACGCTCCCAGGGTGAAGATGGCAACAGCAGCTCTCATGTGAGGAGCACCGGAGCAGCTCTCTGAACCCAGAGCAGCTCTCTTTCACCCGGAGCAGCTCTCCTGCTCCAGGTGAAAGAGACAAAGTGCTCGTGTCTTGTACCAACAATGAGCTGCTGCCTTCACATATTACAGAAGTACAAAGTACACGGACATAAAACTAAGTCATTAATAAATACATGGAGAAAAGCCTGTACTTTCGGGTAAATGTTTACGTTATGCCGTTAACAGGTTACGCTTACGCATGCGCATAGCGACTCGCCGACTTTTGGCTCTTTGCCAGAAGTCTCCGTCGTCCTTCCTGCTGCTGCGTCTCTTAAAACAGAAAACAGATCTCAGCTCAACGTTGAACATGAATTGTATCAAATCTACAACCCCGTTTATAAAGATGTGTAGAGGCTCACTGCTCCACTAATACTGATGCAACCTGATGCTCACATATCTGCACTCATTCTGTTTTGTTTGGCAAAATAATAAATAGCTTATTGTTTTCCACAATGAGCTATTTAGTAGTAACTAAATATTAGTTATTTTTTGCACAGATATAACTTTATTTTCATTGTTCTAAGTGATTGCAATTTAAAAATTAAAAAAAGTCTGATGGAGCAATCTGATTTACTTGAAAGTGATTGCAATTTTCTTTATTCTGTTATTTATAAAAGCACAGATGGAGTCACAAAATGAAGTTATTTACCGAAAAAGTTTGAGAACCACTACTTTAAGTGTTTGTGTCGGTGTCGTCGCCGCCCCCGTCGCCCCCGCCGCGCCCCCCCCCCCCCCCCCCCCCCCCCTGAAGCTGTAAACCTAGGGGAAACACTGTATATTCATTCATTCATTCATTCAGTCATGATCCTCCATCCGGTTGTTGTAGATGACACCAGTTTGGATCAAAACAGATTAAAAAATGATGGATGGGGAGATCTCATAGCCCACCAATGAGGACAAAGTGGAACCATGTTTTCCTTATTACAGTCTCACGTTATCCCATTTAACTTACTGCTGACAGAGGTATTGTGCTACATGCCAACATACGATTATAGGAGCACTGATAGAAATCAAGCAACGGGTTAGAGGTCTGGCCTGTTGGGGCTGCTGCTGCACACGGTGCCAGTCTGGCCCTTTTCTTTTCCGTGGTCTAGCAACCACTCGCTGTGTAAATTGTGTCTGTGGGGAATGTGGTAGACGAGAGCATTTAAAGTGAATATAAGTTTAGCGAATGTGTTTCACTCCTGCTATAACTTACTTTGCTCCTGGGTCTTCTTCCATGACTATCTATCTTAGCCATCCATCGTATTCCAGTACAAACACAACATAGGCTGAAGCCTTTCGACGAAGAGATGGTGGGATATTAGCTAATGTTTCTGTAGCCGCTTGCACCAGCTTTCTGTACGTTTTATTTAGTTATTCATGTTGACTTAGTAAATATTTTACTACACATTAACATTTCACATTAATACCTCAAATTACAAAACATTATGTCAATAACATTTTGCAGATGACTAAATAATGTTAGCTAGGATTTTTCTCATTTATTCTATACTGTCTGGTCTACATTTAATCCTAGAACTCTAACATTACAAATAATAGCACCATCACTAACGTTGGGTATATTTTACCCGATATAATGTACCTGATAAAATATACTTCTCATCAAAATATATAATACAACAATACAAGGCAAGTTGAAATACTCATATGTTATTTGACCCTATAACTAAAAACAGGTATCATGGGGGGACCCTGAAAAAAGGCTCAAAATCGGGTAAACAATTAGGGAATCGTCAATAAAACATGATTCAAAATATAAATAATGGAGCTATGAACTTTTTCTTTGGTCCACCCATTCCTGGGACATGTGAGCCTTGTCCTGTGAAGAAACAATCTCCCTTCAATGGTAATATCCACCCAAAATGTTTTTTATAAGTCATGCTTCACGTTTTAAAGGTGCAACCTGATTTACTAATTAGTTCAACACTTAGTAATCACAAGGAAGGACTTTTACTCACAGACTTAATGATGGACGAATACAGTAGCTGGTGCGACCCAATCCAGCTGTTTCAGTTCTGGTTACCAAGCAATGTTCACAGTAATATTTTGTATTTTTCTCTACAATTAATTTGTGGAATGTTTAATGCAATGTCTTTTAATAACCTGAATTACAAACATTACTCACCTACAACAAACTGTAGTAATGAGTCGGGTTTCCTATGGTTCCACTCACTCTACATGTTAAATAGAGGAAGAAATGATGTTGGGCAAAGCTGTTTAAGCCTTGCGTGTCAACTGTGTTTTGACGCACTATATTAAACCGAGTCCTGCCACTGTGCTGGAGTGTTTTCTTTAATAAATTACACATATGTCTTTGAAAAATCTCTCATGCTGTTATTCAAACAAACCTCAGGGCAGACGTTTTCCCTCAGGTTCTCAGTTTTGGAAGAAGAAATAAACGCAGCGTGTTCCTTATGTATCTGCGCACTCACTTTTCGCTCTGGTGTCTGTTGTTAATATCTGAAAGTAAGTTGGGGTGATATAGCGTATGGAGATATTTGATCTGACAATTGCTGTATCGTCTTCCTACAAAGACTCCCCATGGGACTCTTCAATGCAACCCAAACGGCCTGGTCACACAATAAAAGCTTTGCAAGTGCTTCACATCTGGTCTGCAAAATTGCATCTTATCTCTGGGAGTTCTGCATGTGACAGGAATGAATCAATGTATTCTCTTTTGAATATCATTCAAATGGAAATGAAATGCACAAATTCCTTACTTGAGGTTTCAAGGCTCCACTCTAAACTAAACTCAAACACCTTTAGCTTTAGAATACAGACTTCACTCCGATAATGCCATTTTAAGGATGTGATGGCACGCTTACAAATGCTAATCAAATTATTTATTTGGTCTGCTGTCAAAATCTCTCTTATCCCGTCTGCATGTTGCTGCATTTCAATTGAGGAAAGCTGGAGAGCTACTTGATACCCCCACTGCGATCAAACACTGTGAGTGGCAGGTTTGATTACAGCAGCTCCAAACATTTGGTGCGTTTCAGCTTCGTAGCTTAGAAATCAAATTTAACAATATCTCGGATTACAACATGACAGTTGTATCGTCTGCTGAGTGATTGCACTTAATCCCCTCATTTTGCCGTTATTCCTACAGCATATTTTTACCCAATGTGCCCAGATGTGAACAATTACAATAAATACTGTTTATTGTTCAGAGTGTGTAGTCAAATTTGTTTGTCCCTATAGAAAACCAGGCTCCATTATTATTTATTTGCAATAAACTAGTTATTCCCATGTCACTGCCTCAGCTGCAATGAAGAAATAAAAGCTCCCACGGGCTCAATGATAATATGCATTTAAACCACAACAATGTGAGCTATACAAATGTGCTTTATTTTGAAAGGCCTGCTTGTTGAAGAGACAGCTATATATATATATATATAGATATATAGATATATATCGCCATTGTGAAACAAAGAACCACCATAACATAGCTTATTTTCTATAGCAAGTTATAAAACCTCTTTTTGTCTTGCAAAAATATTTCTGCAGTAATGTGAGAACAATCTACATAGCAGTTTCTGTAATGTCTGTGGGTTCATAATCACTATATTAGCTTCGTTGTGTTAGTACAGTTACAAAATGTCTCATCACTTTAAGAAGGCAAGGAAATGGAGAGCTGCTCATGAGTCTTAAATATTTACATCACAGCCCACGAATGATTAATTGAATACAAGAAGCACTTTGGATGATTGTTGCTTGATTAGCTCCACTCGGGGAGCTAATGGTGTTGCTAGATTGTGCACGAGAGATCATTAGCAGTGTAAAGCTTCCTGACATCAAAGGACATCTGTTGACACGAGAGTGTGTCTTGTCCTTGTTCCCATGCATGTTGCACAAACTTCCTGGGAACTGGGTTTCTAGCTTGAGATGATCCACTTTTTAGATTAGGAACTTGATTTCAGGAAAAGTATGAAAGTGAGCCCATTGTTAAGCCTGCGGTGACTGGATTTTTGGCCATTTGGGGTCTGCAAACACAACTCTGACATGTCTTTACATTAGCCTTGTTTGGCTAACACAGTGGTTCTCAAACTTGTTCTGTCACGCCCCACTTTGGAGGAAGAAAAATGTTCGGCCCCTACCACCCCAACAAAATGGCCCAACTTTTTGTGACTCCTCCATCTGTGCTTTTTCAATTAATAGAATAAAGAAAATTGCAATCCCTTTCAAGTAAACCAGATTGCTCCATCAGACAAAAACTAATAACATGTGCAATCACTTTGTTAGAACAATGCAAATAAAGTTCTATCTGTGCAAAAAATAACTAATATTTGGCACAAAAAAATATATTTTTTGCACTGAATATATTTTCAAGATAATAACAATAACGTTCAACCTGTGCAAAACAAAATGAGTGCAGATGTGTGAGCATCAGGTTGTATCAGTATTAGTGGAGCAGTGAGCTGCTTTCCTCTACAAATATGTTTTAAACGGGGTTGAAGATTTGATACGGCTCTCAATTCATGCTCAATGTTGAGTTTAGATCTATATTCTGTTTTGAGAGACACAGCAGCAGAAAAGACCTCATGGAGACTTCACGGAGGCTTTTAGCAAAACGCGAGTCGTGCATGCGCAGCGTAACCTGTTAATGGAGTAACCTGTAAACATTTCCACGAAAGTACAGGCATTTATCCATGTATTTATTAATGACATTTTATGTCCGTGTACTTTGTACTTTTGTACTATGTAAAGTTAACATGTTCATGGGGCGAGTGGTCGTCCTGAAACCATAAGGTAGCGGTTCATCCTGTTCTCCATAGTTTCATGTTGAAGTGTCCTTGAGCAAGACACTGAAGCCCCAGTGCTTCACAGCAGCACACTGATCCTTAATTACTAAGGATGGGTAAAATGCAGAGAATAATTTCCCCACTGTGGGATTACATTTTTTTATTTTTAGAATAAAAAAAAAAAACAGCATCACCCCTAGAGGGTCGCGCCCCACAATTTGAGAACCACTGGGCTAACGTGTCAGCAGACAGTTGCCTATTTACACGTTCAGCAGAAGACACAGAGCGACGGTAGCATTCGTGGGTATGTGTCTAGCTCCGTTCTGCTCACAGAAGCTGGAATAGCAGGCTGTTTAGCGGCTAAATGCTACACTGCATTTACCAGCTAGTTGCTAACTTTGTCTACTGTTTGGTGTGGGCAGGAAAAGCACCGTTAGAGCTAAGGGGAACCGAGCCGAGCTGGTTGGAAATTCTCTATTTCTCATTACACTATTACTCTATACATTTAAAAAAAACTAAAAACATTTTGAATGTAGAGCTTAGATAGGGTGACCAGACGTCCTCTTTTTCCCGGACATGTCCTCTTTTCGAGACCTAAAAAAAGCGTCCGGCAGGGATTCCAAAAACGTCCGGGATTTTGCTACGTGCGGGAAAATAGTTATTACCCCCTTACAAGTTTTGGAAATGGTATCTCCCTCACGTTCCACCTTCTTGCGCAAGCTCTGACTGTAAAGAGAACTGTCATTGGTCGACCGATCTCAACGTAAATGTAAATTCACGGCATGCTACACACTACTGCTACCCCCCCCGGAGCGAAGGGTCCTCTTTTTCACAAACTCAAATCTGGTCACCCTAGCTTAGATCACATTGCTTGTAAATATGTGAAAATGATCACTATCCTTAACCTGAAGTCCCTGCATACAGCGGCTATTGTTCTATTTAACAATCCTAATTATCTTGAAATAGAGCTATGTGCTAAATATAGGCCTTGAGGTTTGTCTGGGCATTATAAAATGACCTCAAATAAAACATTTGATTGTGACTGGTAAACTCCAAGGGTTGCACAATTCTGTGAAAATCAGCTCAGCTTTTATGTGGCTAGCTCCTGCATGTAAGTAAGCAGGCAAAAGAGCAGCAGGACCTGCCGTGTCCAGAGGAACGGAAAAAGCTCGCTCGACAAGCCAACCCTCATGTATGGCCCTGGATCCCTTTCCTTCAGTCTGAGGCTTTCTTTCTGAGATACCATGATCGGCTTTAGTAACATCGATCCAAACCACAGTCCTGATGAATGAACATGCAAAAACTGATTCAAGACCATTCTGAAGGAATTGCTTCTTTCTATTCAATAAATTAAAGGAAAGTTAAAAACTTTCCTTTGCATCCGAGTGACTGCTGGCCACATGGAATCTGGTCCGCTGCCCTACGAGCATCTGCAACAGTTAACAAAATTGCTGGGCAGACAGAAACAGAGAGGCATACATGGTGCAAATTTCAGGGTTTGCCTTTGCTCCGTTGATGAGGGAGTCGCTAAAACCCCTACCAGAGCCACAACTGAGAGCTGGATGGCCATGGTTCTCTTTCGGTTTGGTTTCTTGTATGGATTGATGTCCTCTATATAGACGCTGGTAAAGGAGGAGTACAGAGAGTAGGGGTTACCCCTTGACCAATATTATAGTTAAATAGTGAGAGTCAAACAGAACGCTGTAGCATGGGTCTTTGGTTACTTATATCATCTAAGTCAACCCTTAGAGGGTGTTGGGCTATATAATTTTTTGCACATGACTGAACAGTGACACGCTGCCATGGAAAATGGTAGACAGATGACACAGACATTGACATTAAATTATGAGTTTCTGCTCATATTTTTTTAGGATTGTCCAGTACCAACTTTTTTTTCACGGCAAGGACATAATGTAAAAATAAGTTGACGTCTCTCAGAGTAGACTTCTGGAAATATTACAGCGATAAATATGATTGTTTAATTGCATTCTAACAGCCTTGTGTCCCCTTTTCTCAGTCTCAGGGTTTGCTTTCCAGGAATTACGTTTTTCCTCTTATACCACCCGAGGGAACTGAAGAAATTTGAAACACACATGCACTATAATGGCAGGACTAGAGTCAACCCCAATGAATTGAGCATTGTGTTCAATCATTAACTAACACCAATTTACATTCATGCTCAGGCATGCTATTTGTCAACTTGATGACATGGCATCCCTCCTACTCCAAGAGAGGGTCAATTAAGAGCCATTAGAGCTCTTTAAACTCACCATGGGGGCTATTTTTTATTTATTTTTATCCGAGCTTTAGTCACATTGAGCTCGTAAGTATGTTGTGAATCTGGAGTCAATGATTCAACTCTCATCAGGCAGATTTAAAGGGGGTTGCAGATCAAAAATACGTAACTTAGAAATAAGTAATTTGTATTCCAGCTAAAATCCAAATTTCTTGCAAAAAAAAGATTGCCCTTTTTAGAAGGACTTTTTTTCTGGAACATCCTCAGAATTATTAATACAAGTCGTACATATTTACAGAAGTAGCCCATAAGAGAAGGCATGCCTGTGGTTGTCTGTGTGTACAAGCATCTGTAAGTGTGGGCATGAAGCACTGTTGTTTGTGTGAGTGTTTCCTGCAGCATCCAGATGTCCCAGATGTGTTGCAGGGACTACATAGCGTCATGCGGCCTGTGGTTTTGGACCTTTTAAGAAGGACGATGAGAGGGACACTCATCTGTGCACTCGTCTTTACACAATGCAGAGCATTGCCCTCCCGAAACTCCAGGCTAGAGGATTAGCAAAGCGGTTGATAAAAGGCCCCCAAATCACAGGGAATAAACGATAAGAGGCTAATTATCCCAGAGGAGATTTGCGATATTCTGATAGAAAAAAAAAGAATGACTGTATGGCAGCAAAATTAGATCAAAAGCCTGCGTGTGACTGAAACTGTTTGCATATAAACATAGTCTAAAATACACCGGGCCGGGGGGTCCAAGTAATGGTGAAAATGATTCATCCAAATGCCAGGTGATCACATCTGGAAGCAAGTCCACTCCAGAACAACAGTCTTTCCGAATTAACCGGCAATCATCATTTAGGATCTAATGGTTTCATAATGCATAAATAATCCAACTTTTTGTCAGCGGTTAGCTATTAAAGAGGCGTCCCCTGGTGTTTCAGTGATCCATCTTTTTGATAACCGTCCTGACCCAGATAGCAGTCGAGGCACAGTGGAGGAGAGTTTGGTGAATAACACCAGTATCATTAGCAGAAAAGCCCACTGACTTGATGTTGCTCTTTATGATTCTTGAACACTCAAAAATGTAACATCTACTGTAATGAAGTTAACACTTAAGCTTGTCCATTGTCATCTCAAATGTGGCACTCGTATGTGTCATCTGACATTAATTAGTTGCATTTAATTGTAATTTTTATAAGGGAGAGTGGTGCAACATAGCAGTTAAATGCACTTTGTTTTATTGTGTCAAGATGCAGTCAAGTTAAATTAAAGTTAAACCCAATGGCTGCCTCAAAAATGTTGGGAAGACGGAATCAGTTAGTGCTGAAGAGTTTACAATGCAGTGTTTCCAGTAACTCATCTATTCACAGAAATAGAAGAATAATTAGAAAAAGCTGCTCCCGGTTATCTCCATCTGTATGCTTCCTTTGAATTTGTCCTTTATCGTCATAACTTAAGTAACTTTGATTGTGCTTGTATGACTGAAAACAAGAGCAGCCATGTAAGTGAATGGGGACAAGACATATCTGTACTGCCTGGTCTGAGGGAGACCAAGTCACAGAGACATGGATAGTTCGAATAATGTGCGTCTATGTCTCTGAAGTCTCTAAAACCATGCCTTTTGTGTCATTCCTGTATGGCGTCAACTTAGAAAGTTCATGATTCTTGTGCTGCACTTCCATAAAGTTGGGGGAGTCACAAGAGACAGAAAAAAACGATGTTGGATCTTACAATTCAACTATTTGGTAGCTTTCTGTTCTTCACACCTCCAGTTGTGGAATGCAGGCCTTCTCTCAAAAATGTTGTCCAAGCTGTGAATATCGTTGACATTTGTTTTAGTCTTTTGACGAAAATGTAGATTTTGTCTACAAATGTTTTGTCATTTGTTTTTTTGATGGTTTTAATTTTAGTTGATTTAGCCGATAAAAACTAACATTTTGATCAACAATTTCATCAGTGGGATTTTTACATCACAAACAGCCCGGGGCGATTCTCGCTCGGAGGGGTCAGAAGACAGAAGTGTTTGTGTTTTTTAATAGCGGTGCAACAGATCATACAACTCACGGTTCGGATCAGATCACAGATCGAATCAGCACAAAAGAAAAAAGTGAGCAAATATAACTTCCTGATTACATTTATTTTCATGACTATTTCTGTCAATTTAAACACAGATTGGTTGTTTACATTGTAACATTATCGACCGGAAAGCATTAATACTAATGCTTATTTTACTGAATATTGGCGGATAACGACGGTCAGTAAAACTTTATTTCACACTGTGATGTTTAACGTTAAACTGCGTAATTAATCCGTGGTTCACATGCCTGCGGTTTGGATCATGGTTTGGCAGTGGTTCGAGTTTTATACGATGGAATGTTTCACCAATTTTGAGACTTGATATGTTATCAGGAGCTTTGGGCTGAGATCGGCCCTCAGCATCTTTTCTTTTATGGTCCCAATTTCTGGAGGAGATGCTGCAGATGAACACTGACACCTGCTGGCTAAATCCTCAACCCCCCCCCCCCCCCCCCCCCCCCCCCCCCCCCCACACACACACACACACACACACACACACACACACACACACACACACACACACACACACACACACACTCTCACTGAAGGCCTATGATGTGCTCTTGATGCTCTCTTGATCCTGATCTCACACACGTATGCTTGAACGTATTGAGAGCAGAAGATTTAAATTGTGGCAATATTGTATACTTTTTTAGCGGCAGATTTCATCCAGCAGGTATGGATATATTGACCAGCTATCATAAAAGATCAAAGTGACGGTCAGTTAAAGACGATCACATGTTTTCAAAGGTGGTGCTACATCTGAGATCTGTCTGCAGCTTTGCCGCTCCATTCATCCATCCACACACTGACTTGCCTGGCCGCCCGCCTGCCGTTCCTCATGACATCATCCCTCACCACTTTGGGTCCTATTACTGGACCCGGTCCTCTCCTCCCCTGCTGAGTGTGCCAGGTCCCTCCGTCAGCTGACACTGCCACCATGCTGTATACTTAATCAACAACATCTACCCCGAGGCAGTCACTGTGACCCATGACCCTTTTAAATGTTTAAGAAGCTAAGAATAACACATAAAAGGCTGGTTAAGTAGCACATTACTCACCCTTGCTTCTTGGTATTTGTGTAACCTCACATATGGGACAGTCAGATGGAGTCTGACGCTCATTTTGGCTGGGTCCAGATTGTGGCCCCTTTGGTCATATACATTACTGAAGAGAGCCTGGCTTATGAGCTCACCGTTTTTCTTTAAGATACAATACATATTAAAGAAGCACCAAGTACAAGTACTTACATTTGAGTACTTCCAGATACAGAGCACATATGTGAGTACTGAATAATACCATTACAGACCATTGGTATTGTCACATGAAGGAGAATAGCTGGTCCACCTGAAGTTGTTGCTACCTTTGTGGCTGACCTCGTTCCCTTTCATCGGCAGCTGGCTGACAAGCAAAGAAACATGTATTCATCGACAAATACAGTGTACACACTGCACTGTGACATCCATAGTTACAGTTATAGTTACATAGTTTCCATATAACAGATAACGTCATACTCATCATCAGACACACTCTCTCTCTGTGTCTCTCTCTCTCTCTCTTTCTCTATTGAACACTTGCTATTGTTACGCCAGCTTGCTAGTGGAAACCCTGACAGAGGATGCTGGGCAGACACATAGATGACGACCTCCCAGCTAAACTAATTGTTGTGGTGGAGACTAAAGTGGCTGCATGTGTCCACAACAACACAGGGAACACGCTCGCGGACAAGCCTGTTTTGACGGATTCATCCTGCATTGGGGTTGTCGTTGCAGCTGGGCGTCTTATTCAACTGTATAAAGGTTAAGGTGTCGCACCCGATACTGGTATTGGTGCATCCCTAGTATATCTTCTGCAGAGGTTTTAAATTCAGGTATCATATTGAGGAGCAGTACTTACACTACTGCAGTGACCCAAAGCATAATGTACATAGTTTTTGGCCCCTGCTCTTCTTCCACCCTCAGACTATACTCAACATCTGTGTGTTGAACTTACGAGATCCTCCATAAAATGCCTCTGAGCAGTTCCTCCGTCTGGCTTGACCAAAAGCGTTGGTAAATTTATTGACATCCTGCCTCGGAAGATACAGTCTCTGCATGGAAGCAGACTGCAGACTGCCTCTGGTCACAGCTTACAAGTAATCTTCCACAGCTGAGATTTTGGGGAACACACATTCGGACTGAAAGATTGCTTTTCTGTTGCAGAACTGCAACAAATTGCTTCAACTTCAGACGTGGCTTTGTGGAAGACTGTGTGATGTATGACAAAGTACAATAGTTCCTATACAACAAGCTAGAGTTCCAGGTCCTTAGATTCTTTTGGGAGATACAACTGGAAAGACAGGAAATTACACACACACGCACAGACACACCCACACAATGGGGCAACCAAGATGTTAGATTCATGTTTTTTCCCCCAAATATAAGGCACCAATATATAAGTCAGACAGCCTCTGTTGACTGCCTGCTATTTCTCCATCTGTTAAAACATTATGGCTCACTATCTTCACTGTGTGCTCTGGTTGCCGAATCATAAAACAGATGATTAAAAAACTAAGTCCCGCTGTTTTTTTTGTCCAATATGTAGTCCCAATGTTGGTTGCTGATTGTAAACACAGCATTCAAAACGTGCCCCTCCTCTCTGGCTCAACAAGCGACAGCGGGAGATCTCGGATACACTCTACCAAACTACAACCAAGAGTGGATGACTGGAGCCCCTGTCGTGAATAAAATATTTTAGTATTATTCAGAAAGCAATTTTTTTTTTTTTCAAACCACGAAAAGTGTAATTATAATTAATAGTTGTGATGTTAATGATGATTATAATGTAATGTGCCATTTTTTTCCATCCAGAATGTATAATCATTTTGGTCACGCACAATAAAGCTGTGCGCATGGACTCACACACGGCCCATGGGGTAGTAGGAGTTCTTTAACTGAACACAGACAATTTAGGATTAATTTAAGCTCTAAATTTACAGCAATTGAACATGAACTTGTGCCTCTTCATTCACTGAGCTGCTTCTTGTAGATAAGCTTCAATTGTAATCAACACAGCCGTCTACATAAGCTGCATAACCGTTTCCTCCACAGGATGTTTTACGGAGAATATTGGCTGGAAAGAAACACTTTTTTTTTTTAAATGAACAACATCGCCGCTGCAACGAAAGTGGTGGCAATCGCAAGCCAGCAAACATTGTGTAAATAAGCATCCGGCCCTTTCTCCGCCAATTCATGCAACATCGTGCCAAACAGCGCTTTAGTTTTATCACATCGCGCATTCATCTTCGTCTTTGTTGGTGAGAAGTGGGGCATTGGGTGAAGTGAATGCGGCCTGGGCCAATTGTTTTAACAATGTGCTGTGACCTTGTTCTTTAGGGGACAAATCCTTACACAAGTCATTTATGGGCTCATAATGGCAGACCCAGCTTTATGCCAATGAGTAACTTACACATAGGCTGGCCACAGCGAAATGAGGTCTGGCCTCAAAGTAATCATCACACCCACTTCAGGCGACACCATTTCCTGCCGAATTGTGATTATTTTCTACATTTGTCTCACACCCCTTTTACATTCACTGTGTTAAGCAGTGAGTTGAAGATGATTAGAGGAGAAACCCTGATGAGAGCAACACCGGGTAACCCAAACTCCCAGACCACGGTGATGTAATGTGTGTATGCGTGAATCACCACGGACACCTCCTCCTTCTCTCCGACAGTCATGCGAATGGAGCAGCTCGAGAACCCGGCGTGCAGCTGCAGCAGACATGGGAAGAGGAGAGGAAGTGCTGAGTCGACACACTGCTGTATTGTTTTAGTGCAGAAAAGTGATGACCGAAGAGGTTCGCCGCGTTGAAGTGGAGTTTGAGGGCCTGTTTTTAATGAGCGGAAAGTGAAGCCTGCGAGCTGAATTTGCATGAAAGGCTTGGAAACTAATCATGAAGCCCAGTGGGCGCTTGGAAAAAAAAAGACAGGATCCCTGCGCTGTCCACAGTCGGCCAGAGGCTCAGATTCCCAAGATTAGCTGCTTTCAACGCGTGTGTAAAGAAATAAAAACATCTACACTGCAGCTATCAGCACCTTCCATTTTGGTTTGTTCACCATGTGTTCATTTAAGTATGAGGTCACTCTGTGGGCGTGCAGATTGTGTCAGATTATTAATGGGCTAGACTGTTGAGTTGAGCTGATGTCATGATTTAAAATAAGAAAATGACTCGCTGGTAATCTTATTATCACATTAGGCTCATTAGGCCACTTTGAGAGATAAGCAGCCGTTTAAAACCAGTGAGAGTAGGCCCACATGGCCCAAATCTGTAACGACGCACTTATACAATATAATTGTTCTATTATTTTTTAATCTATGTTATTTATAATGCATACTACATTAAATGGTAAACTAAGTTCTGTGAAATTTGGCAGATGGTAAACTACACAGAATTCTTGGAATTTTGGTCTAGAAAGTGAAAAGCGTAAAATAAATGGAAAGTTTCCAGATCTTGATGTTTGGAAAAGGCACAAGTCTGTAAAATGTATCAAAGTCCTTCTGTTATTCTTCGCTGACATGCGCCACATGCAACATTTTATGCGGTTTCATGCCTGCTGTCATTTAATATAATATGATATTTCCTGTTGTGGCGAAGAATCTGTCGAGTTGACTGTATTACTGCCCCACCGCTAACTATCAACATGCTGTACTCCGGACTGAAAAAAGGTAAAGAAAGTTAGTCAATCCAGCCAAGAAATACAATATCTAAAAGTGTGCATTTGAATCTTAAACCCTGGCTTAATATTGACATAGTTCTTCTCTTCAGATTGAACTACAGTATTTGAGAGAAATAACTTTGACTTTCTATTACACTACACACCAATATTAATATAATGAGGAAACTGTGGGCATCCCGTATTTGTTAAAAGCACCAAGTCAATAAATTAGCTGAATAGCGAACATGCAGTCTCCACAATAATCAGCTACTGTGCAGAGCACCCATGTGGTTGCTGCAGAGTTAGCATAGCTAACTGTAGACATAGCGCCATTGAGTGCTGATTTTACTTGGCTTTAAAAATATATATATATATATATATATATATATATATATATATTTCAATGACAAACTTAGATATTAAAAGTATATATTATAAACTTTCCTTGCTGATTATCAACGACTGCTCAGTTTTCTCACACACAGCTGAACAATGCTGCTAACTAAGTGCATTAGGGGAACAAACATAATTTGTATCATTGCATACAAATTATTAGTTCCGCAATAGCAATTATTTGGAGAGCGAAAGGATTTGAGTGAAAGGATTTACTGCAAATACCGGATGCTTATGAGACACATGGAAGTACGCAAACACGGAGGGTACTTCCTGTGTGGTCCAGAGGAAACAGTTTAACATCAGAATCAGAGTTTAATCTATTGCATCATTATTTCATTTATTAAGTATGTCAAATCTTGGAGAGAGTTGGGATGAAAACAAAAACCTCAAGGTGAAGTCCAATGGGGGGGGCAAAAAACAAGTCTGCAGAAGTGGCAAGTGACGATTAAGAAATGGTCCAAGGTATGGATGTGTCTACGGTCTAAAAGAGCCAGGTCCTGACAGGCAACTTTAGTAACTGGCCTTTCTATGGGCAAACCAAACCACTGCTAAATTGTGTTGTAACTATATTTGAAAGTTGTGAATTACCTCAAAGGTGAGCTCTAATGAATGACAATTTACCTTGAGAGATAATCAAAGTTTTGAAACGTCAATGTGACTAAAGGGACTGAAGAAGGTGACGTGTTTCCTATCCATGAAGCTTTAATAAGTGGGATGAAAGTTTTCCATCAGGGAAGATGACATCGCTCCTCAAAGTAAGCGCCGACCGACTCAAATATTTCAACAAAATGACAGAACATTGACGGTTTACAATTTTACCCTGCACTCACAAACTGGAGGTCAAAGGTCAAGGTCGCTATTTACAAATTTGGCATACAGGTGGTAGAGGGGGTAAATCCATTGTTTATTAAAAAAAGATTTGTGCACAACAACAATAAAACATCGGTTGGTGATGGAGGGTGAGGATGTAGTTGTCCCTCTTGGTCCGAGGACTAGGATCTGATGTACATTTGTCACGGAGAAGTCACGGTTCTTAATTCTCTGTGAGTACCTGACGAGTAAGATCCTGATGGCCTGTCTCAGGGCTGCAGCCAGCCTGGTGAGGACGGTGGGCAGGTCCAACAGCTCGACAGTGGGCGGATTCTGAGATGGAGGGGCGGTGAGGTAAGTCACTAAAATATGAATACATCTTCAAATGTGCATAAGAGACAGCTCATGTTACTAAGATGGTTTTAACATACCTGTCGGTCGGTGTTCGCTGGGCTCACGCTCAGATTCACACTGAGTGAGACGCCCGAGGACTCATCAGCGCAGGGGCCTTGGTTTGTTGGCTCCTCACCCGACTTGAACCTCTTGGCTGAGGCCTCTGGGTGGGGAGAACGAGGTCTCCTCCTGTCCCGGGAAGTGGAGGAGGTTGCAGCAGGTTGGCTGGACGTGGACGATTGGGTGGCAGAGCAGTAGGCCGCGGATGCCGATACCTGTTTGTGTCTGAAGTAGCTGAGCTGTTTCTATTTGGTCTGGTCTACAATTCTTAGAAAAGCCTAAATACCACATAACTCACTTTTGAAAAATATATTAAAGTGTCTCCATTCTTTTTATTTCCCTGATGATTCCATGTGAGGATTTTATTCCACAAACACGCTAGTTTTTTGATAATAATTGAACTTTAAAAATTACTTTGAAACTTAGAAAATTACCACATCACTTCACTCTGGAAAGGCACTGCAACACTTTTATACCAAGAATAATGTTGTCTTGGCTTTTGTGGGGGGAAAAAGTTCTCGGTTTTACAGTCTTCAGCATAATACCATTAAATATGTCATTACCTATTTGAAATCCAAAGCCTTTTTATCGCCGTCTTGTTGAGCAGCGTCGAGAGATTTATAGTTAAAGTTCCTTCTTCATCGAGCCATTAAGGTTCATTTGGCAGTTACACTTAAATGAGAGGGGTGAGTACATGCAATTAGCCAGAACATGTGTAGAAATATGTTTAAATACAAATCAATTTTCTTTTCGACGAAATTAAGTCATATGTGCTCTGGAGAGGCCGGCTCTCTGTCTGCAGCAGGTATTTCAATCTGTTGTTGAAGTCTTGACACAATAATGACATCAGCGTGTGTCATAACGTGTGTCATAACTCTCCTGCGTACTGACAGGGACAGCAGAAATTTAGGACCAGAGGAAATCCTTTGATTTGGTGTGCATCTGTTCTTCAGCTCACAACCTGAGCTGAATGGATGAATGAGTGTGTTGCTGTGTGTTATTGGACAGCCAAGGACTTGTAATAGTCTCATGGGCCTAAATGAGACTCAGAACGGTCACTATCTATATCTATATCTATATATATGTATATATATATATATATATATATATATGTATATATATATATATATATATATATATATACATATATATATATATATATATATATATATATATATATATAGAGAGAGAGAGACATTTTGCAAACTTTCTGTGGAAAGAAAATTCATCATCTTTTAGACATTAAGACATACAGGGAAGACTGATCTCAAAACCATTCCTCTTGGCAAGCCTCACTGCTTAAGAACAAGTCATCTTATAGCATGAGCACACTTGAGTATTTCCACTTTCTGTTCTGCTTCTTTACTGTTCTGCGGTGTTGAGGTGGCCCTCACTTAGGCCCTCTGGGGCCTCGGGGTCTACAGACTTTCATAGCGCTTCAGCGCTCAAGTGGCATAACGACTAGGTTTAGGAAGGACGCTTGCCTGGGTGTTCCACCAGGAAAAGCAGGCGCTGATGTTGAGATTACTGTAAATGCGGCGAAAGCGTGGCCCCCGAGAGTTGTGAAAAGCCCACGTTCTGTAGTGCAAAGTATATAGTGGGCTCCTACTGGGCCATGTGTCTGTCTCTCTGTGGGTCTGTAAAAGCGGACGTAGGATGTTTAAAAGTAATATGGTCTCCTTTTAACGCTATTCGGGCCTAGATGACAAACTAGTATATCAAAAAGTAGCAAATAACTATAATTTGACTGGTTTACAAGCTGGTAAAGCAATTCAAAGAATTCATAGACCCTGACTGTGATAATATCTCAGCTACTGAGGACAACTTCAAGTGAAACTCTTCTTTCTTTCCACTTTTGCCTCATTGGAACCCATGTTTCACTTTTACTGCTCGTCAATAGATGAGGCACAAATCCCCCTCCCCCCACACACACCAACACACCTCCCAGATGTAGCCCCCATGACCAGCACACCGGCATGAGCCGAGTGGTTTGAAGTGGAAAGAGTGGCTCTGAATCAGAGAACCACAAATCACAGGCAGGCTATAGTTCAGCCCCAACAATCACTCGTATGCACGTGCAGGCGCTCGTAAGCACACACACCTCTCAGATAGAAACTGTCTGGGTTATGTTGTCATCAATGTGGCAGCTAGATAGGGAAAGAAAGATTATAGAAATAGTTGAGGGAGTGAGGCTTTCCAATTAAGCAATTACAAGCTTCGGAGCCCAGTTTTTCCATGACTTAATCGCAGCAGCTTCTGGAGTTCTCCGTGGAGGCTCCGCAGCGTCTCCTGGAAAGAGGCCTGAGACAGGGAGATGGTGGTTTCTGATACAGATGGATGTCCATCCCCCCCGTTGCCCCCAGGGTTTGGTGGTCCGGGCTTCCGTCATACATCAGAGGAAGTCTAGACAGCATTGCTGAGGAGAAGCGGTGCTCCATCATTCTTCCCCAGCCTCACAATTCTCTCCCATACATCGTCAGCTGCACCTTATTTTCCATTATTTTCTTCTCCTCTTCTCTCGCTTTCTGCCACTGCAGCATTTACTATCTCTATCTCAGCATTCTATCTCTATGAAGCGTGAAGGGCTTCAGCTATGGGCAGGCTGGAACACAGGGCAGGGTTGTGTAAGACTTGGCATGCCGGGCTCTCACAGGTACCCGTAGGCGTACAGGCTGTGGCCCGCATGGCATCGAGCTTAACCCAAATGTATTTTTAAGAAGAAAATGTCTGCTGCTGCTCACCTCTGCTTGATGTCTTCTGCATGTGGTGGCTCCCCCAGCGAGGAAGGAGAGGCTGTGAAATCTATTTGGGTCAGAGCTATTACGTTTCAACCCTTGTTCCCCGCTTCTGTCGTTTAGGGGGGTTCGCCGTGCCCGGACTCCATTTGTCTCCATCCAGTAGATGTTCCGGTTACAGGAAACAAGGCGGACAGCCCTTACAATGACACGACACAGGAAAACAAACTGTTTCTACCTGGGAAATATCCGAGGAGCTTATAGCTCAGCACAAAAAAAACTACGAGCACAACGAAAGCTCACTGGTATCTCTTTTATGGAATCTGCACAAAAAAGGTTGACAACAGAATGGTACATACAGTATGCTGCTTTCATCCTATATTGTTCATAGCAGGGAGACGGGGAAACCTTTCCTTTTGTAATTCCGAGTTGCCGATGTTTGGAATTTCTGACAAAGCCAAGACAGACACAGTTAATTTCAAAGGAACTA
This sequence comes from Myoxocephalus aenaeus, assembly GCA_038501785.1. Taxonomy (NCBI): domain Eukaryota; kingdom Metazoa; phylum Chordata; class Actinopteri; order Perciformes; family Cottidae; genus Myoxocephalus; species Myoxocephalus aenaeus. The sequence goes on from JBAMJR010000097.1 coordinate 2,446,774, forward strand.
AATACTATTTGTTTGAATTAGTCATCAATTGAAATTCAATCTTCTCCAAAAATGTAACACAGGGAAAGTTTCAAATGTAGGCTTTAATTTAGAATTGCAATGATATCATTACAAGGCTAGAAACAATAATAATGTGTAAGCTCTCCCAAGCAGGAATAACTGGAGGTTTTGTTTCCTTGTATTGTACAAAAACTGTAAAACCACAACATGTAATTTATCCTCTTCTGGTTTTCTGAAGATGAAGAGATACGTTTATTAGAGGTGATGGATTTTGTCAGGCTAGCTATTTCTCCGTTTCCAGATTTTATGATCAACTCGGCTCAAGAAAGCATATTTACCAAAATGTCGAACTATTCCTTTAAATGTATCTTCTCAGGCCTTTAGTCAATCTTTTTTGTTTGTTTTCATAAACATAACACAGCACACCTCTACTTTTCTGTGACTAATGATTTACATTTACTGCCAAGTATACAATGCGTCAAAAAAGAAAAATCATCACTGAAATTTGCCACCAGACAAGAACACAGTCATGGATTGTGTGTGTGCGTGTGTGTGTGTGTGTGTGTGTGTGTGTGTGTGTATGTGTGTGTGTGTATATATGTGTATGTGTGCAGTGAATCAAAGGGGTGTGCTTGGATGTGTTTCCAGGTACATGGGCGCCTACACAAAACCACTGCTGGCCTCATGTGGACCTCAGATGCGAAAAAAAGGAAATTCCACAGAGTAAAAACAATAATTCAACAGCAGCAGACACAGCAGCAGCTTGACAGTGAACGGTTTGGTATGAGCAGACCTGAATGAGAACAGCATGGCTGACAGGCGGAAGTGAAGACTTAAGCGGAGAGGGCACTTCTCAGATCTGGTCTGGATGATGAGAGCACAGAGAGGTCAGAGTTCTAGTGTAGACCTGGGACCACTCATCCTGGGAACAGAGAGATAGATGCTCTCAATAAGTGTCTCTCTGTCAACACAAAATGGCTTGGGGTCAAGAGTCTGAGAACAGCATGGAACTGGCTAACAAGTATGCATGTAGTCACGATGACAGCGAAGATGATGCTTGACAGATGATAAGCACTCAAAATCATCTTTTTGATATTACGCTTACATGTTCTAAAGATGCCGACAGAAGACAAAGCTCCTTGAAAGATTGAAAATCAAGACAAGAAAGACTTGTAGTGTGTCAGTTAAGTTTGCCCGCAGCTTCACAGAAGGCGCTAAAATGATTTACCACAAAGCTAACAAATAGTTGCTGAGCGTTAGATAAGGGGATCAATATCACTCAAGTATCGGTCTGTTAGATATGAAGCTCGAGCCACTAGCCACTAAGCGTAGCTTAGCATAAAGACTAGAAGCAGGGGAACAAGCTAGATTGGCTCTGTCCAAAGGTACATTTTTTTTATAAAAACCCACTGCCTGCATCTCAAAACTCCCCATAAAAAGACGAGTTCGCAATATAAATTATTTGTGCTACGGTAACCATTCTTGGAAAGAAAGCCAAAAGGCATATTTTCAAAAATGAAGAACAGATTTGTAGTCTGTAAAGGACGACCCGATGTTTACAGCAATGGATTACACAAAAAGGGCTGTGCCACCATGTCCCCACTGGCCGCCATGTTGAGCTGAAGTTTTGTCAGACGCTCCGTTTCTATTTTATTCCTGTTGCTGGCTTTAAAAAGGCTGCAACGGACGAGGAACAGCTGATTTCTGAAGTTGAAATGAGAAGTTATCTATATACTACCTCCTCATTTAACTACAATTTTATTTTAATAAAATAAGGTGGCAGATGACTGGAGGGAGATTGCCAGGTAGCTGAAAGATTCCTTCTTGTTGTTGGCTATATTGTATATATTTTTGCAGTAAATTTCACAATATAAAACATGCGATTTGTGCTATTGTCAGAAGAGAGCAAGTGCTATTCACTCGTCTTTTGTGGTTATGGTACGTGAGTACAACAGAGCGTTGCTGTCAGGAAACAGAGTTACTCTCTCTGCGGACGAGTTCTCTGCCATAATTGTGGTTTTGTTGTTGAATAATTCCTTATTTAAATTAATGAAAGTGATGTGTGATTCCCATAATGCGATGTGCACAAGGCAGACATTAGTGCTGATTTTTTTTTTTTTACAATCAAATATACATTTTCATATTCAAATATCAGTTTTTGGTGCTATTTGACCATATATTCAAATTTGGAATATTTGTTAAACGCTGCCTGTAGAGGCAGGGAAATCCATGCTGTAGGTAACTGAACAGAGGCGTGTGGTGCAGCAGTACTGACAAAACAGACATTCAGAGCATCTTGTTTTTGGCACAGCAGTTCTCCATTGGCCTCTTCGTGGTTTCTTCCCTGCTGGTCACATATGTCGTCCTGACAGACATTCCTGTTATGTCTATCTGCCGCTGCCAGAGCTCAGCCTGTCTCCGAACACCAGCTGATTGACAGTGGGGAGGGGTTAGAGTTAAGTGTAAAAACCAGGAGCATATTTAACTTGTTTCCCTGAGGTGTTTCATGTGTCAGCAGCTTCCACTTGGGAGGAGTGTTCACTCAGTCATACAGTACGTGTACATACAGATGCTGTCTAGCAGCACACCTTCAAAATAATGATTGACTCAGACTCAGTTTTCCTTTTGACTGCATGGGTGTAGGTTTGCATTTACACATCTGGGGCTACACCCCACGTGCAGCCGTTGCCAAAGAAAATGGCCCTGTGCCGTATTTATCCTGCAGAAATCCCAAACAATTCCTCACATTGTCTTACCAGAAGAGAAATGGGAAACACATTATCCTCACAATTGCTGTATGGCATATTGACACAGCATGTTTGGATCCTTAGATCCAAACATGGTATGAGCAGACCTTAACTACCTTTGCCCATCTCCCTTAACTACGCTATTCATTCTGGCCACATGACATCTATTGCTTCTGTCCATCCGGGGAGAGGGATCCTCCTCTGTTGCTCTCCCTCAGGTTTCTTCCCTTTTTTCCCTGTGAAAGGGTTTTTACTATCTTTCTAGGGGAGTTTTTCCTGATCCGATGTGAGGTCCCGGGACAGGGATGTTATGTGTACAGATTGTAAAGCCCTCCGAGGCAAACTTGTATTTGTGATGTTGGGCTATATAAAATAAACTGAATTGAATTGAATTGAATTGAATTGAATTGAATTGAATAGATCAGTCCGAATCCTCAACAGATCAAGTGTTTATGCTGCCAATAAATAACCTTTTAATGGGGCAGAAAGGCAGAGATGAGAAAAATCATTATGGAAATCATTACATGCTCCATTGAGGTTGTAAAGAGACAACTGGATGCACACTCTCGTTCACAATGCCAAAGGTTGTCACGTAATCCGTTTTCTAGAAATGTCCTCTTTCCTTGCTGTTGCTGCTGGATGTCCACGTCACTGTGAATGGGGACAACTTGAATATCAGCTTGAGGAGATTGTATGAATTCATTTTAGGTAATCTGAAAAATGCAAACGTCACACCTGAAAATTAACAAGCATATTTGGTGAAGGATGCATTCCTTTTATGATCTGGATTCATGGCCTGCTGACAAAATATCCCATGTCTGAGTGCCACTGCTGAGTGCACACCCAATAACACACACAGCCACTTCAGTTAATGGTAATGAGGCAACCTTTTGCACCTGGTAGAGTGCGTTTGGATTACCTTACCTGTGTCAACCCAGGGGGCTTCCCCATAACTCTGTCACTCACTATGTTGTAGTGGGCAGACTGCTGGCAGCCCTGCGGCAAAAGAGAAATATTATGCCTCTGAGCTTTATAACATCTGACCTCCTGTAAAACTATTTAAACTGTGACAGGAAATATTTAGACAACAGCTCTGTTAAAATCACAGGACAGATGGGACGAGAGAGAGAGATCACGATATATTCTGGCGTGTCACAACCTGAGGGCCAGTGAACACACACACATATGCAGACACACAATCATTAATAATTTTATTGTGTCAAGAAACACAACTGTTTGTAAGTGGTTATCTTAATGCTTGAGAGAGAGAGAGAGAGAGAGAGAGAGAGAGAGAGAGAGAGAGACATCCCTCTGACAGGTTACCTGATCTTGATGTGTACAATTGGTGGAGTACCTCTTTATTTTTAACGGATTCATGGTCCATTTTCAACAAAAATAACCAGTTGCACAACTAGAAAGATAGTCACAAAGTTGGGTGGCATCGTGTAAAATCTAAATTGTTTTCTTTTTCAAATGTCTGAAAAAAACCAACCTTTTTTTAACATTGATCACTGTAGATGCCATGGGCTGGCCACGAAGCTGCTAGACTGTTAATCCTGCCAAACTATATTTCAGGGATTGTGCAAGCCTACATTATTGTGAATGCTAGATTTTACTTTGGTTTATTTGTTCCTTGATGAAAAAGGTACATCAGTGATGATGATTTATTACGGTCACATCATAGATCTGGTCCCATTCCACCACCCAGATCTGGTATTTTGACTAAGTAATACTCAAAAGTTATTTTATTTCAATTATAAGTAACACAAATATTGCCCATCTCTTGTAACCCACAAATGAAATCATGATTATCACTAGGGTGGATGATAACCATTTGGAATTTGTACGATACCAGTGAAATTGTTTGTTGCAATTTGTGAGACTGCTCTGAAATGGTCTTGGGGAAAAATAAATGACGTATATCATTTTGATGTCTTTTTGTTGCCGCAGTTTTACATCTGACGGCAGATGATCGCTTCCCGTTAAGCATACAAATGGTAAACTCTATTGATTTCTTGCCTGACAAAACTAACTAACAAAAACAGTACACCATGAAGTTCTGGGGAATAATTTAAATCAACGAATCGCTCCTCACACAATACAACTTGGACGTCAAACCAGTGATTTATTGCTCAATGCAAATACAGAGTTGAGTCGATTGATAAAACGTCTGCCAGACGACGAGACACAAAAGCTTGCGTCCTATTCACTCCATCTTAACTGTGCCTCGGGTATTTCCAGCAGTTCCACCATTTATGTTCATTTTCATCGAGCCATACGTCAGTGGAATAACAGAGCAGGAGCGTTTATTTTCCCAGCACCCCTCCATTCATCAATCCCTTGTATCCTGCTACTGCATGAACCCTCGCGTCGCACGTGTTTAACTGCACGTCCTGTGTGTTTCCTCCATGTGGACTGCAGTAATCAAAGCAGTTGGTCCGGACGCTTAAGACAGTGTTTGGGTCCTAATCAGACTGCAGGAACTCCTGCTCTTTCTGTGCTTTAGACACATAATAATCCAGTTAGATAAACACGATGGATATGAAACACGTGGCGCTTTCATGAGCCCCCCTCTGCCTTCCATATATAAACAATCTTCTTCTTTGTCTTTGTCTCTGTCTGCATATAGTGCAAACACAATTGCACATGCACATACAGGAGCAGGGGTATGAACCTATCTCCACCTGTTTCAGATTACTCTAATTGGCCCATGAGGTTGAGGAAATGCGTGACAGCTGAATCTGGGGTAGCGAAACCGACCCTGGTGAAAAAATGAGTGGAAAACTTGGAGAGTACCAAAGTGAGAGAAGTCATAGTGGCATTTGGAGTCAGCGTTTGCTTCCTTTGTATGCATATATGTGTCTGTGTGAGTAAGACCGGTTAAGTTCAGTCTGTATTGTAGTGTGAATCATTGATTCTCTCACAAAGATTTAACAGAACCCCGGAGCCTGAAGTGACTCACCGGGTGATGCCGAGTGTGAGACCGGATAAATGGTGCACAGAAGCAGTGAGTCAAGAAACCATCTCGAGCCAGACAGAATCAATCAATCACACTCCGAGAGGTGGGACAGTTAAAGCCTTTCCCCAATGATGACCTTTCACCGCAATGAAAACCGATTCATTCTGTTGCACTGAACATCAATGGGGCTGGAAAGGGGACGAGTGGTCAATCACTCACGCATGAGGAAACCGAAGATAGAAGAAGTAGCTGTGAAACAGTTGTTGGGATATTTTGGTTCCAAAGTGGTGGTTTGACCAGTTGTCTGTTGTAGACATCATTAAAGCAAATGTGCATTTTCATAATTTTTTTCCCACCAACACATTTTATGAACAGATCTGTGACTGAAATGTCCAAGTTTAACGGATATAAATGCATACTTCTGGTTTTGTTTGTATTATGTCTCGTTGGGCTTGTAGCAGCTCGTACTAGACATAAACACATGCAGTTACAGAATAACTGTTGATACATCAAAAGACATGCAGTGAGTCACACAGACACTAATCACCCAAACGTAATCTTTGGCGGGGACGAAGAATGAACCAGACACCTCTTGTTTGGTGTCATACCCGAGAGGATCAACCCACGGTGATAAGATCAGGGATGGCCTTCCTCGAGCAGGATGACCGAGTGGACCGTCGGCCCTGCTTTGTTCCTCTGGAGTCCCCCATGTCTGGGATGGATTCGTCTGTCTGCGCCGGCCTGTGCAGGGTCGCCTGAGGGTTGTGCAAACACACACTCACTCTGGGTGGGATGGAAACTCAAATGGATTTTTCGTCTTCTTTTTTTCCATGATCCGACCCGGTGAACGGAGCGTACCTTGACAAACAAATGCATCCTCCTCCTTCCCTATTCACAGTCGTTTATGAAGCATCGCCAGGGAGTTGGGAGTTTTCTTTTCGATTCATCTTTGTTGCCGCTGCAGCCCCCTGATTTCTGTCACGACATAACGATGGGTTTCCATATGATGTGGTTGTTTGTTGTGATGGTGATTCTTTCCTACTGATGTCATCTGGAGCAGGGCCACAGGGAGCCATTTAGTATATGTTTTTGTGGAATAGACGTTGCTCTAAAATGAAGCATTGCCGTGACACACTTCCTAGCCACAAAATAACCGCGGCTTGAAAGCAGCAGGGGCCTTCCACTTAAATATATGCAGCGCTGTCAACCGACTTTTCCTTTTTGATGAGTGTGAAAGATTTCTCTCAGTAAGGCAACTCGTCCCCCTTTTGAAGATTCATCTGCGACACCTGCTGTCAAGGTGAATTGCATATTTGGACCAAACACCCACACTCCATCTTGCCGTCTGACACAGCGAGTCCAACGACAACATAGTGCATGTTTCTCTAATAGCTCCCACCCGGAGAAGAAGCTCATAAATAATCATCTCCTTCACTTTGTTTACCGCCACGACTGCATCTCCTTGTCGACAGCCACGCCTCCGACATCACTCCTCTCACGGCCACATTGACATAAGGGAATATTAATAAATATCATCAGACTTAATAAACCAGATTCATGTAGAGCTCGGTGTTGCTCCCATCACGATATGACCAAACCCGAAGCTCCAGACATGTCTGCAGAAATGGTGACCTGCAAAAGCTTCACTTTGGGGGGATATCACATTTTCTTCTTTTTAAAATCTCATGTTGCGCTTCATAACTGGATAACAAAGTGGTGAAAGATAAATGCCGTTAAGACGTAAATCTCTTCTTCTCTCTCTCTCTCCCCATCCATCTTTTTGCTTCGAAAGTCTTCCAGCAACTCATCGAGTCTTAATACCTTCACTGCACTTAACTAAGCCTTCTGCCAGTTAAGGCCACTACATTAGACAGCTGTCACCCCTCTGACATGGTAAACGCATGACTTCATGACTGATCACTGCTTTTGTAGCCTGACCCACAACAAGGCCCCGGTGAGCGAGGGTCATTTGTCATGACCTTTACGTGTGTGGCCTTATCCCACACGATTGGGTATTTACGGTGGAGAATCAAACAATTATTTACAGGCAGCTTGGTTCTCACACAGCGTACAGGACACGGTGGACCTTTTTTAATTATTTCGTACATGACGTGCACTCTGCTAAAATGCATCAAAACGTTGCAGGCATCACACCCACTTGTTGTATATTGCGGCAACAGCAAAGTTATCATGAAAGTGTGCAGGCCAAAAGTGTTTCCTCTTTGTGATAGGATCAGTTTAGGAGGGCTCTTACCTATGCTTTGAAACTGTGGCTATTATGAGAGCAAGACTGCCATCTAGTGTTGGCGTGACTGGTACTGCAACCTCTCAGGGTTTTTGTGAAACAAAGCTCGAGGAAATTGGCAAGAGACATTACAAACAGTGTTTGTTCCCATGGAAACTGTATGGAATGGATTCATTTCTGCTTTGGGTAAACTGGCAGCGTGGTTGCCGTCTATGCATGATGTTTTTGTACGTGTCTGTTTCTGGAGATGCGGCGTCCTGGTGTGTCGTTTCAGTTAAAGCAACATGCTTATATAAAGGTGATGTTTTATAACAGGAACACATGGGAGTAGAGAATAAGTGTGGTCACATGTGGTCAAAATTTGGGATATCCCAAAATGTTCACAGTAACTTTACTGTCTTTGCTTTAAATCTGTAGCTTTTTTTCATGCCACAGTTCTGTGGTCAGTTATCTTTACTTATGCATTCACTTACATTTTAAGCAAGAGATCCTCTCACAAGTTGTAACCATTTCATATGAAGTGTTTGTAACAACTTGTCTTCTCTACTTCATTCCATGTCTGCATTTGCTCATGAACAAAACACTTTATTGACCCTTGAGGGAAGTTGCTTTCCCCAATGATCATTATAAAACATTTCATACATACAAACCAGACATGCATCACCATTAAGACACCATTTTTTTCTCTAAAAACACACACACACACAGTTAGAGTGAGGCTGACCTACAAAAAGGTCAAAAGTCAGATTCAGCTCCAGAACAGAGCTCCCGTCACGGGATGAAAGTCAACTTCAATATTGTTGTTACTTCCATAATGAAATGAATGATCTCTGATCTTGGTCATGTGAACATAGTGTGAAATGTTTATGTTGTACAAAATTAAATATGCCATGAATTGAACACAGTAGGCTGAAAATCGTAGAAATAACATTCATATTTCACGATACTTAAAAACGTCAGGCCTGATTACGATCCGGTGATACTTACGCGTGTGTCCAGATCAGTCTGCATTCCTTTGGCTCAACGTTTCGTGATGTGTCAGAGGGGAATGGTAGATTATATATCACTCCAAAATGATCTGAAGGGGCATTTTCCTCCTTTGTGCCATATTTACATCCAAACTCAGTTCGGTCTGGTTCACTCAAGCAGGACTGTTATATATCAGCACGAGTAAAAACCCATTAAATCCTGAAAAGCAGAGCAGGCCTGTAGAATAAATCTTATTTTAGTTTTGTATGACTTCCGGCAGCTTAACGTGTCTGCATTTTCTGAGGTGGTGACACCAGGACATAGTTTAATTTCTTCTGCTGCCAACTGTGCAGGAGTTATTTATTAAAGCTTTCGTTCCAGTCAATACATGAAACCATATTGGAGAATGGCAGGTTCCAAGACCCAAGTAAAGACATTCTTTTATTGGTTTTCTATTGAACAAAAAATACGATTACATAAATGAAATTTGACTTTTTCCAAAGACAGTCATTTTTCATTCATTCTGTCAAGAAATAATACAAAACACTTCATAAACAGTAGAAGGCATGTCCACTAAGCAAAAGAGCAGCATGCAAACAGGCCTCTAAATAGTACAATCACTTGTCAAGAAATAAACATTTGATTGCATCCAGTGCATATTAACATGTGTTCTAATATTATATCTTCGCTATAATTAATTCTAATTAGACTACCATAAAAGAAGGAGTGACTCCAAGAAATAGGCAAATGAAGCTGTAGGTGGCGCTGCTTGCAGAGTGAGATAGCAGTGGGGAGGTCACGGTGATAGGGATTCCCGGCCTACAGAGATCACAGTTTTCACCACAGAAGAAGCACGGAGTCATTTTCGACAGAGCATCGGAGTTGTATGTTCTCTTTGCCGTTCTCGCTGTGAGATGGGGTAAAGAAGTGTATGATAATCAGTACATGATGTGTATATCACTGAAAAGTAATGCATGCATGTTTATTGGTCTTGACTTTTCCCTAAACAGAGCAGAATTGAATTAACTGGAGCTGTACTCACTGGGTTCATAGTAGTCGTAGACCTGCACCACAGCATCCTGTACGCGAGCCACTTTGTAATCTCTGATGAGCGGAAGTCTGATACAAACCTCTGACTTGTTAAGCTGCAAATGGGACCAGAAAAGTGAATGTCTCGACATGAAGACACAATATAACATATACTTACCTTATTCGTTCATATCTTGTGAATACGTACAAGTTCCTGATGTAGGTCATATTTGTTTTCTTATAACGTAGGGTAGCCTACTACATTCTCCTCCTCAATTACACTTTAAAATGTACTTTACAAGAAAAGCGTGGTTCTTTGCAGACCATAGACTGTATATAAGAAATGGATATAGTCACTGTGACATCACCTGTTGGTTTGTGGACTACTGCATTTTTGCTGTGGTCATCTTGTTTTTTACAGTTTAAGTTCCAAAATGACAACACGGACACCTCCCAGACCGGATGCTGTCGTAGTGACCTGTCAATCACAAGGTAGCCACGCTCTAAAGTATACCCTGATTTATTGTGTATTTTACTCTAAATGGGACCATAATATAACAAATGAACGTTGCACTTTATTAAAAGAAGACTAGCAATTGAGACCATAAAGTCATGTTTATGGGGGTAATAAATTAAGTGAGAAGTAGGGCCATTTTCTCATAGACTTCTGTACAAGCCGACTTCTATTTGCAACCAGAGGAGTCATGATGACTTAACACGTCCAATGAGATTGTTTAAGTTCTGGTTTGACAAAATAAAACTAACCCGACCATGAAAAGAGCACATGCTCAAGCACTTACTGAATCTAGGTAGAGGCTGACTCTCTCAGGAAGTATCTCCACATTTCTGATAAGATCTGTCGGGGCAGCCGCTCCAGGAACGAGACTGAAACCACTGAGCATGCTCACGTCCAATATCACCATGCCCGTGTGAGATATCACCTGACTGTCCTTTAACCTGGAGAGGTCAAGTCAGATGTACATGATTATAGTCCCTTGTCTTGTAGGATATGACAACTAAAGCTAGAAAATATGAATGAAATCAGAAGTACAGGCATATTTGATCAAAAACTAAATCATTTTGACATACAGGTCTTGTTGTAGTACTTACCCCGTGCATATAGATAACAGCATGTGATTGCGGTCTATTTCAACAGTAACATCAACATTTAATGAGAAGGCCTCCTCGTCTTTGGCATGCTGCAGGTTCTGTGAAAAAGCTTTGGTCTCCAAGTTGTAAAAGACATTCATCTGGATGGATTCATGGAGATGTTTAAAAATGTAAAAACTTAGATTTAGCAGCGAGGAGCTTAAATGTGCTGTACTGCCTGCCACCCAAGGAAAATATTGTATGCATCTGTAATGCAGAGGATTAAAATGCCTCAAGGTCACAACAACAGTATCGTGATAGAAATCCCTCCATTCCATAAAGCAAAAATTAAATGAAGATTGAATCTCTGTACTTGTTCCAACTATAAAGTATTGAGTCATGGAAGTAAAACACGATTTGGTGGTTTGTAATATTCAACATAGTGAAAAGATTAACCTCTCACCAAAGTCCTTCTGTGAGTGATCTGATCCGGAGACAATGAAGGACTTCAAGCCACAGTATGTGTTCCAGATGTTAATTGCTGGGAGTCCATGATCATGGCACATTTGCATTTTTCTGTCTGGTTTAGCCTTTACAATGCAGTACATTGTGCTGGGTGAAGCTTGCATGCACAGCTGCTGTGTTCAATTTATTCTGGTTAAACCAGTTTTAAGTTGACTTGAATATGTTTGAAGGATGAACACATTGCTGCATTGTGGGAGGTTGTGGTATTACATTTTCCTTAAACATGGATTGTTTTCGCAGAATTCATCCAAACTAATCAAATCTGCACTTTATGGTCAATCAATACAATGTAATCCATGTGCAGACAAAGAACAACAGTAACATTGTATTGCTGTACCTGAAATATTGCAAATCCTCTTCCTTCCATGTATATATGTAGGTTTAGATCTTTGTCAGAATTGATCTAAGAAACATAAAGAAAAAGAAGGTAAACAAAGAAAGTCCAGGATGACAACAGTATAGTCATATACACTAAATACAGTATCACATAAAATATCCAATGTATCAAGCATGCTACAAGCACAGGATTCCACCCAGGCCAATTACCTCTTGGCGCTGATACGTCAGATAGGTGCTGGAGTTGATGCTAAAAAGAGACACGAATGAAGACGCTGGGGCAGATATGTTGAGCCGGAGTTCGATGGCGTTGGCGCCGCTGAAGGTGGCGTAAAAAGCCAGGGCTTGGAGGGCCACCACCGTGTCCTGAGAAAGAAAATGTTCCGCTGGTTTAACGTGTATTTGAACAAACGGCTCTTCATTTTATTTGGAGCTGCACAGTTTAAATGTCAGTTCCTCGAGCAGCAACAGCAGGCGTGGTGTCACCTGTGTCGTCCCGTAGCCTCCTAAATGGTTTCTCTGCTCGCTTAACCATTTCAAGAGTTCAATGGCCTCCACCAAGCTGCCTCGCCTGTAAAGAGCCAGCAGCACATAAGAGGCCATCTCGATCTGTGCCGAGCACGTCTGCCAGTCATGTGACTCCAGGCCAGCCGAGGATCCCCACATCATGACTCCATCTTTGGAACAAAGTCACAACTTGCGGGATCAGATTTATTTGTGAAAATGTAAATCACACAAACACAAGTGCAGTCAAATTTGTAGACATTTTGAAATCTCACCCACTTACAAGTTCTAGCACTTGACCAGATGGTGGCACAATACGGTAACTATCTACAATTTATTTTAATGGTGGCCACCTGTAAATCAATGATTAGTATTTCAGGGTAGCTGAAGCAACGTGTTTTATGTTTTATGTTTCTGCAGAATATTTCGTTAATCATCGGTGGTAAAAAACATTTGCAAACCATTCTAGTCATCCCCAAACATGGCAAACAACATCTCTTGACATTGATAATTGAAAGCAACCTTTGTTTTTTAGCCACAATGAATGTGCTGATCGAGCAGTTATGAATTGCAAAGTTTAGAGATGTGACTTCATGGTTTCTTCAGTATTAAACATCAGGGTAACTCATTTCTAGTAAATTCACATCAAGGCGCTGCTAAAATATTTGATCAAATATTTGTAACACCGAAATAATTTGTAGTCCAACATATCCACATCATGGCAGTTTCATTGGATCCAACAGTATCAACAATAATAATAATTATAAGAAGGTATTTAAGTAGATATGTGACTTTTGCACATTCCTGAACATGAAATAAACTCCTAAATTACCTCTGTAGTCGGCCCTCCTGCTGAGCTCATCCAGGGCAGTGCCAGCCACAGGACTACTGGCCAGAGCTAAGGCATAGGCCGCCAGACTCAGGCTGTAGTTACTGACCACCGCTCCACTGGACACTTTGTTCTCCAGGTAGCTCTGAGCCAGGGACACATTGCCTGGGTACATTTCCTTCACACAGACAAATCAGACAAACAATCATTACTATCAGCTCGTGGTGTAACGGACCATTGTCGACCAGTGATCCTCACGGAGTATAAATTACTATAACAAAGTCAAAGGATAACATTTAGTATTGTTGAGGGTTTACACACAACAAAGGGATCTGTATCTGCCAATATGGATCATCGATGATCGGTGAATAGAATCGTGGCAAAAAAAACAAACATGTGAAAAGTCTAAAAGTTACATTTGCTCCCTTTTTTCTCCGATCCGTCTGATCTGTGGGTTTTATGATGCGCCGCACCACTACCATCAATTGACTTCTTTGTCAAATATATGATATCCACGAGAGTTTGTACAATTGTTTTTTAAATCCCATAACATGCCTTTCACACACATTCCCCAAACTCACCACGTAGCTTTGGTCCTCCAGCAGTGCCATCAGCACATAGGCAGTGAGTCCCACTGAACCACTATCCAGTCCTCCCTGCATCTCCGTGGAGATCAACCTGCCCACCTCACTGAACTCACCCTGGGGCCCCTGGTGTTTCAAGAGCCAAGTCATGGCTCTGGTCAAGACACTCTGGTCTACCTGCATGTAGCGCTCAGCCTGGATGAAGCACCTCAGCACGAAGGCCGTCAACCTGGGACCACAGAAAGGAGAGGGACCTTTAGAGGCCTTTGAAACCAACACAAGTGATGATCGAGTGAAATACACTACCGTTCAAAAGTTTGGGGTCACCCAGACAAATTTTCAGTTTCTTCGCAATTTCTCGCATGGAATAGGCTTCATTTCTAAGAACAAGAATAGACTGGTGAGTTTCACATGAAAGTTCTCTTTTTCTGGCCATTTTGAGAGTATAATGGAACCCACAGATGTGATGCTGCAGATACTCAACTAGCTCAAAGGAAGGCCAGTTTTATAGCTTCTCTCACCAGCATAACTGTTTTAAGCTGTGCTAACATAATTGCACAAAGGTTTTCAAGGGTTTTCTAATCATCCATTAGTCTTCTATGCGATGAGCAAACACAATGTACCATTAGAACACTGGAGTGATAGTTGCTGGAAATGGGCCTCTATACACCTACGTAGATATTCCATTAAAACCAGACGTTTCCACCTAGAATAGTAATTTACCACATTAACAATGTATAGAGTATTTCTGATTAATTTAATGTTATCTTCATTGAAAAAATAAACAGTGCTTTTCTTTGAAAAATAAGGAAATTTCGACGTGACCCCAAACATTTGAACGATAGTGTACAGTCAGGTCCATAAATATTTGGACATTGACACATTTTTCATTATTTTGGCTCTGTACACCACAACAATGGAGTTGAAATGAAAAAAAATCAAGATGTGCTTTAAGTGCAGACTTTCAGCTTTAATTTGAGGGTATTCACATCCAAATCAGGTGAACGGTGTAGGAAACTACAACAAATGTATAAGTGGCCACCCCGTTTTTAAGGGACCAAAAGTAATTGGACAAATTAATCTAATCATAAATCTAATTGTCACTTTTAATACTTTGTTTTGGTTTTTCATTTCAACTCCATTGTTGTGGTGTACAGAGCCAAAATAATGAAAAATGTGTCAATGTCCAAATATTTATGGCCCTGACTGTATATGTTCTTAATACGACACATTTTGGCCTGCAGCGACGCCGCTGGTGACCTACCATATGCTACCAGAGGTGTCGCTGGCTCCGAAAGCGCTGAATGAACCATCGCCTCGTTGGAAGGACAGTTGTCTCTGATATCCTTAAAGCAGAAAATATAACAAGTTTGAAATCTAATCCAATAAAGCGTCGCCCAAAAGACGCCCTATTACATCGGAGGAGCACATGAATTAACTTCACTCATAGATTAATACTGTATACAGTACATTTTGTGTAAATTGGTGACTCAAGGCTGCTTACCTTCCATCATGTAGCCCAGAGCCCTGTTCCTGAGCTCTTTATTGTCATTTAAATTGTCCAGGTACTGGATAGCATAAAGACTTGGAGCAAAGTGGATCATGTTCTGCTCCCCACAACCAAGAGGCTTCTGAACCAGCGAATCCAAGTTGCTGATGGACAAGGCCAAGATATCACCTGTGTAAGGCCATACATGAGGAAAGGAGGAGGGATTTAACTGTTGCACATGTTCATAAATAGCTTTCACACTGAAATTGTGTGAAAATACTGGGAATTATTATAACGTTTCCCACCTTTACTATACTGCATACTACGATTAAGAAATCTTAAAGTTACACGGTATGGAAGAATGGAGAAGAAACTAATGACCACCATCACAAGCAGAATGTACACCAGAGACAAAAACTCCATCCTGCACGTACATTGACGTTTTGATAATGCTCACTATCACAAGTACAGAAACCACCAAATGTGGCTCCAACTGAGGAAAACACTGAGGCTTGCCTTCAAAGCATGACAAAATCCCAACATCCCTCAAGATGAAAGGAGCCAAGTCAAACAGGCGGACAGCTGCTTAGAATCTGCCCGCCATAAACATTCCCGTTTGATGTCCATCATTCCTATTCTTCAGCATTCAGTACCCAAATGTTTTCAGGACAAATACCCAAATTCATCATCTATTCAAAATGGAAAATGAGGGCACATATCACACATGCTTAATTGACTTCAAGTAAACATGAAGAGGAGCAAAACATAACACAACAGGGAGGACAGGGCCGTGGACTTACCAACCAATGCCACATAGGCCCTCTGGCTGCCGTTTACCACACCTGGCGGAAAGGGGAAGGAGACGGATCTGGAGCTGTTGTATTTCACTGGTGCCATCTCCAGGAACAGACTCTCTGAGAAGGATTGTTCAACTCCCTCAGGCTACGGGAACATGGAAGTTATTTATAGGATCAATCGCATGCCACGTAGCACGTTGCAATGCTAAATACACATTGTTTTTTTTTTACTGGGTATTATTATTGGATATTATCAGTGTTTCCATCATACCCCACCTTCACAAGCACTCTCCAAACAAGGCTGTCTGAGGCCTCAGCGGATACGGCATCCACAGATATTTCCATTTCTCCCAGTTCCACAGGCTTTATAGGGAACAGCGCTGAAGCAGCCACATGACTCCCCATGGTGAGTTTTTGGGCATTTACCACCGAGGCATCCCCTTTGTCTGCCAAAACAAACTCAAAGGCCTCACTTTGGGCTAACAGCACTATTACCTGTTGAGAGAGACTTATTTTAAAACAAAGAATGTAACATCTTCTGTGTGCCATGCATTACAGGGATAAGTGGAAGATACTTATTACCCATCTGTGGAGACATTGGTACAGCTATCTATTTATAAAGCATTGACAGGTCTATGTATTGTAATTGTGCTTTTATGTATTTTATTCTATTTATGTCTTTTGTATTATCTGGACCTTGAGTCTGTAATAAAAGTTTGATTGATACTAATACATCACCAGTTAAGGAGTAAAGTAATACTTTCCAGGTCAGATGATTTACCAGTCCTATTTTAGAAAGAATATTCCACAAATGTAGTCCTCCATACCTCTATGTCACGCTCTAAATGGTTGAAGACGTTCACCTCCAGCACAATCTCCTCTCCTCTGATTAGGTATGATGGCACATCCAGAGACAAGGAAAAATCTTTGGACACGGTCAGCTGTGAATAAGAGAACATAAACCAATTAAAAAACGACCTTGAACATTGTTAAAGCTGCAATTCCTTGTGGTGCAAATATTTTGTATTGTCTGCTTACAAGACAGTATCATATACTGTCTTGTAAGGAAGAGTATCATATACTGTCTTGAGAGTATCATATACTGTCTTATGAAGATAAGGCATCAAGACAAGGCATCAAGAAGATAAGGCATCAAGACAGGGGGAAAATACTAAACATCTAATCACTCCCAATCTCTCCTTGCCCTTTTCAGTACAAACAAAGAAGCACAACGTCCTCTTTGCAAAAGGAAACAATTAGATTTGAGAAATATCACTAATATATAGAGGCTGTAGTGAATGTTAAGTTACCTTTTGTGGCACAGGAGTGAATTTCAGACTCTGGTTCTCTGACATCACCAGTGCAAAAGCTCTCAAAGACGCAATGCCATCTGGCACTGTTATCTCGCCACTGGTCCACGTTTGATTACTGATAGAAGAGACAGTCAAAAGCACAACACTGAATGTATTCAGCACATCACTGAACACTTTGAGTCACCAGCATATGTACCTTTCAGCACTCACCTCACAATAGTGTCGAACCACAGCAAGGATTCAGTGGCATCCATCCAATGCCTCCAGTACTTCTCTACCGTGAGGTCATCTCCATCTTAAAAAGAAAAGGGAGAAGAGATCCGTATCGGAAGAATGAAGATAAAATTCAGTAGAAATTGTGGGACACAATGCTAAATGGCCACAAGAGGGACTCCAAAAAGGATCACATTGACTCAGTGTGCTATTTGTTATCATACCAATTGTAGGTCCATCAGGCTTGTTTTTCTGATACAGTCTGGCATTGGTCAGCATCCTAATATTACATTCCTGTGGTGCGAAAGATACAAAGAAGATGATAACAATGGTAAATATGTTACAATAGCTGCTAATATTACAGCTAAAAGGAGTTTTTGGAATACAGGCATGAAAAGTCTGTACTGAGAAGTCCACTCTCAGATCATGCATCATTAGTGTACGATATAGGTCAGGTCTCAGCAGGTGTAAACAGTCTCAACTCTGGAGAAGCCTGCAGAGATCTTCCAGACACAATACTGTGCTTTGGAGATGGGGAAAGGTCATCTCAAGACAGCCCACTGGGGTGAAGCTTTGTTTCCTCCAACTTGCATCCAGCAATAGCCCTCAGGCCCTGGACCCAGCACACTAAAGTTACCAGTTCTTAGAAGCAGCAGAGTCATCTCCGAACAAAGCAGACAGATGGGTTACACCCAAACAAACTGGTTTAGTGGTCGCACAGTATCCAACTGGGAAAAGTGTGAAGTGTTTACAACAGAACAAGGGGACTGGGGAAGACGGGGGCTTTGCAATGAAACTGTGAAATCAGAAATTAAGCAAATCTAACAGTAGCCAAACAAGTGACGTTTCAGAGATGCTATTTTGCTCTTTTGTCTAAAGATATAAACTTCTCATCCTTTAGGCCTCGGCAAAACAAAAACGGGTTGTCACACCTGCTCCACTTTTAAGTCGAGGTCAGCCTGCGGAGCGTCGTCATGCGCCCCCACTACCACGATTCCCAACTGGGATCTCGGCTCCAGCCCTGTCACGGTGAGCGATACCCGCTCACCTGGCTGAGCTTTGTCCGTGCACCAGCTTGGAGAGCCCTGAGGAACGCAAACACACAGAGTATCACACACACACACACACGTCCAGGAGAATCGTGCAACTATTAGAAAAATACGACAAAATTAAAGTACATAGTTGTGTTGGTTGATGGGTATGTGCGCTGTGTCCATGGTGACCTCTCCGTCAGAGAGGATGCAGTAGACAGTGACGCAGGCCTCAGGGGACCAGGACACTGTTGGTGTGAGAGAAAAAGAGGAGGAAGTCTTTGTCCCGGCGGCCACCACTTGACCTCTAGAGCTCACCTGGAAGTACAACCAGAAAAAGTATTTGTTCTTTGAGCGAACCACACACTTTTTCCAATATTTCATTAAGCACAGGGAAGTCCATACATCCCTGCAATGATCTCTAGATTTGCATTCTTTGTAGCATACAGTAGTTTAGCAAAGTGATACCTAATGAAAACATCATCTCGAAACATGGGAAAATACTGCTGGCTTCAGAGTGATTGATGTACTGGTCGGAGTGTCTAAAAACCAAATTAAAATCTTCTGCTCTAGTGAAGATAATAACATATATTGTGCGATTACATGGTCACAGTAGGATATTGTGGCTTGGATTGATAGAAGAGAGGAAGTAGTGAGAAGCGACCTGTATCTGTAAAATTCTACTGGTTGCCCACAAAACAGCAATAACTAAATACAAAAATAAATATAAAATGGGTGGAGCTAGTAAGGGACAGTATGGGATGGAACATCTTTTCTTCAAGGAATAAGACCTTTCCCATAAAGTTGTAGAAATGGATCACCTTCACTGCAAACAATGAGGACAGGACACTATCATATCTGTATAGATTGAAGGTTTGTTTTCTGCTTTTCTCTTGCAAAACAATATACTCAAATGGTTCCAAATAAAACGATTACATCAACCTCAAAAGAACTTATATTAAAAACGTATTACCCCTTATCCATTAACCAAACACTTGAGATAAATGTGATCACACTCATTTGCCTTCTACAAGTTTAACAGCACTGTGTCTTTAAGGTTCCTCGTGTAGACATGCAATATGTCTTTATATTTATCTGACCAAACATACCACAAAGTGCAGCTTAGTTGGTTGAAAGGTGCTCTTCACGTCGATCTGAAGAGGCATTCCAATCTGAAAGTTAAACATGTTGTGTGGATCATGTCTTGGTTGCATAATTAACATCCTCTACCGTCTGCATGCTTGCTGAATTATTTATTTGTCGACGTACTGCAATGGTGCTTAATGTATATGTTTAAAGTTACCTGTGCAGGTAAGGTGTCGTTTGGGGAGATCTGAATGTAGGAGCCACTCGGAGAGGAGTGGTTGTTGTAGACAGTCAGAGTCTCCTCACTGGATTGAAATGTTGCCTGAATGTAAACACACAGAAAATATGAACATAAATAATCATTTGAACCTCATAAAACATATTATCAATGCGTGTTGCTGATGTTTGTTTCTCAAAACTTAAGAAAGTAAATAGTTTCATCATCCGAGAATGTTTGGATACACTCTGTTGTAACACTTCTACCTTGAAACTACTCATATTACATACAACGAAACTGCTTCTCCCCGAGGACCAATATTCCACGTGCTGTTAATCAAAAATACTCACCCGAATAAAAAGCCTCCAGACTTTCTCCTGTAACTTGAACTGAACGTGGATATTCCCGTCCTCCGGCACTGGAAGTGTCAGAGTTGTAGGTTCAGTATCACTCGTGGATGTTCTCTGAGTGACTTCAATCAAAGCAGAGTGAGTCAGATCCTGTGCGCTGAGTGCCTCTCTGTCATATCTAGAGATCCTTAGCTGCGGAGTAGATGCAGAGAAGGAAATGAAATTGGAACATCAGTTTAAATATAGATGTTGAATAAACAGAATAATAATTCACTCACTTTTGTAGTGAAGAGTAAAGACGGCGTCAGTGTGGGTGGTGAATCATGGAACGCCAGCTGGAACGTGTTCCTCGTGCGCTGGACTTCAACGGTTTGGTTCACCTTAAATCCTTGGGTGACAAGAGATGAACAGAATGGTTTGAAGGGGCAACTGGGACGCTTCACCCGACATAGTTTCAAAATATATCTCACTTTTGGAGTTGTCAGTGACACAGACAGCAACATGTACACCGTTGCTATTTCCTTCAAGCAGAGCGTTGCTGAAGGAAAACTGTGTTGACCCATAGATCTGAAAAGCAACGGTCAACAGTCAGCCAACGGCGTGTTTTTTTATGTTTATGTATGTGTGCACGGTACTCACTGTAAACTATCTTTCACAAATGAGCTACATTAAAAACCTCACCGATTTAGTTTGTGTAAGCGTGACCTGAGATGCAGTGTCAGGCACAACAGGCGCCAGAGTGACTGAGACAGTTAGTGTTCCGTGCACAGGTTGTCCACTGGGGTACCTAGAGGGGGAAACATAAATAAAGTACTGCATCAGATGAGTAAATGTCAAATGATGTATTTGCATGAGTTATTTTAACTCACAGTGCTCTCACTGATCCTGATATGTCATCTCCAACGAGGACCTGTGAAGGCGTCTTGAGCAGCACTTCAAAGTGAGGATGCTCTGCAACAGCAGACAGGAAAAGTATGTGAATGGCAGGAAGTAAGTTTCCTTCCAAACAAGACTCAGAGTATAGCAAGGGTCTGCAACAAGTAACTTGCGAGCTAACATAAATTCGATGGCACTTTGTAAACCCGTTTGGAATTTCTATTCCATCAAAGTCCACTGCAACCTTTCACTTGACTTTCTGGCTCGTTGCATTCCACAAACAGAGGAAAGGGGAGCTGAAAACAACGCTTAAAAAGACAACAGTCTCTGCAGCAGAGGCTTCATTTTGTGGCGCGCATCCTAACAAAATACAAAATGACCTTTGTCCATGGCGGGATTGTATAGAGGTGATGACGGCAGAGGCTGAAACTTTATCAAAAGGGGCGGCTGTGACTCATGGGCAGAGTGGCCGTCCTGCGACTGCAAGGTTCACGGTTCGATCCCTGGTCGTCTCCCCATAGTTCGCATGTCGAATCCATGAGCACTAAGGATGGGTTAAATTCAGAGACCAATTTCCCCAAGGTGATTAATAAAGGATACTTTCTAAAAAGGAAGACAGATAATTACTAACTCACTTAAAGGATTTTTTTGGGGGCATTGTTCCTGAACCGATGTGAGGGTCAAAGGTCAGAGGATGACGTATGTGTACAGATTGTAAAGCCCTCTGAGGCAAATTTTCTGATTTTGGGCTTGACAAAATAAATTGAATTGGTTTGGCAAAAAAAAAAAAAAACTGATCTATTACCATAATGCTCCACAGTAAAGGCTCTCGCATCAGTGACGCCCTGTAGGGAAGAGGATGGGAGATGGAATGGAAAGACGCTGTTGTTATTCAACTCAATGAGCAGCGTTTTAGACAGCACGCTGCACAAAACTCAGTTATTTATTTCAACCCTACATTCATTGTGGTTGTGATCATCCACTGTCCAAGAGGATTTGGGAGGGTCTGGGATAGCCTGAATTCCCACAACACAATCCCCAGGTTCCCCGTGGATTCCCACCTGTCGACAACGTTCCCTCTGGGATCCTGCGCATGACAAAAGAATGCCAGTCAAACCTCCCACCACCACACAACACCCGGCTACAAACCCATTCAACGCCTCTGGCTTTGTTCTGTCACACAGAAGACAGAGGCCTACCTGTACCGAGATATCCACTCTGCCTTTGTACGGACGGTTATCCAACTGTACAGACACAACTCTGACTTTGACGGCGTCGCCTGGTTGGTAGCGTGATCGGTCCGTTTGAATGAAGGTGGAGACGTTCCTGGGGCTGAAGCGGAGGGTGGTGGTGTTGGTGAAGATGAGATGGTTCTCTCTGTAGCCCCTCACCGTCAAGTTTACGGGGGAATCCACAGTTGTAGTTCCAAGAATCTGGAGCGATTGGAGAAGATTTTTTAGACGCATAACGTGATATCAGGCCAAACAAGTATTATTCTCTCATTGGTAAGAAATAAACAATTCATACTCACAGGAGGGAGCGTGAGAACGCTGGTCAAACCTGAAAAACAGAATGGATACTTTAGCCATCTAAAAAGTAAAAATGTTGCCAATGAACCCAAAACGTCTCAGTCACTGGGATGTTATCACCTCCTTGGAAGGCCTCCGTTTGGTAAACTTTGGTGTTGCCATGTGCCATCTCAGCAGTCACCCTGCCAGGGAAGTCAGCAAGGACGGTGATCGCCAGCGAAGTGGGTGTCCCAGCATGCACCACCTCTGGACTTGAGATCAGAAACAATGTCCTAGTAGGAAGAAATGGAAGAAAGGCTCGTTATAGATTGGTGAAATAAATTGGAGCATGATATATAAACAAAAAAACCTGCATTAGGACTGCATCAACAGACCACGTTTCTTACCTGGATGAGTCCTGGGTCGAACCAGGCACGACCAAAACTCCTGCACACACAACCAGAGCCCAAATCCCATCCATGCTTCTGGTCCGTGGCTTTCCACACGTTCACCGCCTGGTTCAGACGCCAAGCTGACAGCGACCGCTTCGTGAAGCGACCCGGACCTACGCTTTACGAAACCCCTCCTCCTGTCTGTCCGCTAGTACCCCGTGGGGCCACACTCACACACACACACCAGGATGCATACACATATTATCACACATATATTCTTTGTCACACACAAAAGGAGGAGTGCACACACTCTAAACGCCCTTTGCCCAGGGGGATGCGTCTCATCTGTCTTTTTTAGGGTTTGACAATCCCCGGCCTGTCCAAAGCACAGAGAGAGACGTTCGTGTGCATCCATAATGAGAAGGAAGAACGTCTTGGATGTCAGAAACACAACCCGGCATGTACTGTGTGACCCAAAACCACCTGAGAGTATTATTCTTCACGTGTTATGTGAAAACTAAGACGCTGCTATTTGAATCTGTACTGCTTTTGTAAACAATTTAATACTTTATAAAGCGTCCTCGGAGAACAAATCAATAGAATTGCGGTTCAGGGGCAGTATGTGGTAAACACGTTTGCCATTTTAATTACTTTATGATAACAGAACAGCGGGGTGTTATTGAGTTTTTGTGATGGGAGAAAATTGTGATAACTCACGCATACTTAAACACTCGTCACTTTAACGTACATTCACATTAACGTATCTGTTGACTGAGCACTTGCTTATCTTACACATATTTTAATACCAATTGCACGGTTGTTTTCGTTGATTGTTGTTTGTCTCGTCTTACGTCCCATGTCCATGTCCAATGTATGTATGCACCTTCCGCCTCAAAAGATTCCTCGTTTGTGTGAAAACATTCCTGGCAAATAAACGGTTTCTGATCTGATTCTGATTTCTGAAAATACGGTTCATTTTAACCTGAAAAAGGGACGTCATATATTGTATCCTTGTTGTTTTTTTGCACTGCTAAACAAGTGTGACACAGAAATAGATGTTCCACCAAAAGTTTGGGTAAAAATAGCAGCAGGGAGAGGATGAGCTGACATCGTGGGGTCATGTTATAACCTCGAAGCAGTAATTAAAATGTTCACCAAGGACATGGCCACAATGAAAGCCTGCATCAACTCTTCTTCACCAGCAGGAGGTAGTAAAGTCAAAGCCAACTCCTCACTTTGAAGCTGCTCTAACTCGAATGAGAACCTTCATGAACCTGGAAGAAATGGGAACATTTTACTATGCTCAGTCTTTTTATTCTAGGAAGTGTTTAATATACTCACATGTATTCTTTGGAAGTCACTGGGTTACACAACACCCACACAGTATAATTTGCTTCATATTAACATTTTATTTCTTTGGTATTATTCTTCTCACACTAGTTAAATATAAAACATGTTTTACAATGGTGGTACTTTGGCAACAAACTCCGCTTTACACCTGCTGAAACTTGCTAGTCAGTTTCTCAGCAGCGGTGCGGCGCGAGGATCCGTCTGTGAGGATGCAGGTGTGACGTGAGTGGATGCACAAGCCTGTGTAGGCTTGTGTTTGCTCTCATGTCACTCCTGTAATGCACATCCCCGAGCACCCAGACAGCATTGGTACACTTTTGTTAACATGGAGGCACTTTTCAGATTTTGCTCATTGCCATTCAGTCACTGCAGTTACTGTGAGAAAACACACTGTTTTTCAAAACAGAAATTTGACCTTGACAAATCTTCTGACTGGTCTGCAGTCTTCCTACTCAATACCTACCGAGCCTGTAGAAGACTCCAGTGGTTATGTAACATCTGTACTGTACATTATTACATTCATACACCAACAAGGTGTTGACAAAAGTGCATATTTACAGAGAGCTAAAAAGGTCCAGGAAGAAGTAGAATCTTTGCAGAGCATCACAGACAAGCTTAAAAAGGCAAAACACATTGGCAGATAAATCATTGACCAGTTTAAGGACTGCTTACAGACTCGATAAAGGACATGATGTTATACAGTACTTTTGGCCAGTGGCGTACCAGTGTGGCGACATTTACAGCAACTCGGCCTATACATACACCTTCCTCATAAGGATGCCATAGAAAAAGATCCACATATTCTTAATGTCTATGGTGATCAAAGAATGATGGTTTTAAAAAGCTACAGTATGTAAAATCGGTATTAATAAAAAAAAAGGTGTTTTATTAATCCTTCCCTTCCTTCTCAGTTGGTCTGATAATATATCTACTTTTACTGTGTCTGAATTCTTCACTACATACTGATATACAAGTCAAATGGCAGCTGATTAAATGTATATAAAAAAATATGAATTAATAGGACAATGGCAACAAACCACTTTGCGCCTCGCCACTTCTGGTCAGAGGACATTTTCCGAAGTGTATGACAAGCAGAGGGAACTTTAATCCACAGGAGCAAATTTTAAAGACTCTTTGTTTTAACATGAAGTCTTCACCAGGAAATTGTATCTTAAACAGAAGTTAATCCAGTTTCCGGACACACAAGAAAAGGTATATTATAGTATTCTGGGAACCATCACCACTAATACCGTTTCCGTCGGAGAGTCCTTACGGATCCCCTATGTCTGGATCAGTATATGATGAGTCCGTATACCTGCAGCAGTCACATCTCAAAGTGACGGTAGATGCTCTCCACGTAGCTCAGGACCCTTTGCCAATCAGGACCTCCTGCCCTCAGCATCTCCTCTACCGTCTATGGAGCAAAGATTTAAAATACGTTCGTGAGCTCAAAATCAACCTTGCATCTGCCATAGAAGCGTCAGATGAGGCTTTACTGTAAAATGTTTGGGTTCAATTAGAAAAGACACCAAGGCATACCAGGGTTTGTGCAATCCCAACAGTCTCTCCTGTTTTGAACGCCAGGCTGAGATTCTCCCTCTACAAAGCAAAGAACGAATCGATAAGCTGAACACCATAAATCACTTGGCCATTCCTGTCCATTAAACAAGCGCCAGGAACGGGTCCTACCTTGTTCTCTGGAGTGAGAGTGGTGTAAGGGATGTGTGAGGGGAGGTAGGTGTGATACACGGCACAGAAGGCGAGCCCGTCGGCCCAGCTGCTGCTGAAGTTGGTGATGTCGATATTCTGCAGGGAGGGGAAAAGACAGAAAAGATTACTGTAACACAAGAGAACGAATGGGTTGGTACGTTTTGTCCACATTTCTTTCCACTCTTGTTGCTGTGAAAAAGATACAAACTTGAAAACGTAAATCATGTCTGGGGTCACCTTGTAGCCTTGTGTTCGGCTCTGACACCAACGGAGCAGAGAGTTTCTCTTTGAGCCTCCGTGGCGACGCAGCAGCAGGTTGAAACCATCCTGGGACCTGACAACAACAAGATTAAAAGGATGAGGAGCTTTTTGGTTTGAACACTGCAGGAGCTGTTGTCAGTCAATTCTAAAAAAATAATCATGTCACATAGTGGACTCTGTTATCGACAGGAAAACCTAATTAACACATTGATTCCAAGCACGAGACGTGTTCTGGCCCAAATATCGAGCTCTATGAGTTTCACCAGACAAATGCACTTGGGTTGAAACGAGTAATTAGACTCACACAGGATGCAGCAATTGGGCTGCTCCCTTGTGTGCGAGTGTATGTGTGAAGACTCACCTGGTGGGAGGCAGCTCAGTGAGGGTAGAGTTGTACTTGTTCAGAGACTCCTCACGTTTCCCTGTAAAGACAAGCAACCGCACTTCATTGCCCAGCAGCATGCTGCCAGTGTGAACACTCCAAGCAGCGGTGGAAGGAGGGAGGTTGAGCTACAGCACCCTTAAACCTGCGTACATACATTTTCTACATGTTTACAGCAGCTTTGATTGATTTTTGGACACTTGGTGGCAGCAGAACAAGCTGTAAGATTGACGTTCAGCATCTGAAGAAGCGAACTAGTGAGGAAACAATTGCCCAATTGAAATGAATGCATCTCCTTCATTAAACATTTGTAAATATCTTAAATCCTGCATTGTTTACATGTTTACTTGCTGGCATGCTTTTTCCTCCACTGATTTTGTTGGCACATTGATACACTTCCTGGCACGTTACTGCCACCAATTATTATTCTTGCGCTTCCTCATGCACATACTGTAGCCAATACGAACACAGATCTGCCGACTTGTACGCATTTTGAGATTGTTTCTTACTGCAGGAAGCCTCCTAAATTAGTAAAGCCGATGTATTTCTATTTCACCTGTCCCATGCTCTCAGATATGTCCGCTTGCTTATGGGATTAAATTGACTTAAAAACCATAATCATAATGTACAGTGTTTCAGAACACATTATTTCAGTTTACAGTCAAAAATAGTCCCCATTTCTCTCTGAGATGCAGTGGACAAGTATAAAGTTACATAAAATGGAAATACTAAAGTAAAGTACAAGTACCGCAGTACTAAAGTATCCTACATTTCGACCACTGCTAGAGCCAAACATTGTTTACAAGAGCACAAAGATCCTCACAGATCTAGCCTCATAATTTTGCTTTCAATGTACACCAGGTTGATGCATTTCATTTTCAAAATGTTCTTCTCGAGGCGCAAGCCCTCACCCACCACAGCCTTACAAAGTCCTGTTGTTATTATGGACAGCAGCTCATTGTGCCGTCAGCAGTGTGATGAGTCTGACGTATTTAGGTCGCTGAAGTGATACTAAAAAAAATAATAATTGTAGGACGCATTTGTGAAAAGCATTGCTCAAAAACTACACCGGTTACCATAAACAATTAGAGGGTCAAACTGGTCCCATGAAGAAGAAAAAAAATACGGCTATGCCACAAACACAAGCATACTGTGACACATACACAAACACACCTGTGTCAGCGCTTGACCGGCTGTCTTGCCAATCCAGACTTCTTTGGCCTTTCAGTTTCCCCAAGTTCTTTAAAACAGACAAGATTCCTTCAAATTGAGTCAAAATCACTCCATGATCAGCAAACCACGGATTAAGCGTGCATTTCCTGGCTCACAAGCACACTCTAATGAAGGATCCTCCTCAAGATAAAGTGTCTCACCTTGTTTGTAGGGCCGACAGTTGAGGCGGTATGTGTCTGGGAAGTTCCATTCTGCATAGTGGGGGAGCCTGAGGAGGCAGGTAACCTGGACAGGCTTCTGTAACGTTATAATACACAGTTAGGAGAACAGCCCAGATAGACCAAACCAACTACCTTTAATAGCATGCATTTAGTAGACAGGTGTTCCACTCCACTCCAGCTGGAGATAAAGCTGTTCAAACGGTCCTCAAGTGGCCCCAAGACGGCCTGTGGATTGAGCAGTTGTGCAACACAGTCAAAAGAAACAACTATCACAGTCCTGACCAAATTTGGTGATTGTTATTTATTTGCCACTGCTACGTCAGAGACCAAAAATGTGAAGTGATTTTGGCTTTGCTTTGAAATGGCTGACTGTCATAACAAATGTAAGTGCCACCTACACAACATTATGCTTTAGTGTGTTCCTCTGGATTCCCCAAAAAGTCACACAAAGGTCAAACCGTTCACCTCACCTTGACCTCTCCGTGGTTAACGTCCTTCGCGGCTCGCTGGACCGCGCCTCCTCTCCGCTCCTCTCCTTATTGGTCACGTTTCTCAGGTAACGCTTGGTGACACCTTTACAGCCCGCTCTGGCATCCTCGCTCACGACGTTCTTCGTCGATTCATTCTGACTCCCACTTTCCGTTCCTTCTCGCCCCAGCCTGTACAGCCCCCTCTCCCTGCCCCTTTGGGTCCCTTCTTTGCTTTCAGAGCTGTTGGTTGCTTCTCCATTGGGCCTCTCTGGTTCCTGACATGGAGCCTGGGTGAGAGTCGCCAGTCTCTGCCTGCTCTGCTTTAACTCCCCTCTCAGGGTTACCAGTTGCATGTCAGCCTCCTTCTGTCTCTGCTGGGAAGCAGCCAGCTCCCTCTCCACGTCCTTGTGCGCCGCTCGGAGCGCCGTCAGCTCTTCTTCTGCCTCGGCTCTCAGGCGGTCTGCCACTGACACCGCCACCTGTAGGTCAGCCTGGAACTGCAGCCATTCCCCGCGCTCCGTCTAGAGGGGAAAGAATCGGGGCGCTTATGTGAAGAACATTTGTTATTCCAACTGACTGATGACGCTTTCTATGAACGCAGACTGACATTTTTTTTCCCCTAAAAGATGAGGTAGATGGTCACCTAAACACATCAACTCATAAACATCCAGATCGTTTCTTATTCAAATTTACTTCCAAAATCAAAACATTTTTGAATAGAGTACACACCAGCAGGTCATACCGCCACACTACTGTCGGCAAATAATTGTCTCCAATAACTAATTAAAGCACACAAAATGAAACTTTTTAAACCTGAATTGAAATGACTGCCAAAACAAACAAACAAACATAGCTGAACTCTCAGCAGACAATGACTATAATCAAATAAACAATACAATTTACCATTTGGGTCTCATTAGAGGACAAGGTTAAACTGAACTGAGCGACAAGCTTCAGCAAGCAGAGAGGATGGGAGCTGGCAGGTTCACTCTAATGAGGCATAACGGAATTGTGAGCCGAACGGTTTCGCTCATGTCATCTAAAAATCAACAAGTGTATGTTCTCAGCTATTAGAGAAAAAACAAAGTTTGAACACAGGCAGGAAAAAGATTTAAGCAACATGTTTTTTTATAAATAACAGCATTACACAAGAGTTCCTTTTTGTAAACAGTGACGCAGTTTAAAGGTCTAGGGACTTTATTGTGAAAGGTAAGAGAGGAAGGAGTGGATCTGGGACGAGCTGCCTTTGTCAAGAATGAAAAGAATAATAAAGTTGCCGGTCTTGGCTGCCTCTGTTGTTGTACAGTGTAGTGTACGTTTTGAGTCTGTCCTTTCTGCACAATGGAATTGGATGATGCCTTTATTTGAAAGGTCAGAAAAAGAAAAAAGAAAAATCAACCTTCTTATGAGAAAAAAGGAATTCTGCTGCGTAACATTTGCATTCTGTGTGAGCTACTCCTGACAAAAACATCAGTTTGAAAAAATATATTGACATGAATTAATAACGCAAAAGAACAAAGAGTCATTAGAGTGTAAAAAGGCCATCACTCTAACACAAGCTCAGTTTTCATTCTTCAGGAGTATTATTGCCTTGGACGTGCACAAACACTGCCCCACACATTGAAAATACACTCTCAGAACCAATGAAGCCAGATGGCAAACAATACAAGGACATTATAAGAAATGTGACGCAACCATCGTCATAAAAAAGGGCGGGAATTAGGGGGGAAAGAAAAGAAAAGACGATAAAAGTGGTTGAAATCCGGTACAGATGTAATACTGTGAAGACTGTGGAGACATGAAGTGGTACATGAGGGAGTGCTGAGGAGCGGAGCGGTTGGGAAGGTCGGTAATTAGATGAAGAATGGATTGAGATGTGGCGGAGGAGGCAATATCTGAGCCAAGTCTGACCGGTGACTCAAGACCACAGCTGGACTTGATTACACTGCATGCACACACACACACACACACACACACACACATATCATATTCCCCTCTTCTCTCCCACACATACACCTCCCTTATTCTCTTACTACCAAACCACACTGTTCAGTTTTCTCTCACACACATCTACACGTTCAGGGGTAAGATGGAGCCCATTCTCCCTGGCAGGCAACGTGTGTCAAATGAATAGTAGTCCATGTTTGGAGAACTTCTATATTAAGTAATACACCCATTTGGACTTGAAGGAGCTTGTCTTCACACGGTCTTCGTTATCGGCACATGACTCCAACTGGAGCATGTCTGTTGAAGGAAACAGGAAGGAGTGCTCATCAGGTTCACACTGAGATAAGGGTGTGGATTGTCAGACACAAGCACACACTCGTGCTCCCTCAAGAGCTGACCTAGTGGCCCACTGCAAGACCAGATGTGGTATCCAGCCCACACACACACTATAAACTTGATGCACATCTGAGTTTCTGACAATTCCTGGAAAGGGTCCAGCACACTTGGAGATAGAGAGTGTGTGGTGTGTGGTGTGTGTGTGTGTGTGTGTGTGTGTGTGTGTGTGTGTGTGTGTGTGTGTGTGTGTGTGTGTGTGTGTGTGTGTGTTCTAACCATCTGTCCCTAGTTCACCTCCCCACCCAGTCGTTTCGATACATACTTGGGGAAACATCCCAGCTCCATAATGGCTCCTCTCTCCAGCTTTCCAAAGCCTGTGGTGTGCATTCAGAAAAGCGGTTGAATACGCCGTTACAGCTATTAAGGGACATTTCATTGACGCTATTAAGGGACATTTCATTGACTCTATAGAAGTCGCACTATACGGGCAAATTCCCCCCTACTGGCACATGAAAATAGCCCGGTAGCGCCTCCAAGCTGCATATCTAAATGTCCATAAACATCAGAGAAAGGGATCCCATGTCACTACCATTTAACTTGTCGCTGCAAATTGGACACAGCACACAGCCCCCCCTCCTCCAAACACACTAAATCTTAAATTCTACACATGAACAACCTCCGTGGCCTCCAGATACCGGGCCTTTGAGTTCCTGGAGCAGCCTAGCGAGGAGGGAAAGAGAGCAGAGGGAACCGGGAGATCATTCCTGTAAATCTCCGGCAGCGTTCACCTGGAACTGATTCCAAAGCAGGCCTTTGTGATCGACTAAATCTCCAGGTGGAAGTGTTTTCATTTTTGTTGGTTAAGACAATTGAAGACTGGTGGTGCGCATAAGCACAGACAGATGGCACATGGCGTAATACCCTTCGTAGTTCGATGCACATCGGGTAATCATGTGCTTTCAGAATTCAGTTTAACTACAGTACATCAGGAAAACATTATGGCCTCGGACAGGCAGAGAAAGATAGGAGCGTTTGGGAACACAGGGATGAAAACGGATGAAGAGGCGCGGAGGAGAGGCTTAGCTGACAGAGTGGGACTGGAAGAATAACGGCTTCTTAAATTACACAGAAAAAAAGAAAGAAAAAAAAAAAAAAAAAAAGGTCAAAAAACAAGGACGTCAGAGCTAAAGCGAAAAAGGCCGAAGCAACTTGGGGTCAGATGAAAAGATGGGTGTAAGGGAAAGAACAGACTTAAGAGGCGAGGAAGCGAGATAGAGGAGGAGGGGCTGGGGAGAAGAGAGCGGAAGGGATGAGATAGAGAGGAGCGTTGCAGCAAAAAGTTGGAGGGTAATCGTTTTGGGTTTTCGTGCTCAGGGAGGAGTGGTCAGTTCTCAGTCGGAGACAGAATGAGGGAATGAAGAAACGGCGGAGAGGCACAGCAAGGGAGGAAGGCTTCCGTACAAAGCTTGAAAAACAATCGCACCAGCCAAGACTTTCAATGCATCTAAACGTGTTTGAGAGTCTTCCGTCTCACGTGGAGCGCACACACAAAAACACATGGCCAGTCAGTCACTGCGCAACCCCCCCCAACCTCGCCACACAGCACAAAACAAGTTTTGTCTCCTGAACAGCCGAATGTGAACCCCCTCCTCCGCACTGCACTCCCATTCTCGCCACAGAAAGGCTCCCAGGACAGCAGAACAAACCGAGAGGGTTCATAAAGTCGAGCTTTGCCGGCTTATATTGCCCTACCGAGGGCCCATGTAAACACAGTGTTGGATTGCCCCGATTTCTAATTCACGGCTACCTCTCAGTGGCATACCACAGTCTCTCTGAGCTTCAGCTGGCCAGTGCAACGCTGACATTTCCAGGTCCCACACAGGGATGTGGGAAAGTGGAGGAGAGAGGAAGGAAAAACAGGGATTGAATATCAAGAGTACATGATACTTGGTTGCATTATAACAACTAAAACAATTCATAAACGTTGTAGTCAAAGTGAGGACAGTCACAGGGGGGAGAAAGGAGGAGAAAAGAAATGAGGCGTACTGTAAGGTTCCAGCTGTTGTAATCTGTGGCAGATATAGAGGAAGCTGGGAGCCTCTGGCTACAATCCTCATAAGGGAGGGTCAAGAAATTGGAACGAACGACGCACAGGAAATTACCGCAGCATATCACCACGCTCATAAGAGCGTGGAACGCCCGAGCAATAGCACTGAAGAATGCTTGCAGAATTTACATTACTATCGTGCATGGTTTCTTAATTTTTTTGCTTTGTGTTTGGAACCCAAAAGTGTCTCAATCCGAAATAGTGGCAAAAATAAAAACGAGCAATGAAGAAAACAGGTGTCCTGCTAACATTCAAGAGGGTTGTTCTCCTTTCAAAAGTAGCCACACATGCAACTATCTTGGATCAATTCTACAAGTATGAGCAACAAAAAAACAACTTTGACAGACGACAATCTCAAAGATGTTCCTCTTCTGGGCCTCTCAGGAGAAGCAGAGGACAGGAAGACCCCCATTAGCAAAGCTGCAGCTCCCAGAGGGGCCCAGTATCAGGCCTATTGTGATAGAGGGGGATGGAGGGTGACAGGGCTTGTTCTGCTGTTATCTCCTGGATGAAAGGTCACAATCGCTACTCTGACTGATGTATAATTTGAGTGTGTGGCTTCCTGTTTACATTGCTATACTTATCCACTGTATTGTGTTGGCAAAAAGGCATTTTTCTTCTTGTTTGAAAACTAGCACTAAAGATAGGAAAAGGTGGGAAATTCAAGAGAAACTTTGAAATGAAAACTCAAAAACTACGACTTTTAGATGACTGAGGTATTTTCTCCGTCAAAGTGGTCCCGAATTGACTGAGCAAAGCCCTGCTCCTCTTAGTTACCATTACTATGTCTGTCAAGTTACCACTCTCAAATCATAGTAAGTTTTGAAACAATGGGTCCTTGGCTTGAGAGAGAGGAAGACAAAGGCAGATTTCTCATTTTTAGTCGGGGGCCAGTGATTTTACTGGTTGAAATGGTAATTGTCCCAAGGTGTAGCTAGCTAATTAAGCTCATGTTAGCTCCATGAGTTTGTTAAAAACTTTGTCTTGAGCTAACTTTTTAGGTTTGCAGCTGACTCCTTTTATATTGAGATACCGGCAAAATGCATCTTTAGCAAACTATGATGGCTACATACACGACAGTAGTATTGGTAGTAAGCTAATTAGCAGAACATGCTAACCTTCGAGGCTTACGTCAGAGTAGAAAAACACATTGTTCAATCCATGCCATGTACTTTTGTCTTGTACTTTTGGTTTGGAATGGCAGTATTTCCCAGGTTTCCCAGGTTTTTGTGAGACTGTGGAGGGTGGACCGTGGACCCTCGAGTAGGGGTGAGGGGGCATAATACAGCTCCATGTAGACCGCTTCAATGCAGAGAGACCAAAACTATACAAGCATACCGGACCTACGTACAATTGCTAAATGAACAGTCGCTGCTCGGGGGAGGGGTTTAGGGAATGGTCCTTATCATACCATGATCATATTGAAAAACAAACTAACTTTCTAGGGCAACTCACCTGTAAAGTACTCTTCAAACTCTTCACTTCTGTCAGTAGATGCTTCAGTATCTCTGAGGGAAGGATACAGAAATGTCAGAAGACACAACATGCATATTAATGTCAAGGAAATGGATTTACCCTTCTCAACACAGAGAAATGTCAAGCCTACAATGAAATGAGGATTGTTGGTGCTCAAACTAAAATTCTGCAGACCTGAATAGTATTTATCATCAGAATATAAAGGATATTGTATTAGATCTTACCTGCAGTGTAGGTGGCCCCATCCTGACTGGCAGTGATACCCACTGTTGACCTGCACTCCTCTATCAGCTTCTCCAGCTCCCCCCCCTGGCTGTCCCCAGCTTCCTGAGATGGCAGTAAAGACTGACTCAGACCACTGTCCCTTTCCCTCCAGTTGTGCCCAGAAGAGCCGTCCACCACAGGTGAGACAGTATACAGAGAAGGGGGGCTCTTTGTGGGGCTGCTGGACACAGTCTTCCCCTGGGAGGCCAGAGGTCGAGGGGTGGAAGTAGGAGGACCACCATTCCTCCCCAGAGCAGCTTGTCCTTTACTCACAGTACATCCTGGCTTGGTGTGCAGTGAGCTAACTCCAGGAGCAAAGGTGAAGCTATTTGAACTGCCTGGTGGATGAGGTATCCAATCAGGAGCGGCACTGGAAGTGCTAGGGTTGGTGCTTGGCTGTGCTTTCTTCCCACTGGATGCAAGGACTGGGACTGGAGGTGGCGATGAAACTGGTGCTCCGGAGGAAGGTTGAGGTGAAGTAGGGTGAAGGAGTTGGGGGACACCGGGCATAGAAGTAGGCCCCTCACTCTGTGGAGAAGCAGGAGGAGTGTGGAAACTATCCCCAAGGGCCCCTAGAGGGGGGACAAAATGAATTCAGATGAAAGAAAAGCAAATACATTTTAAAACCCACTCAATATATGTATAAGGGCTTCAATGGTTTGTTAGTTGTGCTTAATTGTCACCACACAGGCGTCACGGTCCGAAAAGCGCTGTACGAACCGAACCGTGACTTCTGTTTATCCCTAACATATATAGTTTATGATCGGCTGTTAATAACAATTTGTCAGATATCATAGTTCTGGAAAAAGTGCCTTTACCTCATTTAAAATGACACTTACTCTTTCTCCCCAATTGAAAAATCCAGAGTGTTTGGATATGCAAATATTTCTTATTTGGGAAGTTAATCACAAGAGGTCTCGTGCTTCACTGATCCGATGTCCAGTCTAAGTGTATTTTGCCGTGTACGTAGCATACTGGACTGCGATTGGCTCCCAAAGTCCGGCTCGTTTTAAACTAAGATTTACGGTAAGCACAGAGAAACCGTCCTCTTTCAGCAGATGACTGTAAAAAACACACAAAAAACAGCCTTCTAGTGTCAAACTTCTGCACATACACCATTCTGCACAGTGAAGGTCAAACATCCAAGTGAAGTAGCAAGGCTTTAAAGTTAAGAATAATAAAACACAACAAAACAGGATAGAAATAACTGACTGAGAAACTAAATCATGGACAGACTGTAGAAAAGAAAACAGTGTAGTGGCATGTTGACACTAAAAACACCATTCAGAGAGGTGACCAGGCCGGCAGACATCCAGGCCGTGCCCCTGAAGATGAATGCTTTAATACAGACATTCCTCTTGGGCCGCTCATCCACAATGTTGTGTGTGCGACATTCATTCTCCAAATTCAGGAACACACACAGAGGACAAATGTCTCCCATACATAGACCAATTTGCAGCAGGCAGGCTCAAATACATTTCCAGAATTTGACACAAGAGCAATAACACAAGTGATTTCTACTCTTTTGGCTCAGCGCTCCTGGCCCATAACAGCGAGCCACTAATAATAACTTTAACAGCGATGGGAACCACTGGGCATCTTGAATCCTTCTTTTCTTTCCTCCTATTCCTTGTTTGGACAAAAGTCTCACGGCCAGTCAAAATAAGTGTTTTTCCTTTTTCCGTGTTTGCAAAGTAACGCACGACCAGACGTAAAGCCAAATCACTGGGAAGGAATGACAGGATTGTCTTAATAACTTTCTCATGCCCCCTCTGCTTTTTGTTCGTCCAACCATGCGCACGGGTGGCAGATTGACTGAATGAGTGTGCGTGTGTCCATTGAGGTCTGTCTGCGTGTCTCTGTGTGTCTCTGTGTGTGTCAGATAGCATTAGGCCTCCTGTGATTAATCCGCTGCCCTTGCGCTGAGCCGGGGAATTCTGCCGATTCATCACAGCTGGCCCGAACGAATCGCAAAGGTACGCCAGGAGAATGACCACTCACTGTGCATCACACAGGAGGGCTGCCAAGATTCCTGCTGCGCACGCGCACACACACACACACACACACACACACACACACTTTTGCTTGCTTTCGTACAGTCTCCTCGCTCTTCCTGAATTTCTTCCTGTACCATCCTCCTTCTACTACATGTTCTAAACATGAGGCCAACACACACACACACACACACACACACACACACACACACACACACACACACACACATAACCAGGCGTATGTGTGTACTGCCAAACATTTGAAATCTATTGAAGCATGCAGAGACAGACCAAAGGAGATTCAAGGGAAGTGGGTTGACCAGAGCTAGTTAAAAAGAAAAGGAAAAAGAAATTGCAGGCTCATTAGTGTGTGTGTCTGTCTGTTTATGTGTTGACCTACCTGTGGGTCCATGGCCGTCCTTGCTGGAAAAGTTACCCATACTGCGGTAATGGGATTTGGGCAACTGATGGGGCCACTGATGGTGCTTGTTGCTCTTTCACTCAGACCAAAGTGACCTGCTCAGACCAAAGTGACACACACACACACACACACACACACTCAGAAAGATGATGGAGGAAGTCATGCACTTCCAGCATGCACTGTTATCCAGCTGAGAAATACTTCCGTGAGCTCAGCTCTGCACTGAGGTGATCTTCATGCCTTTAAAGTGTATGATCTACTAGTGGAGTTTACAGGGAAGTCCACACGTGACAACCGAAACAAAAAACACGGTAACATCCGACTGAAAACCGTCTACGAGAAATGAGCAACACAACTACAACACAACTACTTCAAAGTTTGCAAAACAAATTTGATTTACAAAAAAAAGAAGTCATTTTGCTCTAACGCCATAACTCCTTTGACTTCAAAACGCGTTCGCCGCTTTCCCCCGCCGCCCGCATCCAAGAGTGTAAAGCGGTCTGGAGAAGTAACTTCAACATATCGCCCACTACGTCGAAAAGCGATAACTCTGAGTTCGAAGAGCAATGAAAAGCGCATACATACCCCTTGAAAGCGTTACAAAAAATAAAAAATATAAACTCCCAAATCCTTTTGTTCGCGGTTTGGTGAAACTCTTCTCCCCCGCGCGTTGACTGGTCTCTGCGGTGCTCAGCCAAGCGCACTGCAGCGCGTCCTCACGGAGGAGAGGAGAGGAGAGGAGAGGAGAGGAGAGGGGACTGGCGTTGCCTCAGAACAATTTACATGTTGCCGCCGGAAACGTGGCGATGCGAAGACAAAACATGATCGGGATCCGCACACCTAACCAAAGAGCGAAAACAAGAACAACAACAAAAAAACACACAATCCTTGATGGCCAAAAAGACATCGTTGACAGATGGCGCCGTTGCATGGGTCCACTGGAGGGCGCCTTTGGACCGTGCTCGCAGCAACTTGTTGCTTCTGGGTTGTTGGGTGGCCCTTCCGCAATCACCTCTGACTCACAGGCCTGTGACCCGGTGACCCGCTGTACCAGACGGGTCCAGGCCTTTTCTGATTCAAACAGCTGTAAATGTATTCAAACTGTGCGCGTTCGGCCTCTCCAACACAACTTCCAGCTGCTGAGGTTACAGGTTTAAGTGCTTTAAGTCGTTGCAAATTGAATTAGATGTCACATTATACAGCACGAATAATACATTGACAAAAAAAAAAAACTAAATAAATCCTCTCCAAAGGCCTTGACATGTTTTTAAAACACTAAAAGATTCAGATTTGATCATATAATGTGTGGTGACTAACTTTTGATTGTGCGTCGTATTCTATGCTGGTGTTTCGTATATTCAAAACACACAATTGCCTCTTTTCTTGTCATCAAAAATGTGACGCATCATCTTATTGAGTAAAATCCGTAAAGATGGCATGAAATAGTCTGTTTAATCGTGAATCCATTGCAGGGGACAATATAAAAAATGTTATGTTCAGAAATAAAATGTATAAATAAACAATGGCACAGTCTACTTGATGAAGTCTAAAGCATCAATATCTGCAACTGCTCTTTGGACAAACCACCTCTTTATAATAATGTGATAGTGCTTTGTGTGTAAAAGCTTTACTCTAATAACAGACGACCCATCATGTGAAACACTGGAAGTTTGGGTAACTGAAGTCTGAAATCTACACAACCAAATGCTTCAACTGTTACAGTTGTAAAGTCAGTGTCTAATCTCTTCGAGCTTATTTATAGCAAAACAGCATGAATTGCACTTTGACTAAAAACACGTTTATTTAGTACAAAAAGCACAACTTCATCACGCAACACAGTACAAAAACAACCAGACCCACAGGTGCAACTAAGTGCAACAGTTGGAGCAGCATGTTTGCCAAGTGCTTTTATTTCGTAAATCTCTTAAACATCTTTTCATTAAATGTTCATTATATTGCTAACAGAACAAATCTCTCCGTTAATGGGCACAGCTGAAGTTGAGTTTGTGGACCTTTGCAGATTAACATGAATGAACGCTGATGTGTGACACCCACACGACAAGCTAACAGATTTAATACTGTGCCTTCACACCTTCCCTGTATTTTATTCCAACAGCAAACAACGTTCTCGGATTATCATTTTTGTCAGTGCACCATCTTGGCGGTTCCCCCCTTCTAAACTGTGCAACGCTGATTGAAACAGGAAGTTTGCTGCAGCGAGCAGGCAAGCTCTCCCTCGCCCTCTGATTGAGATCAATAGGTTTCCACAGTGCTCTGTGCTCACTGTGCACCACTGCAGTAAAGAGAGAATCCATCAAAAGCAGCCAGGTGCATTGCACAACCTCCAGTCCCCCGCCCACGTTGATTTCACACTCATGGAAGTGCAATGCCTGAAAAATTACTACAAAAAAGGCAGTTCTCTCCAGCGTGACGGGCACTTTCAGACATCGGATTTCAGAACGTGGCGTCACACGTGTATCCGATTGTGTGCATTTTTATACATTTTTCTCTCATTCGTGCATAGTGACGGAATATCCTGTTGTTGCAAGACCGCCCCACAACCCCGTTATGAAATAGCTTATGGGTGCCGGTCTCCGTCCAGAGCAAGGCGACCTATTGTTTGCCAGTGTCTGGTGCCAGTTGGAGCCATTAGCCCCTTTTGCTGAGTGGATTACGACCATTTTGTTGGTGACCTGCCGCGCTAGCCTTCTGGAGGGCCACTACTTGGGCTCTAAAAACTCCCAACATGCCACAACCGGCCGCTGGTCCAATCTGGCAGATGGACAAGGATGCCTCTTAAACAATAACAAAAAAATGGATTACAAGGTCTGGCCGACCTCTTAAGTGATGAAAAATCAACTTTCTCACCATCTGTCCATTTTCACAACTTCCCATTATGCTGAGACACTTCCTCCTCCTCCTGTCCCCTGCTTATGGAGAAATAAAACTCTCCATCGTATGGCTTGGTGCCATCACAATTTGACATGTGAAAC
The DNA here is from genome assembly GCA_038501785.1 of Myoxocephalus aenaeus. Classification (NCBI taxonomy): domain Eukaryota; kingdom Metazoa; phylum Chordata; class Actinopteri; order Perciformes; family Cottidae; genus Myoxocephalus; species Myoxocephalus aenaeus. The sequence continues at coordinate 2,486,967 of JBAMJR010000097.1, forward strand.
AAAACAAATTGCATTCAGTAGTTTTTTGTAAATATTCTTCGTCAAATGAAGAAAGAGGCTGTACACATGAAGACAGTATGACCCCGTGCTATCCATAAGGCACAGCACGCATTCTCAACCACACTCAGTGTCTCGCCAAATCCCTTTTCACTGCTGAATTTTTGGTGTAAACACAAATGGAAACACCAATCCCATAATGAATAAATTCATGTATGGCAGTGGGACGACTGGTGGACACTGCAGGGGGAATGGTACAAAGTTGGGATGCACAGTGACTGTCTGCCTCTCACAGGTCTCTAATACCAGATTAGGTGAAGTAATATATGTGCCACGGATGATTTTCCACCTGGGTTAATCCCTCCCCAGAGGACACAGGTTTATCCAGGAGGAATCGGCATTCTGCCGTGCCTGCCGGCCACCCGCAGTGTCTCAGAGAGGTAAACTAGATCCAGTACTTGTGTGTTGTTTACATGATGTCAAATGCACCTAATTTTACTCAATCCAAAAAGTATTTTCGGTCCCCAACGCTGCCCTGCCGCTCTCTGATCTTCTCTCACCACTGCGACTAATCCCTTGGAGGATTGAACTGTCCTGAACACAGGAAGCAGCAGTCACGGATTCAGCCACAAAGCCAACCCGTGTCTTCCCTCCACCGTCTCTTGATTGACAGCCGGTGCCAGACCACGCCAGCAAATGCAGAGGCTCGTTGATGGATGGCACCTGCTTCTCCTCAGAGGAAATCAATTGAAGCCATGGGCGGGGAGGGGGTGCTCAAGCACTTACACATGGCCGGGGAGGGAGGGTGACAGAGAGAGAGTTGCCAACCATCTGTGTTCAGTCCCTTTTAACGCCAGCCCTCAAAAAAAGACACACAATGTCTCCAAATTTAAACACGTTCGCTCCTTTGAGCTACATTCAGGCCCAGTATTTGGTATTACATAATCACATTATTCATATTGCTTCGTGCCCACTCTAACATTAATGAGTAATTGATACCATCCAATAGCTTTTCAACTATTTGTACATGTGTTGCACGGAATTCAGTATTACTATACAACCACCAACTTCCTGCGAACATCCAGGTTGAGGTCAAATGTCCACACTTGCACATTTTCAGAGAGCACATGGGCCACACTGGGGGCCAGCACAGCTACAATCTTAGTTGTGCACAAGTGTAGTTACTGGAGCTCAACCTAAGATGTCGGCCAATCTATATCCAACCCAGCATCAAAAGGTTGTCACTTCACGGGAACTTTCTGGCCCACAAAGGAGAGGGGCGGGATCTCCTGGCAGGCACCAACCCGGCGATTGACATCCATGAAGGGGGTCCTTTGGGCTGCTGTGCCCACCATGCTGGCGTCCGTGTGCGTGCCAACCCACTGCAGCACGCGGGCGGAGGGCCGGTGGTAGAGGGCCAGCTGCCTGGAGCTGTAGCCACACATCCCGATGCCCACGGCCCCCAGCAGCATAGCCATGCCCGGCATGCTCCTCTCGGCCGGGGGCGTCACAGACACATTGTGGTAGGCCTGGGTCTGAAAGGAGAGGATGAAACGTGATCAGGGGAATGTTTGATTTCCTAGTATGAAAGATCAGAGCAGTCCAGAAATAACACACCTTCATGATTCAGTAGTGTGTGTAATATATGCATGGGTGCAGATACATTTTAGGCCCCTCCGACTGCACATCATCTGACTGAGCTTCAATATGTTCACCCCCCCAATCCCACAGAGATTAAAAACTCATATTGTCTCATTTACCAAATCGCAGTCTATCTCTTTTGACAAACAAAAGGCTCGTCTATTTTGCGATACGGGCAATTTCCTCAGTGGACCCTCGACAATTATAAAGCGTATAGAGGAGCAAATAATAGAAACCTCATAGTTTCAAATGGAGCCGTGTCACAGACTGTTAGGAAGCCATTCCCGTAGCTCACTCACCCGGTTCCCATTTCCATTTACAATGCAACGGGCTGTCACAGGCTTGCATTTCTCCATTGTTTGCGATAAACACCACCAAAAAGGTGATTGTGTTTTGTGAGCTAAAACAAAAACACATACTGGAACCGAAGCCTGAAACGAACGCGTATTTGAGGATGGTGTGTGTATGTATGTATGTGTGTATATATATATATATATATATATATATATATATATATATATATATATATATATATATATATATATATATTTATGATGCGATAGTACTGCATTTCATCATCTTGTCACAACAATCTGCAGAGACACTCGACTGGATAAATCGCTGCATAATGGCAGCATGAGGCTTAGTGCAGCGTCTCCGTCGATAAACTTCTGTGCAAGCCCATAAAACCAGCACCTCGCAAACACTTCATTACATCAATGGCTGCTCTCAGAATTGTCAAAGTTATTTCATCTGCCATTTCCTTCTACTCCTTGAGGACGAGGAGACAGAGAATGCCAAGCACCGTGTCATTTTAGACTTCAAAATCCAAGACTTTGAGAGAGCTTAAATCAAAACAAGCTGCTTGATGCAGAACAAATTGCAATAAAGTGCAATCCACTTGTGCTTCTAAGATAATGGGCGAGCAACATCCAATGACTCATCACTTTATGTTCCTGCCATCCAGCACCAAGGACAGCTTTAGTGTCGATATCATGGCGCATCAAAATATTCTTTTCTTGTTTCAGTATCTATTTGACCCTAAATATTGTTCAGCTTCACCACAAAGTACCATTGAAAGACCGAAACCAGTGGCACTTTATTTAGGACTAAAACCCGTTTAAAACCTGCCACTCCGCTCCCACTCACCTGCAACAGCCGGATGTAGCCCGGAGTCAGTCGTGGGACTCTGAAAAACATTTCTGCAGCGGTGTGCGATGGACCTCCTGTTAAAGTTAGAGGCCAGATGACACTCGGCTCCTGGACTCCCAGGACGGGAAACCCAGCGACAGCGGGCCTGTCCGGGTCTGCGCTTGGACACGTCGACCTGTGCTCGGCTATCTGACGCAGGACAAGTCTGCCGAGCCCCTTATAGCATCTCCTACCCGTCTTTACTCAGCAGGCTATCTGCAGGTGGCGCGTCTAATGGGATTACAGGAGCTGGCGCATGGGGACTAAGAAGTCCGATCGACAGAAGGGGGGTTACTGGGCTGGCTGACACTTAAACATCACAGTATACAGACTTTTAGTGGCGTCATATTGAAATAATAAGCGCTATTGTTTTACAAATGTCTTTATAAATTGTGTAAACTAATGAATGCAAGCAAATTGTAATACATTCATTATTATTAGGTTTTATTTTTGGTTTATAATGTTTGCAGAGGTTTGTCTAATGCATATATTTACCACATTGAGATGAATATCAAAAATATATATATAATATTCTGATTAATAGTTTATTATAACAGCTATAACATCCAGTCATAATAGAGCATATTCATCCATGTTTATGGTGAATGTGTGTGAAGAATCAGAGGGGTGTGGATAACGGGATAAAAGGAGGATTTTGATTCATTTTTTTCTCCCTTTTCTGTCCGTTTGAAGGGTTTGACATCAAAACAAAGTCTAGATGATGAATAAGGCATTAACCCGTTCAGGTAGCATCAAGTGTTAGTGATATCTGACTTCAGCAGTTCCTTTAATAGCTTCATACAGAAGGCCCAGCCCCGAGTAATTTTAAAGAATCCATTGAAATCTGCCAAGTGGTTTGATTTGGATGTTTTTCTGTTGATGTTGAGAATGGCTTCTCCTGCCATGTCAGCAGATTCCTTTAAGCTTTAATATCCTTCCTAGCCTACGGGTCCTGGGCTCAGAGTGAGGTCCTATAATGAGGTAGCTGTGCTGATAACGCCTCTCTCGCTGGAAGAGAGGAATTCTCTCCAGTGCGAGCAGCCAGCGATGACCTTCTTCTCATCTCTGGTAATAGGACCAAACTCTGCCTCCCAGCTCATGCATCCATGAATACTGTCAAACTCTGGCATTAATGCCGCAAAGTCATGATGCCGCTGAAACTTGGGATGCCTACTGGGTTTTATACCCGAAAAGAAGCATTTAAAGTAAAGGGGAAAAACTAAAAACCACTAATGACTTCACTGCTAGAAAAGATAAAAGCAGAAGTATTACCAAGACAAAGAGTCTACATACAGTCTCTATCAAAGTTGGGACATGAACAACAGACCGACTGACATCCTTAGAGCCACGATGCTTCCATGGGTAAAAAATATATAAATATAATATAATAAAAAAAAGTTAATTGAAACCACTAATGACCGCCTTCATATCAATGTTATATAATAATATGTCAGGCAATGTGCTCTTTGCCCTTACTGTCTCCTCCGGCTAATGTCTGCAGAATGGGTCCCTGAGCTTCCACCAGACAGCACCTGGTGCGTCCAGCCACCAACCGAGGCCACAGATGGCGGCCCTTATGCTAATTATTCGCCACTATAATTCTACACACACACGTGGAGCTGTGTGTTACAGTGTTCAGTATAGTCTGCTTGTGTGTACCGGTGCATGCCGGCTCTGGGAAGACAAGAGTTTCTTCTCGAGCTGGTAGGTACGTGGCAGACGACTCTCACTCAGGTCATCGTCACAATGGCAGCATCAGGCTGGGGATGACTCCCTGTCCTTTTCCTGAACTCATCCCTTGGCATTGAGTCACGGGAAAATGCATTAGAGTAGATTACCTGAGAAGTAGATAGGCAGTGTGGAAGGTTAAGCTACTCTCTCCCCGGGTGGTACTTGTCCCCAAGGTCCATCAACAACATTCCAGGCTGCTATACTGAGCGTACAGTTAGATAAGGGCGACAACAACAACAACAACAACAAGTAGGTGTGGGGGATTATAATAATGGCACTAATCATCCCTAAGAATAACCAGTATTGCACCTCTTAAGACTATTAATTAACCCACCATGTGGAATAACGACTTGGTCAGAAATTGATTTGCGGTGAGTGTCCTGTAGCTAATTGAGGAGCTATTAGGTTAACTGTCTGGGTTTAAATGTCATAGCATCTGGAAAACATACTGGAGCCCCGGTCGAGCTGACATTTGCTTCTCTGGCAATTAGAACGTTAGTTGAGGAGTACGGTTGTTATGTTAGTACCAGTTAAATGCTCCAAAACACGGAGGAAAGCAACAGCTTGGTCAATAACCACAACTTCAAGCTTACTCATGGTGCGCTGAAAGGATTTGCCCGGCTCAGTATTAACCGGTTTTGTTCTGGATCAGGCAAGGACAGAGATCAAAAGGAACCTTTTTTTTTTTTTTTTTTAATAACACAAATATTTTATGCAGCATCATGTCAGGTCCAACATTGTGAAGTATAAAAGTAAAACATTTCAAGAAGTGATGTAGCACAATGGAAATAATAATAGTTCAGGAGCGTCTCGGTTTCAGTGTGACTCACTGTCTCAGGGGCCCGTCGTAGAAAGCGCTGTCTTCTTGTCACCCTGCATGGGAAGAATGTCTGTGATCCAATATTGGAACAGTGAAACGACTGCGGTGGTTTCTTCTAAAACGCAACGAGACAAAAGAGCGACATTTCAGTTAGAGCTGACAACACAATACCAGAGGAACAGTCAGTGTTTCACCAAAGAGACTTTGTGGCTGTCGCATTTTTTTTGGCTCTCTGCATGTCGACGTTCACCCACCCACGACGGAATATCTATTTGACTTATTCTTTAACACAGAATTCAATTTAGTGAATCTATTCAGAACCCAAAATGGACAGTATGAAAAAGGGGAACGGTCAAGCCAATGTCATTTACAATATGAACTCCGGGGGCGCGGTGAAATATGCTCAAAGAAAATCTGCAGTCGATCGATTGCCGCAACAAGGGCGGATGTGGGGGAGCAGAGCTTTAGCGAATTCACTTGAAGAGCCTTTAAAAAGGCCCTCCTCTCCACAAGCTCATGGAGCCGCTCCTGCGTGGCAGCGAACGATGTGGAGCTACATTAAAATACAGAACGCTGCTTTATCAAAGTGGATGGTGGATCAAACATATCAAATCATTTAAAGTTGTCACACTGCAGCGAATCATGTGTGTGAAGTCAAATATAGAATTATAAACATGGCAACGGTGAGCTAAAAGGGGAAACTTTGCCGACTTTCACAAAGTTCCGTTCACAAAGAAGCGCATTTACAAGCGGCGAATCGAAGCATGACTCATACAATATGAGGCAGGTGGTGGGGGGGGTTGAAAAGCTTTCAGGCAGCTGTGGAGCAGCTGCATGGAGAGGGCAGGCACAACTAAGGCAGGCTATACTGTGGGCTCTGCACGCAAAAACAGCAAACAGGTTTGTTTTTCCCAGTGTCGTCTTGGCAACGGGCACAAGCTAAAACAAGCGAGGGGGGGGGCACCGATACGGCGGCGGCCTGCTCTCTCTTGCTCGCTCTCCCTCTCTTTCTCACACATAAACACTTGTGTGTGCGTGACAGCAGCAAAGTCTCTGCTGATCCTATTATGCAGCCAGCTAGCCAGCCGTGCAGACGCACATGCACGGGGGGAAACGTGCCTGGGGACGTGCAAATTAAGGTACTGCACAGATGAAGGCGGACGGAGGGTTAGGTATACTCCGGCGAGCAATAAATATACATTTAAGGGAAACCTTTCCACAACTAATCCCCTCATTCAGTTGTAATTTCGGATGTTTCGACCGATCGATGCCTCACTGACCTGCAGACATGGGAGAAGTGTTGAAGAGCTGCCCCAGTGCCTGTTCCAGTTCGTCTCTCTGTTGCAGCTGAACAAAGGCCTTGAGACCGTGGAGCTGCTTCAGGACAGCGGGGGGCTGGCATCCGCTGGCTATGCCGCTCAGAAGGTCATTCACCGTCCCAGACAGGAGCGGGCTCTCATCTGCACGCAAAGAGGCTGCAAACCAAAAATGTAACCTTCAGAAATTGCACTGCGTAAACGGCAACGGATGTTTAACGCGCGTCGTTTTATAACCGTACATCTGTTGGCTCCGCTACATAACTGTCTAGACCGTATGTCATCACGATGGATGAAACATTACCAGTATATGTTTTCATTTACAAAGTAGGACTCTCGAATCTGTGCAGTCCAGCCATTTGTCATTAGTCTCACTCATTTCCTTGGCTGCTCTGCTAGGGAACAATGTCAACACAGGTCACGGCCTCATCTTCAATCCACCCGCTGGTTGGCTGGATTATTTATTGTCAGTCTGATGCAAATAGCCCTTATATTAAACAAGATTTGTAACTTTTATAATATCTGAAGCATTGAGCCTATCTTGGTTACCTTTGAAATAAATGTTCAATAAATAAAGCTGGTCACAGTATTTACTAATCGCCACTCGGACTAAAGAATGCTCACACACTTTCTCCATCTAGTTTATTCTCATGGCATTGCAATTTTAGCTTTTACCCTTTAATCAATCACTGGTGCTATGTTTTTGACTTCTTTTGAATTCTGTTTTCATTGACATGTTTTCAGCGTTTGGCAGAAATTACTTATGTGTTTGTTAACTGCATCTTAGAAAGCCATCACAGCCGAATGCTTTCAATCATCACAGCACCCAGAATGAATCAAAAGTAATCAAATTCTTCCTTGGCAGGGTGTGTATTTTCCAAATTTTAACATTAAATAAGCAAAAGCTATAGCAATGGCTACAATATTTTGCCACAGAGAACACAATGCTGGCTGATCAATACTTACAATCTGACATATAGATTTCCATTGTTGTCCTGAGGAAGTCTGACACCTCAGCAGCTCTCCTCTCGTTGTTATCCTCCTCCTCCTCCTCCTCCTCCTCCTCCCCCCCATCTTTGCGGTAGGTGAACTCCAGTGCAGTGGCCCGGGGCATCAGACCCATGGCGAGCAGCTTCTCTTTGTGCCGTTTCTTCTTCATCTTCCTCTTCTTGTTCTTGCTTATGCACTCTCCTCCCTCGCCCACAGGTGCTGGACTCTGCCCTGTGCTGGACTCACTCACTTGAGCTGCTCCATCTTTCCCAGAGTCTTGATGGAAGGCTGGTTTCCTTTTCCGTCTCTTCCTTTTTCTTGTCTGTACTTCTTCCCCTTTGCCTTGGTCTGGTTCTTCGTTGCCATCATGGACCCTCCCCTCTGCGTGCAACAGGATCAAAAGTTTAGAAACATTGTTAAATTAAGCAAATGCATTGCCGCCTCCACATGCACCTCTACTCTTGAGCAAAAGCACCGTGTTCACATCGTCAAGACTTGATTATGTTTCACATATTAGGAGTGGGTGGGCAGGTGCATTCATACAGAACAGAGTTTGAGTTCAAATAATATGACAGTGAGAGCTAAGAGGTAGCCGGTTTCCTTCCAGCCAATCACTGCACCAGCTGATCCCGCTAATTAGATACTCTGTCTTCAGAGCTGATTGCATTCTAATCAGCAGGTGTGCTTACTGATTGAAAATAAAACCTGCTGAATCTTGACCTCATATGGAGCCAACTTTAAGCCCAAAGGTGGTTAATAAAAGAACAATAGAATCAGTGAATTGCATGTGTGGTGTTTCAGGGTGCCTCTTGAGAGAGGAGCAGACAAAACCTTCTAATCAGTCTTTTTCATTATTTCTGTATGTACAATGGAATGTACGTCTCCCCTGCTGATTGTAACAGTTCCTCTTATTTCGAATCCAGCATCCAGGACTCCGATGAAAGACCAAATAAAAACAGGGCAAACGGGCAGGTTAAGATTAGCTACACACTCACTAACTGTTATCAGTGTTAAATCTCTCTTCTGTTACATCTTATTACTTAAACTTACATTTAATGACTCGAGCTAAACTGTGAGCCCACACAGCTTCCTCCCACCTCCCCTCTGCTTAACAACTCAAAAGGCATTAAGAGGTCAAAGAAACCCGCTCCCATAGAATTCTCAGTGACCTTCAGTGAGTAGCGAACTGGCTCTCAGCCAGAGACGGTGGCAGTGCAGCAGAGCGGAGAGAGGGACACTTTTTGGACTTAGTCCGTCTTGGATTTTCTGGGGACAAACTGAGTATTGATGAAGCAAAAGGTGAAAATGAACTTGAACTTACTGTTAATCAATTTGTTATTCATCTGATGTGGTGCCATCTGAACAGCACTGCACCATTTGCTGCAGTCATGCGAGTGCATTACAAATGAACCAACCCAGACTTTGGATTATCATCGGCGCTCATTTCCCACTAAATCTGAAACATGTTCAATCGATGCGCTGTTAGGCAGACGAGTGCAATTAATCAAACTTGAGCGTAGCATTTATTCTAGTGGTCACGGTAAGTCGCTGCACCGTCTCGTCCAACAAATCCAACAAAGTTGTATTTCATTGAGGTAAAGCCAAAGCCTGTCAGGTCAATGGAGGTCTGCCATGAAGACGGTGATGAGTACAGAGACACGTGTAATGAGCCCGGACTCTTATTACAGTCTGATCATCCCACCGGTTCATGACAAGAGAAAGTGCAGACAGACCGCAGACAAAATGAGCAGTCTTGAAATTATGCATTCAACTGCAGCTTGGATAAATTGTACAAGTTTACTCTGACAAACAACACAGATTAAAGTGAAAATAACCAAGGCTCAAACACCATCTGTGCTGCATTCAAGTTCTCCCCCCGGTTCAGAAACACAATTGATCATCACGGTTTGTTTCCGTTAACTTGAGTGGCAGAGCCAATCAAGAAGAGTGACTTTAGCACATGAGAGCGCCAGCCTGGAGCATGCAGTAAATCTCTCCTAGCTTTATGGTGTACAGCACAAGTCCATAAATATAAGATTATGGTTGTTTTACCAGCTGGGTCCTCTGCAGTATTTATGATTTCTAACTGGGGGAGTATGACGGATCTCTCTGCATCCGTCTTATAGTCTGCAGGAGGTGATAGGACTGTGTACATCCGCGTGCCCGGATTGGCTGCACTCTGTGTCGTCCCTGCATCTCCTGAGACAGACATGGAAAATAAAAGAAGGTAATAAACCTCAATGCATATGTAAGAGCAGCAGGGGGATAATTTGTCATGACATGTGAGATGTGTGATAGATTATTTTAGTACGTGTGCGAGATGCAAGTTAAACTTGAATGTGATCTCACCAACAGCAGTGTCCTGTTGAGAGGCTTTCCTTTTCCCATGGGGTTTTCTGGAGAGAGCATCTACTATGCGTGGTGGGCTGGGTTCCTTCTCCAGTTTGGGAGCTGCAGGGTAAAGCTTCTGGAGTACTTTTGATCGAAATACTGTGACGTAAGAAAAAAATGACACAAAAAAAGAGTTACCTCCACCTGTTAATACATTGTACTAATACAATATTATCGAAAAGCTCATGTCAAGATCAGTTTAACAATGCAAATCAATATATATTGTGGGCTTCATACTTGTGAGCAAATGTAGTTTTTATGTAGAACAAAACTCAAACGACTAACCAGCTTGACAACAACCTCACAATTAGATTAGATATTCCTTTATTAGTCCCGCAGTGAGGAAATTTGCAGGATTACAGCAGCAAACAGGGTAAAGTGAACACAAGAAAAATCGAAACAAGCGATATTAATAATAAACGGTAAAAAAACTGTAACAAATCTACAATACTGAATTATATATATATATACAGACACAATACAACTATAATGAACAGTGTATTAATATTGCACTGGTTGAAGTGGTTGAATTGGTGAATGCATTTGCATAGTAGCCTAAAACTGCTATTATATTATACTACTGCTGACCATAGTAATAATACAAATACAAATAATAATGGTTATAATATACTTCGTAAAGCACCAAGTTTCAAACGCGGTACTGATACAATAACGATTGGTTAAACTATGAATTACGGACAGAACTAAACAAAAAAAAAACAGCAACAAGTTGAAAGAAATCAGCAGGAACCCAGTTTAACACGATCTGAACGGGAAGAAGAAAGACTCTCGTAATCTGCTGTTGACGCATTACTATAATGTTGTATATGACAGTAGCTATAACGTGGCAGTGGAGCACGTGCGTTTGTTTACAACATGGCTCGAACCCAATTCTCGCGATACTTAAGCCGCTAACTGTAGCTTCGTTAGATAGGTAACTGGTTACAGGTTTATTCATTTTTTTAATAAAAGATTAATAATGTTGTCGACGACGCTGGCGGTGCTCACCTTCGTTCCTACGGGCCATACTGACATGTACGTCTGAGTGGAGGCGAAGAGGACGGAAACTTAATGCGACATGTGACGAGAGCTGACGAGCTAACGAGCTACAAGCTACGAGCTAGCTGGGTTAGCTATCCAGCCTGCTAGCTCTTCAAATGAGCTCATAACAGAGTCACAAGTGAGCTGCTCGACGGTCTGTGGTTGAATAGCTAACATAATGGCTAGTGGTCACTATACGTTTTGTTATAAAGCACGTCGGCTACGATTGTCAAAGTGCGATAAAGCTCGGACTCCAGCTGCATGCTCCCCCCTCGAGAGACCAGCGGCGCACAGACTGACTGCATCCTGGAGGAGGACCTCACTCGCCGATTCACATTCAAACTAACGTCAATTTCACGGATACACAGTTGTCAGAAAAGACACGTACCCTGTACACTTATACATCAATACATCATTTTAATCAGTGGAATCCATTCTCCAAATCGGCATATAAAGCATTCTTATGGAACTGCTGTGTATTTGATGGACAATACAGTATAATAGTATAATAAGCAACTTGCTGAGGGAAATGGCTTCAGACTTTTTATGTGACTCCTAGTACTTTGAAAGTGACGTCACGTTTGCATGCGCGTCTCTCGGCCTAAATAGTAATTCCGATTTTAATATTTTAAGACAAGTTTCTGTTGCACAACTTTCTTTCATGAAGTGCGGCGAGTGCAACGCATCAGACTAGAGCTCCCCATGTGTTTGGATCCTGTAACAACAGCGGTTTGGGGCGTGCGCACACCGAGCAGCTGTAGGACGGAGAGGAGGCGAGATGAGAATACTAAGCAGGCGCCTCGTGGCTCAGCATCAGCACCGGGCTGAGTTAGGATTTGCGCACCCTCCAAACTTGGCTTGGGACCTCAGCATGTGAACGGGCTTTGCAGGAGGAGGATCCACCTAGGATGTCAGCTCTGAAGAAGGTAAACCCCCCCTCTCTCGCTCTCTTATTAATCTTTGAGCAGATGTTTAACTCCTAAGATATGACCAGTGCAGGATTCAAACATTGTATTGTAATATTGTACAGTAAATGAGAAGATGTGTGCAGTAGTAAAAAAAAGAAGGAAAAAAAGGGTGTGTTAAAGCAGTTTGGATGCAGGGCTTTCTTAATTGGGTATGGTAATCAGACTTTTGGTCGAGTGGCTTTTTCAAAATGTAAGAACCTTCCATAATTAATTAAACTATATTAAGCACACATATGCAAATGTGTGTAAATATGGCCAGTCATCACAATAATCAAAACATGATATGATTTCTGCTTCACTTGGATGTACGTGAATTTTGTTCTCCTCTGATTTGCCTCATGGATATCATTCCTGCACTTGTCCCTGAGGAGGAGGCTTGGATGAGCAGCATTTCAGGCAGAAAAAAGCCCTCTTAGTACAAGGCTAACTTCTCTAATGGATGTTATGTCAGGTTTGATCCCCCCCAGACTCTTCCTTTTGTGCACCGTCACTTAGTTCTGTATGTGCCATGCCGACTGTCTCCATGGGCGTATGACTTCCATTGACTGTATCTGAGTCCAAACCCAGCACTGGCGATCCTGAATGAGAGTGGAAGCTCCAGAAGGCTGAAGGAGAGAGGGCAATGGACGAGCTGTAGGTTTTGTAAGAATCAAGGAACTACACAGACCTGTGTAAGCATGTTACATAATGCCTCGCATTGTAAAGTGTATGGACAATTCCTACAATCCCTCTGCTATGTCAAGTCCTGACTGGGCAATTATTGCTGCTGTGGAAATCAAGCCTCTTCGGTTGTAGATGATTAGAAAAAGTTAGCTGCTGGTTTCTGTTAAAAGCTTGTCCTCACTGTCAGCTCTACAATGACACATTGTGTTGTTTAAGATGCAGTGCGGTTGCAAGTATTGATGTCTCCGCTCCAATGGATTTCCATGATTGAGCGACAGAAAAAAAGAATGGAAGTTGTGTAGAATGCCTGCTTCAGCACTGCAGCCCGAATCCGCAGCAGTACACGGTACCCGGCACACACTGTGAGTGACAAAGTGCTGGCTGCCAGCACTCACGTAGCCAGACATCATAATCACAGAGGTGCTAAAAATAGGAAACCATATTCATTGCAATGCTTTTGAAGCTCAATGGAATTACTGCTGTTTGCACTATTGGAAGTTCTACAAAGATGTTCCTGGATGTCGTACTCCTACCCTGCTCAATAATACAAACATCTTTATTTTTAGACAGTAGTGGTCAGCCAGCCCCACACAGCTGCTTTGGGTGAAACTTTTGACGTGCGAGTGATGGACTTTTTCACTCACTGGACTCTGATACTAAAGGGGGCACTCAAACATGGAAGCTGCATTTTCCCTAGAGAAATGTCCCATGTTCATTCATTATGCAGGTAGCTATAGTATAGAAGTGCTAAAGTGCAGTGGCAGCAAGCAGTCGGCACCAAACCTAATTACTTTCAAGCAAAAGGAAGGGTAATTCTCTTTGTGTGTTTATATTGTTTGGGTGTGCCTGTACAATATGCATAGCTTGTGTATACCTAAAAAAAGAGTATGTGTGGGTGGACAGCTGGCCGGTGGAAGGTGAGAAATACTTGTCACCTCTGTAAGTCCTTTTGTGACTGAAAAATAAATTACTTGTCATTTACCAGCTTTAGGGAGGGGGCACCGTTCACCTCATCCACATCACTCTCTCTGCTCTAATCTAGAGATGCACGGGTGTTGGATATCGGTCCGGCACTGACTCAAAAAGGATATCGGATATCAGTGACAATGGGCTGATCTGGTATACAAATTTATTTTCACCCATGTATTTGTGTTTTATGTAATTTTACAAAGTTTAGAAAACAATGTTTAAGTTAAGCCTGACCCGTAAAAGAATGATCTCCGCCACTTCCCCAAGGTGAGGCATACAGCTCATTCATTAAACATGGGCAATGGATCGGCACTCGGTGAGTCCAGGACTGAAAGAGTCAGATCGGTGCATCCCTACATATTTAAACCGGTCTTTCAATGAAAGCCAGATGATTCATACGAGATGGAGAAATCGTATCTCAATCGATGCAATTTCTTCACTTAAAAAGAAGAGAGCCTTATTAAAAAACTACCAAAGAATAAAGGACACAATAACTAATTGGAAACTGACATCATTTCCCCTCAGAAGCTGTTTGTGATTGAAAGTAGCTCGTTTTCAGGATATTTCCAAAGCTGCTGTCAAATTGCTTGCGGGCACACACACACACACACGCATGCATGTCTCCACAAACAGACGCTCACAGAGTCGTCAATGGGAAGCTTGTATGGACTTCGCCTACTTGGCAGTGACACGATAAGGCTCTCATAATCTGTTTGAAGATGCAGGGAAAACTCCAAACGCTACATTTATGCGCGCGGTGATGTCATTTTCGGGGAGAGGAGCAGTAATGAATGTAGACAAGCCTGACGAAAAGTCAATGTTCAAACACTCTACAGGCTCCCTTTTAATTCATCCACTCATCGTGACCGATGTGTGGATGAATTAACACCTGTAATAGCTTGCCTTTAGGACAGAGATGCAGAGAGAATGGAGGGAATGAATGGGGTCAGCTTTATGATCTCATAATGCATGGGAGCCAAGTGTGTGTGCTGTACGTATACTGTGAGTCTTTGTGTGTGCATCCGTGTATACCTGTGCACCAACTCCAAGTTGATCACTTTTGTGCTGCGGTGGGCACAGATGTTTCAGGCAAGTAGGTGTCACTGCACATTCTCCCAGTGTTACTGCCACTGCAATAGCTGCCACATAGCCGTGAGTCAGATGTGACTCATTACAAGGTCCGTCAGCGAGCTGGTATACTATCTGTAGCCTCTCCTCTCTATTAGAATTGCACGGTCATACATACAGACAGTTTGATCCCTAGCTGATGATTTTACCAGGCCGCCTTTGTCGGCCAGACGAGCACTATTTCATCATAACAGCAGCTGCCTTTGAAAGTTGGAGCAGCAGAAAGAGGACGGCCTGCGTGTCCTGTCAGGTGTATGCCTTTGAAACTGTTTGACTGGAAACAAAGGTAAATCATATCATGATCTAAAATAATTTACAAATGTGTCCCTTACTGTGGTAGCACAAAAATGTAAGACTAATGCAAGTGAGAGACCCCTGCACAGCTCCAAGTGTGCTTGAGGTCTGCCTTGTAGAGTATAAGTCTTAATACCATTATCGTTGGCGATCTGCCCAGCTCTTTTACAATCAAGTCTTTACTAGATCCTTTAAACCGAGCAGTGAACTTGAATGTATTAGCTCAATGAAAATAGCCCGCTCTAGCGAAGGACATCGAGGCCGCAGATTTCTTTTGATTGGGACAGGTCGAAGAGATTTGATTCATCTCCAGATAATTCATTAGTGTGTACTAGCCCCGATGTAGTCAAACTGTTTAACGTGAAATGTGAATGTTCCTTCTAGTATAACCTTGTTGTTCAGCAACTAAATACTAAATGCTTCTTCGGTAAAAGTCAAATCATTGCTGTTACTAAATGGGTTTCACCTCTGGAGAGCTAACCGTTGGTCATTTGTTTCAGCTATCCCCCTCCAACTTTGGGCCTACGCACGTATGCACATTATTATACGTCGGCAACTGTGGATCAGTGGTGAGCAGGGTCGTCCTTCGATCAGAGCATCAGCGGTTCGATCCCCGGCTCCGCTAGACCATGTCGATGTGTGTGTCCCTGGGCAAGACTCTTAACCCCAAATTGCTCGCGTAGCTGTGCCTGTGTGTGAATGTCTCCTGATGGACAGGTGGCAACTTAGCCACTGCCATCAGTGTGTGAATGATGACAAGTAGTGTTAATGTGCTTTGAGTGGTCGGAAGACTAGAAAAGTGATCTACAAATCCATTTATATGCCACTCATGCAGATGCTCTCTCAATGCTCCAGCCCTGGATTTTAGTTAAGAGCTTCGATACTCCCGTTTGCAGGGTTGGACTGAGGTCAAAGCTCCCTGCACTTTCCAGATGCACCACTTGCCTCTTTGCATGAGCAGTATCCATGTCTCTTGATGCTGCATGCTCTAAATAGGAAAAGTGAAGTACCGGTCAACTGAACACTATACGTAGTAAAGTCTTAGGCCTATCTCTCAGACTGAAATTGCAGTAAAGCTCACATTTCATATATATATATATATATATATATATATATATATATATATATATATTTCTGATGAAAGTGGAGGGTATGGAATGCTGGCTGCTACGCATTTTAGAGAGACACATGAACCTTGTACAATTTACAGGGATTTTTTTACTGAGTTTTTGGAGAATTTCTGAAGGTGGTATTGGATTATATGGAAAGGTGCCTCTAATATTGTGGCGTGAATGGTTACAGTGTGCAAACCTTATCTCCTGCTCCATCGGCACACCACTGCATTTGTTAACTCGCCTGGGTAAGAAGGGGGCAGACAGCGCCTTGAGGCACACAGACAGATCTTTGAGCTGCAATGGAGTGACTCCACTTCCTCTCTGATCTCCATTAGCTCACCAAGAGGTGCACTCCGGCTCTCAGCAGCAGGCGCCAAGATATCCTATTATACACTGGCACTTGTGATAATTGTCTTTACCCAGCAGTAATGGTGTTGGAAGATAGGTAGGGAGCCTGTATGTCTGTGTGTGTGTGTGTGTGTTTGCCCACTGGGACAAGAGTGGGTTCTGTTGGCCGCGCTCTGCCCTGGTCAAACTAGGCCGCATTACCCCGAGCCTCAGATCTTATGAGCAGTGGCGGCTGGCCAATAGAGGGCCACGGGGCCTGGCCCCACCCACCTTGAGCCACACTTTAAAAAAAAATATATTTATAATATTATTATTATTAATTATAAAAAATATTAATAAATTATACAAATGATCAATATTTGTGTTTTTGAGCTATGGAATATACCCAGTGATATTTGTAAAATAGGATATATGCACAAAATATATGCTTTTCCTGCTTGTCCTCTCTGCTAGTGCACCTCTCAGCTGCACGTGCTGGGGCCAGATCGATTTGGCCAAAGAAAGACGGGTCTCTGATATAAAAGGGTATAAAAGAAAAAATCATGGTATAAATCCCTCCCCCCCCCAAAAAAAAACATGTTAGGTATCAAATTAAACATAACAATCAGGGCTACAATAATATATAATCCCGATGTACAACCTATCAACACAACTCAAACAATAAATAGGATTAGGTGTTAGGGTTAGGGTTAGGGCTTAAAGGGTTACAGTCTTTTTCTGACAGCCTCAAGCTAAAAGAGGATGGCAACCGATCCTATTTAAGAGCATGCTGGTAAACTGCTACAACATTGTCAAATGGAGCCTTTTATTAACTCGCTGACTCAACTGTTTGAAGACACAACATTTGGCCTCTAGTCCTGAGGGTACTGCTTTGGATTCTCTGTGTGGATCAATATTTCTTTTGTTGAATTTCCATTGACCAAAATTAAAAACTGAAAAAAGTGTTTACTTAGATTCTCCATTTAATGGGTGATGAAAAATGTATTAGGCTTTTTGATATAATAAAGGTTATTTATTTTGAACAAACTGTGTTTTGTACTATTCAAATCTATGAATAATGTGAGAAAACAAATCTGTACAAAATATCAGTTTTGGCATTTCCAGCTGTCCCCGATATGTTTCCGTTGGATTGTCCTTGTGCGTCTTTATAAATCTGTTTTGTTAAAACGTGGTGACATAAATCCTTTTTTGTGCTCATCCCAAGATAAGCCGAAAAAGACAAACAAACGGATGCCCAATGCATTTTCTAATGTGAAATTAGACTCTTCGCATCCAGACTCCAATCCCTTTGAAGTGTAAACGAGAGGCAAGTGACAGCTCTGAAACACTGAAGCGCGTCCCTGACAGTTTGTTTTCCACACTCCTCCAGTACAAGTCTCTGCCAGCTAGCATCAATTATAACTGTACATCATGCAGCTGTTTGAGTCATTACAAATCAGTCATTGCATATCTTATCTCTGCAGAGATATTTGTTTCTACCACAGCAGGTTTATTTTACACTTGATTGCTGTGTTGCCTGGAATTGAGGGCGTGCGTGCAGGGAATACGTTCACGTGAGCAGGTGAAATGACCAGACACAAGGATGTGCTTTAGTCCAGCAAATTGTTTTCATGGGAAATCTCTACAATAACAATAGCAATGTGTTTGTTTTGCCAAGTCTCTCCTGTGAAGTACAAAAGTACATTGTCACACAATAAAGTTATATTAAATTATGAATAATTACATTTAATTATGCAACAACACATTTATTCTGTGGAAAAGTGTATTTTACCAAATTCTATAGAACACAATATATTTGGTGACTATACTTCTGAACAACTTTAATATCTAAGAAGATGGAACGCAGCATAAACTAAAGATTTCATTACCACCTGACACAACTGTACTCTTAGAATTAATATCTCTGAATGCAGTTGCTGCCAAAACCTCTATCAAAACATAGCAGTTACAATGAATACAGTAGCCCCTTGGTGAACATGGTTTGGGTCATATAAGCATGTATTCAGTTGAAGATACATTATTATATTCTAAGGGATGCTTAAAGTGTTTGTGATGGTCCAACAAGACATTGGACTTATACAAGAGTCACACATACATGTCATTTAAGATAACTCTTTTTTTTAAGATTCACATTCATGTATCACCACAGCAACGTATACATTTCAGCTCAGGGGTTTTCCTCAGTCTCACAATCTGCATGCAGGCCTATGTCCACTATCATCGTATGTTGTAACATTATGGTTGGATATAATGTTCCTCAGTCTTTTTTTATTTTGATCAAACAAACAAACAGTGACATTTTTAAACCAATACAGGTGTAACATGAAATATACAGACAATAGCATAAGATGTATGAAACATGTTATGATTTGTATGATTCTGTTAGTATTGTAGGTGTTTTGTGTTCATGTATCAAATGTTGTTGTGTAAGTGCCTCATATTCACACTATGTTAATAGCGCTGAGCAGTAATGTGCAGGTTGGTGTGAGGAGAGAGAAAAATAGATAACTTGATGAATAAATACATACATAAATATATAGTGGTTATAATATTGTTGATTCGTTAGTTATATAACTACTAATAATAACAAAAGTAAAATAGCAATAATGATTTGAAAAAGATAAAAAAAAGAATCAAAATTAAATACATTACAGGATATAATTCTTATTTTAAAATATTTATACATAAATATTTAAATGAATACATTAATAGTAAGGTGTCTAGAAAGGAGACGACTGGAGAGGGCTTATGGGAGTCTACCTCCTCTTTTTTTCTTCTTTCTTATGTCTCCTTATATTCAGTTTTCATATCTTTTTCTTGTGGGTGTCATCGCCTTCAGGACACAGTTGGCCCACTGCGGGTCATCCCTTCTCCCATTGGGCTGCCCCCTGACCCTCTGGGATGGAGCCAGTCCTTTATGAGGGCATTATTGTGAGTGTTTCTTTTCTCTTCGTCCTAGTTGTTATTTAAGGAAACTTCCCCAGTCTAATATCTTCGTGATTGTCACTCCCCCTTGACCGCCTCCCATACTACTCATGAACCTCTTTGCTTTGGAAAGAAGTCAAACCGCTCTGTCTCTATGTCTATGTGCGTCACAATGAACTCTACTGTTGATTAGATTCAGGTAATTGTTTCAGGTCTTCAAATACACTAATGACACTGTGGTAACATTTTTGTGAATGGAACATTCCCACTCAGCCTTATGTGGCAATTTTATTGGCGTTGATTATACAAATGATGGAGTCTCATGAAAGCACACCTCCACATGAACAGGTGGTACAATTTGAAACGAGCCGTTTAGGTCAAGTTCCTCTCAGTCGGAGGAGCAAAACTCACAGGACAAATGAACCTGCATGGAAGTGTTATTTAGTAATGCAGGATTACTTCTTCCCTTCATATGGTGCTGATAAAGTAGAAAATGAAATTGGATGACAAGAGTCTGTGCGTGAGGCCCTTCTCCTGTATGAATGATGCAGTGGGTTGGTATCTCTTTGAATAACCCCCAGAGACAAGCCATTAGAGTTCATTTCTCATTAATTTTACTGGTCTTTTCTCGCTTTTCAAGAGGTACCTTTTATACGAATGCCCCCTCTCCTTAATTAGAAGGGACACTTATCTGATCGGTCTTGTTCAGTCCCAGAGAGAAGCAGGAGCCTGAGATAAGTGCCAATGCAAAAGGAATGTTCACACTTTCACAAGGAAAAATGAAGCAGAGCAAAATAAGTCATTCTGGACAATAATGAACCTGTCAGTCAGATACGAGAACAAAGAGGCTTCGATGGCACCTGCTGAGCCACCTCCACATCTCCTTCTATGTTTTAGTGCCTCTTTCTAGCGGGTATTCTGCATGTTTGTTCCTTGTGAGCACCAATAATGATATTCAGATTCCCAGCAAACCCTAACAAAACTGTCATCTCACAAAGAAATTAAAACAGGATACTTCGTTTTAATTTTCAGGTCCGCAGAGAAAAAAAGACAGATGATGGTAGCAAAATATTGGCAGCTAAGATACAACCTTTCGGTCGATTTTAGATGTTGTGTGAACTTCTCGCTGAATAGATTGTAATATTATTATTGATAAATATGACCTCCTCTGCCTTGTGAGTATTGCAATAATTGTCCGTTGTAAGTATTTGCTGCTACAACTTCCAGGCACAGCGAAGCTGATGGAGCAGAGAAAGCTTCTAAAATTGGCCGTGTGTGTGTGTGTGTGTGTGTATATATATTTTTGTTATCTCTGTGCTGTTCCGTCCCAATGGATTGTTAGCGTATTGTATTTTCCTTCACACACCATTTAACCCACCTTTGACTGTTTGTACTTTGAATCAGAGGTACACAGTTGAAAATGAACCTTCAGAACACCGGGACCATCATTTAGTGCTCCACTGCTCGGATCGCGGTGCAGAAGAAAGGTCTTCGATAAATATGAGAGCAGCTTCTTTTAATGCAAATGGTGTGAGAAATGGGTGCCTCTTATTTGTGGCTAGCAGCATGGCTCTGTGCTTTTCCTCTGAGCTTCTCCTGTTTATCTGCTTTGATAATATTAACATATTTCCCTCTCTCTCTCTCTCTCTCTCTCCTGCTTTGTTGTTTCTTGGAAGGTGTTGCCAGGCATACTGAAGAAGCATTGCTGTATCTTACCAGACAGGAACACAGGTAAGGACCCAACAGATGTCCCCGCTCCAGTAAACACACCAGTCACACGCAGTGCAGAGACAGAAGGAGAGAGAGCCCCGTCAGTGGGAGTAATAAGTGGGTGGTGATGCCGGGGGATGGATGCTCAGCGGGTGGGTCACACATGTCTGTCTACCTGTGTTTGTGTGCACTCTGTACATCTGTGGGCTCCATACCCCGTCTGCTGGCTATATGCATATAACAGAACTTCATGCAGTGAGACACCCCCTTCTTCTTATTTGGCTCCCAACAGATCTCTTTTATCATTGAGATTCTTACTATACAGGGGTTTTACTGCCACTACTGGCCTAACTTTCACTTGCATGTCAGAGGAAGGGGGGGGGGATTCTGGTGTGCAGCTGTTGAGAACTTGTGATGATGACAGGCTTCTTCACATCATTGCAGGTGTGAAGAGGTTTCTGATGAAATTGAAGAGCAGGGAGATATACTCAGGTACCGCCTAGTCCTCACAATAATGACTTCTACTTCTGCTCTCTTTGCGTTTACTTTTGGGCGACTCTCACCTCTCTCACCTCTCGCCTGCAACAAGACTGCATGGGCTCCCACACCATCCATCCCACTAACAAAACCTCACTAATGCTGCAGCGACGCGTGTCGCCTGCACGGCGGTTGGCTCATTTGTCAGACTCATGGCCAGTTTGTCATCTTGAACTGCCTTCTGCAGTGAACTTGCTCCTGTGTTTTGCTCTTGGTTCCGCCACCTTGACTGACGTCTGCCTTTTTTGAATGTTGTGTTTCTCCGACACGTGATTAGAAAGCTAACTGCACACCATTCCCAGGTGTGGGGGAAACATGCCGAAGAGTAGAGCAAGGGCACAGCAACCTTGGCGATGAAGAGAGACTTGGAAACTTCTGAAGAGTTTTAGGTGCTGCAGCTTGGAAATCCGAGTCATAACCGATAACTTCAAGGCATCTTGCAGCGTGAAATTAATGTTTGATGGGGCATATAAGTGAGATGATCTGCACTTAAGCTGATAAGGAACTCAACAAACTGGTAATTCAGCAGTTTTGCAATTATTGTGTGCATAAAAGTTCTGTAAACCAGACCTGGCCCAAATTTGAATCCAGTCCGCTCTACTTGGAGGGTGCCAGATGGGTGGGGCTCGCCGTTATGGAACAATCCACTTTTTGTGCCACGGAAGTTCAATCAATTACAGAGAAGTGCGTGAAGGGATTTACAAATGTGAGCCAAAGTTGTTGCCTTTAGACGGAACTTTCTCAGCAGGACGAGCTGCTGTGTGTTTAGTCGAGGTGGCTGGGAAGAGCTGCATGAATATGGAGGACCCAGGGGTGCGCCTCTCGACCGGGTTAAGAACAAGATGTTCTGACGGAGTGGACAACATAACCTCGTAATGACCTCATGAATATGGATGTGCGAAGCTCTGAAACGTTTCCAGAGGTATTTTAGCAGATGCTGGACTGGGAAAGAGAGCGAGTTGTGGTCTTCGTTCGTGGTGTTTGTGCGTGTTGATACACAAGTGCATCTCGGCTACATTGTATGCATGCGACTGTTCTGCAATCAGTCGGCTGCACTTGCTTACAAGTTCCATTTTTTTTTATTACAAATGTCGCTCCAACCCGAAAATGTCCTCATTCTGATTGATTGCGCTGTCAAGAAGAGCGAGTGCATGGCACCTCTCTTGAATACTCAGCAGCGATGCATCAACAAACCTCAAACTACTTTCACCGAAGTTCATAGATCATCATTCAGCCACGCAAATATATACGCGTCGGAGCCTTTGCTGAATCGACTTCAGCAAGGCACGCTCACACGCACACACACACACACACACACACACATACATACTGGCACAGTTGTGAACAACTTCAGCGTCCATACAATGTCTACCTTGGCATCCTGTTGCCATGGCAACACTTCTCGCGGCGTCAGTAGATGCAAAGACCGCATTGTGTCCATTTTCAATAAGCGTTACTTCTGTCTCCTGACTGGATGATGCTGCTATGTTGTATTTATACTAAGCAGACGGCATGAATCCACACTGGCATTGGATGAGGATGCTCATCAGTGAGTTTGGCCTTGTGTGTGTGTGTGAGGCCCGGGTGCCTCAGCAGAGACACGAGTTGAAGGATTTAGTGGAGGGCTTGAGCAAAGAAGAGGGAAAATGATAAAGAGCGAGTAAGATTAAAAGAGACTTTGAAAATAATGGCCATGAAAAGATTGGTATCTCCTCCTGGCGAATATGATTAATATGACACTGCATTGTGTAGACGTGTGTGAGTCCATGTCTGTGTGCATGTGCTCTTTTGTGCGCCATCGAGCGAAGAGCGCCCTCTCCTGGGCAGTTTCCCAGCTTTCACAAATCCATCTCCTCCTCAGAAACGCTTCCTTCAGCTTTCTGATTCTCACAATCCAAATCGTGTGCCGAGAAACTGGAGGGATGAGACTTATCATACTCTTACACTCTCTCTCTGTTATCAGCGCGTCCCTCTGCTCCGGAAGCGGAGCATTTCTATGCCACAAATTCACCGATTATGCTTATTTATAGACATTAATTAACTTGTGAATGTTTCACCATTCTGTTACCCCTTTTCATATCCATGTTGAATACCTGGCACCCTTTTATCATCTCCTCCATCCCCTGCCCACAGCCTCTCTCCTGCTCTAACATTTTGGAAAAATGTATCTAGTAATTGACCTAAAATGTGACTTTTGTAAGATTCGTCTGTAATGATAGTAAAAAACATGTTCACATCCACTGCATGAGCAGCAGGGTACCTTTTGTTACAGAGAGCAAGTACATCACATGGCTTATGCCACAATTATACCATGAATGCAAAGATGCTGTAAAGAGATATGCTGACTGGTGAATTCTGGGAAGCCCTTCTGTCATCCTTTGCAGTATTTGGACACGTCTGTTTTGCATTCATGGCCTTATATCTTCATCGATTTTGTCTCCCCTGAGTCCTACACACACACACACACACACACACACACACACACACACACACGTTACCCATTGCCTCCATTTACAATTCCCATGTGTTGTACTCTGTGTGCAGGTAAGTGCCTCTACTTTAATTGCTTGTCTTGCATTATAAACATAGTATTTACACAACTAGTAAATATCCTTATGACTTTCAAATGGTGAAGCATGCAAAGTCCAGTTGTTGTGCATGAAGTTAGCTCCTGTTTGTTGTGAAAACCACATCATGGTATTTGTTGCATGTGTGCTGTATAGTAGGAGAGGACAAGACCCACATAGTAAGTTGCTACAGATCTTTTCACGAGGCCTGCCACTTGTACATTTCTCAATAAACTGGTTAAATTGTGAAACAAAATCAAAAATGGTCAACCAACAAAGACCACAATTCTGCTGTGTTAAATGCAATGTCATGCTGAGTGTACATAGTTGGAGGAAAATGTTGTCCTTGTGTAATGCGCATGTGCAAAGACATTCATGTTTAATTCATGTTACACTTGCTGCTACTATGCGTTTGTGTGCGCATGGCGCCGCCTCGCCGATCCTCCGTGTGTTTGGAGTGTTGGTTTTGTATTCAGAAAGTACTGCAACATGTACACAGCTTGAACGTGCTGTTAAAAAGCAAGAATATCTCCGGCCTTAGAGTGTTTATTTCTTTGCCTTGATTTAGGACCCTTTAGAAATCATTTCTACATATATTCAATTAAGCTGGTTTCCAAAGACAACATCAATGATAGAATGTAATAGAATCCGTGGCTGTGGCCAAAACCACTCACTACTCACTATACCGTGGACTCTTTAGTCAGTACGCCATTGTGTAGTGCTGTCCTAATGCAAAGAGAGAATTAGTATACTATTACTATTATATATTCTGTAGTGACCTCAAAGTACCCCACACTGTATCATGAAAAGCAGTGGCGGGTCGGGGATTTTCTACCTGCCCCTTCAGTGCTGTCTCTACTACAGCTGAACAACCTAATCACCTCATTATGACGCCACAGCAACCGGTTATTACTTCTTTTGTGTAAACACATGAAGCGCTAGCGTAAGTTCAGACAGGAAGACCATCCCCTCACGCTAGGCTCGTAGGCCTCTCACTCGTACTGTCCCTCACCAGCAGCCCACATTCTATACCGGAGATCACCGTCAGAAGAGTCATAGTCTCTATCAGCTGGGCGCACAGCGCATTTTAATGGTCATGCAGGCCCAGTGACGAATCACAAATAATTATAATACATGTAGTGTATTTGTGAAAACAGGGGTCCAGACACTCTAGAAGGCCGTTTCATGTAGTTAACCAGGCTACAGAGAAAGAGAGGTGAAATGTGATTGGATAAAGATGCTGTTAACCAGCTCCCAAGCAAGCCATACCAGAGGCCTGAAGCAGAGGAACAGATGAAGACAGGAGCTGTGCAATGAGAAAATAAGCTAATAGGGAAAAATAATTATAATACATGTAGTGTATTTGTGAAAAACAATTACATTATACAATAGCTATAACTTTGTTGTGATTCTGTTTAGGCCATCAGAGAAGGCTTAGCAGGCCCTGACGGCCCGCCACTGATGAAAAGTAGTGTACAACAGATGGTCACTAACCAAGCACTGTATACCATCATGCCTTGCCCTGAAAGAAACATTATTATAAGTGTGGGAAAATGCACTTATTGGCCCCGCATTGACCACAGCAGCAGATACCACTCCACTCAGCCCGTTCTTACCTTTCACCATTCAATTCCTCCACATTTACGCTGCATCCCAGCTTACCATACGGGACTTAAACTGAGCATAACAAACACACAAAAACTCTGAAAAGTAAAGCAACACTTTGAACAGGGCTGTTTGAGGGTCAATACTTGGCCTGGGTATCTTTTCTGGTGTAAATCTGAAACTGGTAGTCACAAAGATATATTATAATACTAAACCGCACGGTTGATTGAGCTGCATTGTGCTGTGTTTTCCAGCGTAACAGTTCCTAGTGGTCCCTCTCAGTCCACTCACAGAAATGTTGTCTTTCATTAGATAACTTACTGCTCTTGCTGCGTATTTTGTGTCAACTTAAAGTGGAACGGTTTGTCTTCGGACACGTTGCCATGGAAACAAGTTGGCAAACGAGGGACTCGGGGGATACGGAGGAGACGTTAGTTAGAAAGCAAGAGAAATTTCTTTGAGATGAAAATCAGAAGAAACTTGAAAGGTGCACTCGGTGAAATTCCGGTCTATGCCAGGTGTGTCTGTAACAACCAGACACACCCGAGATTAGCCACGGACAGACACATTCACACACTCACGCACACACAACCGATCGCATTATCTCATAGATCGCACAGATAATTATTGGGAAATTGGGCTTTAAAGTCCTCTTAACAACTTCATCACATTTTATGTCAGGGAACCTTTGTTTTAAACTTAATCCTGAGAGCACCCTGAATGCTCCCTGTGTCTGCTGTCATCCAGAGGCAGCTGAAGTCCTTGGACTACATCAGTCTCATGGCTTTTCTCTTTACCTCACTTAGCCTCTGTCCGAAGTCACAGAGCGTCCGTCTTAATGCTTCACATGTCCTGCCCGAGCCCGTCCCGCTGTGAATCTGACTGACACCGGAGTGAATCAGCAGCTGCTCTATTAGTTTGAGTAATTAACGGGCGAGCTGTCGCTTTCCCTCTGTGTCAGGCCTGCTTTTGTGAGCGCATACACACACACGCCGATGTGCACAGACCCACAGTTTTTACGAACACACAGTCAGTCGGCACACGCGTACATAGTGTGTCCTCCAGCAGACTTGATATCAATCTGTAGCAAGGCAAGACGACCACGGAGGGCCTGTCTCCTTCTGATAGCTCTCCGAGGCCTTGATGCCAACTCTGTATGCACTTCATACCCGCTCAACAAAAAAGAGACACCCAGAGAGAAAGGGAGACGCTGTATTAGAAAGATACGAAGCATAAATAAGATGTGTGGACTGCATGAGCAAAGGGAGCAAAAGCAGATTAGTGAATCTGCATGATGATGGGGGGGGGAAACCAGAGAGAAAGATGAGAGAATGAGAGAGCTGACAGAGTAGAGGCTGTGTGCCGAAGGCCCTCAGGAGCTCTCCTCATGTCTGCTAAACTCTCGACAAATCCTGCACTATCTCTCCTCCCCAGCCCTCCCTACTTTCTACTGGTAGTCTGTACCCTTCACCCCCCCTCTCCTCTACGTTCCCTCCAGCACCGGCGAGGCGTACCCGCTGAACTGTTACAAGAGTTGGTCGCTCTGAAACGTGGCCTCTTCCTCCTGGGCCCTGTCTCTACGCAACTGCGCTGCCGCAGCAACAATTTGATTGTGAGCAAATATGACACAGAGGAATAATGGATTAGAGGGACGCTCAGTGATACTTTTCAAACAGCTCCCATGTGCTATCAAAGATCTCTAAAGTAGGGCACGCTAGTCAAGGTGCACTTTAGCTGCATATTCATCACACATGCCTGTAGACATTTTGAGAACACTGTATTTAAGTTGAAATGATCAGGGGAGCTTGTCTCAGTGTCAGTCTTTGTTTGGCCACTGCTGTGTGTGTGTGTGTGTGTGTGTGTGTGTGTGTGTGTGCACATATAGAGAGAGCGAAGTGTACGTCATGCGCTGATGATCTTAGGTGTTGAATCTTAGGCCCGTAGTGGCAGATTGTATGTTTTTGTTTTGTTTTTTGGTAGCCATATTGGTTACTGATGGCGTGAACTTGTTGGGTTTGTTAGCTCAACGTGTTGGTTGCTGGTTATTGGTAGATGCCACTTGGCTAGCTGATGATGACAAACAGCACAGCTTGCATCTAAATAAGGCAATACATCAAGATATTTTGAAACTAATGTAATCACAACACTCGGCATATCGCAAAATGTCTAAAATCACGCCAAAATCGTATTGTCACTTAAGTATCCTGATATTATCGTGTTGTGGGGACTCTGATGATGTCCACCCCTCCTAAATAACATGTTAATATAGATACACGTGGTATAGATGGTGGCATTAAAGTTCCCATTAAGTCAGGCAGATACAAAGTAGATACAGTATGAGGCCTGATCAAGCAGCCCAGTGTCGGCTCTTTGTGTGGGTGAGGGTAGGACTGAAGGATATTTTAACATTAATACTGAGCTTCCACAGGAAATCCCACACAGCTGTGTTCACTATTGATAACTGTGAACATCGGAGAAAATCCCATTTCTTTAGTAGCACCCCAAAGTCTTGTACTCCAGGTGTGTGCCCGTGAGCGTGCTTCATCTCTCCGTAGGGACTCCTGTCATTGACTGGAGGACAGCTGGTCTCTGTGGACTGTCTGTCTCACTTTGTCCCTGACATAATGAGCGAGCTGGGAGTAAGCTTTGATTTAACGCTGAGTCACTCTGTTCCAAGCTGCTTATTAATGAGTGAATGACGGTGGCAGGAAATAAAATAAATGGGAGGAGGTCCCGTTTGTGTTGCTCTGTGGGCAATCCTTTAATTCCCTTTAATTCTTGCTATCTCCCTACTCTCTCCTCCTCTCCTTATTTTATCAGCACACACACACACACACACACACACACACACACACACACACACACACACACACACACACACACACACACACACACACACACACACACACACACAGCCCCGTGTCTCCTAATGGCAGACATACAAGTCGATGGTACGTTTTGCTCTCATGCTGGACACCGGATTTTTATTTGGTTTCAGACTCAGTCTTTTGATGAAAATGTATATTAGATTTAGCTTGAGAGTAGAAGGTGTTAATTGTGCTCTTAATTTTGCGTAACATAAACCTTTAATATAATTTAATCTGGTGAGTTTTACCCAAATTCCGCCCCAGTACAGTTGTAATGAACGGGAAAACATGCTTATTTCTGGTGTTACATTGCATTTTAACATTGGGGCCGATGTAGATTGACTCGATTTTGGAACGAGCCTCGATAGGCCATTGGAGGAACTGCAATTTTTGTCTCTTCCGCGTTAGCTTTAAGTTCCCGTTACACCTTTTATGCGCATACATGCAAGATGAGCAGTGAAAGAGAGGGGCATGTGCATGGAAAAAAAAAAATGTCCTTGAGGACATTGAGGGGAAAGCTGGCGCTTACCTGCATGTTAATACTACTTGCCTCCATGGAATAGCCAGATAAAATTGGGGTTGCAAGGTGACAGAGAAGGGTGATTGTAAAAGCTCATCTGAAATCTGTAGAGTGGTTGACCAGCTAGATTGTCCAAACAAAGTCGGACAGTATTTGTGTGTGTGTGAAGGTGATCGTGAGGAATAGCTCGCTGTTTGCTACGCTCAGATGCTCCCAAGTGTCTCGCCACAGACTTTGTTCCACAGTTTGTCTGTGTGTCACCCAAAATAGTTGTACGTGTCAGAAATGGTTCAAGTCAAAATGAAGAAGTTGAAGTCTTTGCTTTTGTGTAACAAAATGACCTGTCATTGAGTCTTGGGCTTACTTCACAAAACGCTGGCAGAGACCATATGGCTATATTGTGTGTGTGTGTGTGTGTGTGTGTGTGTGTGTGTGTGTGTGTGTTAGCTATCTTACTGTACGTCATTATTAAGGTCTATTTAGCAGCAGCTAATGAGAACACAGAATGTATCAGCTCTATCTTTTTCAATCCTCCCCCCCCCAGTCCGATCATCTTGTTCCTACACTCTGTTTCATTATCATTGCAGTTGTTTCCACAGTTGACCAGTGGAGTACAATTGTCCCTGTGTGTGTTTTTAATCTTCCGACATTGTGGTATCGGTCGGGTGAATCCTCTCCTGCCACGCACAGGCTTGCAGTAAAGGTGCGTTTATCGTACCTTACCATACCTTCCCCTCTGGTTCCCCTGTAGCCTCAGCGCAGCAGCTCTGCTGAATAGATGGCCCCCATTTGGCGCCCTGAGCTCTTGTGACACCTGACAAGGACCGAGTTCCACCCGTTTGTCCAATCATGCTGCAGGCAAACAGTTGTACGTCTTTCTCTCTTTAATGCACAGCGCTTTTAACGCGTCCTGTCCCTTCACATTTATCATTGCGCGGCTCTCCTTGCTGACACGTGCACACATTCAGATGTGTCCACTGCCATCACCGTGTAGGAACAAAGTAAATGAAAAACAATCTCAATACAAACATTCGTCTTACTGTTTGCACTGTCAAATGTCCAGGTTCCAGAAGGAGGTTATAACTCACACTATCACTTCTCCCTGAACAAAACATTTGCTCTGCCTGTCAGCCAGCATTGCCATCTTTTTAGTATTTACCACAGTTGAAATATAGTTTTTTGGTGTGTGCGTGTGTGTGTGTGTGTGTGTGTTATTTACTGTGACGGATAACAGTGACCATGCCTGGTAACAAGATCAGTTTGTTTTCAGAGGAAGTGACATTATCTGTGGAGGGGCTGTAGCCGGCGGGCCAGCGACTGGCTGTCTGGACAGGCAAGCTGGGATTTGATTAGCCGGGATCACAGCCACAACAAATACAAGGCAGGAAGTCAAATACCAACAACCTGCTTTGTTATGACTGAAGAAAGTAACAGATTTAGGACTGCAGCTAACAATCAATTTCATTAACAAAATATATATAAACCATTATTTTCTCAATTAATCGAGAAGTTATTTTGTCTAAAATACTATAAAATAATGAAGAATTCTCACATCGGAGAAGCTGGAACGATGTCTAGCCTGAAAGTGTGTGTGTGTGTGTGTGTGTGTGTGTGTGTGTGTGTGTGTGTGTGTGTGTGTGTGTGTGTGTGTGTGTAGTTACTATTTCCTTATTATTTGCAAATGCCTGTAAGGCCATAAATAACCTCAACTCATCACATGAATCAAACAATCAAAGGGATTTCTGGACCAGATGAAGTTTGCTTTCACTCCACTTACTGCACCCATATGTCAGCAAATGAAAATCAGAACATTTTGTATTGAAGGGAGACGTATTCACTTGAACAAGCACGTGTGTCTCGCTGCTGTTACCAGTTTCTTGTGGGAGAAGAGGTGACTGCTTGGAGACGTTCATATTGGATGTGTGTTCAGTATGACTGCTTCAATTTGAGTATTGTAAACAGGCTTAGTTCTGTGGGAAAGACATGTTTATTTTCAGATAGGCAGATAGATGCACCGTATTGCTGTATGCATAGGATAAATACACTGCGGTGTTTTGTCAAACATGCTTATCAGAAAACATATTCTCACTGGGTTCTTAAAAAAATAACTTCTTGACTTCTGTCTGTCATGGACCCGTCAGACTGGTCGGGACCATATTCTGCTCTAGTTACGGCCATCTGTGGGTGCCACTGTCCATCGCTTCGTTTGGCTTCCTGATCTCGCTGACCATACGGTTTTCTCTGGGCTTTGTGCATCCAGGCAGCCGAACCTAATGCTCCTGCAATGCTCACATCCAGGAAAACACCATTTGTTGAACATAATTGAATGTGTTCATGCCCAGAAGGGCAGGCAGATCAAGACCATTCAAAAAAAATAATTACAAAAACAGCATGGAAAATCCTCCCCCCTCACAGTGTTTGTGAACATTACTTTGACTGATGGTGATAGTTCACTAATAAGAAACATGCAGAAACCAACACTTTGCCACCGTCTTCTGCTCAAGGACACAGAAAGTGAGACATCAGCTGTAGCTCCCTTTGAAGTTATGACTGACTCAGGCTTTTATTGTACAGAGTGGAGGCTATTTCAAAGAATTCCTCACATTTTTCTTGATGTGTCATCAGTTACTCCTCTTTGTCATGGGGAATCGTTATTTTTGGAGTCACCTTTTCCTTCTGTTCACTCTTTTCACATTGCCGCACACAAATTGGCATTTTTGCTTCTTTTGTGAAATCTTCTCTGAATCCCTTCACCAAGGTTGCAGTTAGAGTCGGGTTGTTGATGGTTTTGTTTATTTTAAGATATTAGAAAACTAAATTATTAGTTAAAATCCTCACATGACACAAGGCTGACTCCCAGTGGTGGGCGCAAAACCAGTGGAGGGAAAAACATGTGAATTGTGGGTAACATGTTTTTCCTTGTGTAGTATTTCTGTTGTAAAAATGGTTACTGATTAACCAATTAATCCACTAATTATTTAGCTCTAGAATGGAGCAAATAGGGACTAATCAGTGTTATGCAGTGTTAGATCTGCATACTAATCTACTACTCAGTATGGGTAGTAGATCAGTATGTACTCCATACTACCTACTAAATGAACAATTATGTATGATTTTACAAGCAGACTGTTGAACACTGAATATATGTGCTAGTATGCTCAAGCGACAGATGGGTCGGTTTCAAGGCACCCCACCAGCGTCTCCGTCACATCTCTGAAAACAAACACGGCAAAACAGCCCGTATTTAGATAAACCGATCACATATTGGGGAATCTCAATGCCTACTTTCTCGCCTGAAATCATATTATAAGGGACAAAAACAGTGACATATTAACAACTTGTAGCCTGGCTCCAAATCTCACATGGCTGACATCTGGTCTCAAAGCACCCAGACTCGCAGTGCATTGTGGGTATGTGAGTATGTGCAGTAAACTCATTTTCGCATGCTCATACTGTACATTTTTGTTAATGTGGTATACATGGGGGCATTTATTGCGTACACAAAATCCACATACTATGCAGTGTCAACACACTATATACTACATTTCACGCCATTATTACTGTCCGATTGCGGCCCGAGTCAAACCTCCAACTGGGCCAAAGAGAAAAGACGACCAGTGTCACCAGGATGATGAGGTTTAATTCAATTCAATTCAGTTTATTTTACATCACAAATACAAGTTTGCCTCGTAGGGCTTTACAATCTGTATACATAGCATCCCTGTCCCGGGACCTCACATCGGATCAGGAAAAACTCCTCAATAAAGATAGTAAAAACCCTTTCACAGGGAAAAAAGGGGAAGAAACCTGAGGGAGAGCAACAGAGGAGGATCCCTCTCCCCGGATGGACAGAAGCAATAGATGTCATGTGGCCAGAATGAATAGCGTAGCAGAGTTACAGCACATTCAATGAATATGACAGAAATTATTCATATAATGAGTAGTAGGCATGGTCCATGATCCAGATAACCACAATCCATGAAGCAGAAGGAGGTTCTGCCGATGACTGAAAGCTCTAGCCCCCAACCTACTTTTTAAGACTCTGGGAACCACAAGTAACCCTGCATTCAGTGAGCGTAACGCTCTAGTGGGATAATATGGCACTATAAGCTCCTTAAGATATGATGGTGCATCACCAGTTAAGGCTTTGTAGGTGAGGAGAAGGATTTTAAATATGATTCTCGATCTTACAGGAAGCCAGTGGAGAGCAGCTAGTACAGGAGTAATGTGATCTCTCTTCCGAGTCCTTGTTAGTACACGAGCTGCAGCATTCTGGATCAGCTGGAGAGACCCAAGGGACTTTCCGGAGCAGCCTGATAATACGGAGTTACAGTAATCCAGTCTTGAAGTAACAAATGCATGGATCAATGTTTCTGCATCACTTTGAGACAGGATGTGCCGGATCTTTGAGATGTTCCGTAGGTGAAAAAAGGCAGTCCTTGAGATCTGTTTCACGTGGGAGCCAAAGGACAGGTCCTGGTCAAAAATAACTCAGAGGTTCCTTACGGTGGTGGTGGATGCCAGAGCGATGCCATCCAGAGAAACCATATCATCAGATAATTTGATTTCTGAGGTGTTCTGGGCCGAGTAGAATGACTTCAGTCTTGTCCGAGTTCAGCAGCAGGAAGTTGCAGGTCATCCAGGTTTTGATGTCTTTAAGACACGCTTGAAGTTTAGCGACCTGGTGGATTTCATCTGGCTTGATCGACAAATATAGTTGAGTATCATCGGCATAACAGTGAAAGTTTATGGCGTGTTTTCTGATAATATTGCCTAAAGGAAGCATATATAAGGTGAATAAAATTGGTCCAAGCACAGAACCTTGTGGAACTCCATGACGAACGGCGGTGGTCATCGAGGCCTCATCGTTTACAAATACAAACTGAGATCTATCTGATAAATACGACTTAAACCAGCTTAATGCTGTACCTTTAATACCAATCGACTGGTCTAGTCTCTGTAATAAGATGTCATGGTCAATGGTGTCGAATGCTGCACTAAGGTCTAACAAGACAAGTACAGAGACAAGTCCCCTATCTGATGCAACTAGAAGGTCATTAGTAATTGTCACTAGTCCTGTCTCTGTGCTATGATGCTTTCTAAATCCTGACTGAAACTCCTCAAATAAGCTATTGTTATGTAAAAAGTCACACAACTGATTTGTGACTTCTCCAGTATCTTAGAGAGGAAAAGAAGGTTAGAGATAGGTCTGTAGTTAGCCAACACCTCTGGATCCAGGGTGGGCTTCTTAAGAAGAGGTTTAATTACAGCTACTTTAAAAGACTGTGGTACATGACCCATTAGTAAAGACCCATTTATAATATCTAGTAGAGAGGTTTAGTGTGTGTCATAGAAATTAAAGAGTGAGACAAAAGGAGTTGTATAATTAGAAGAACCCAAACTCCATGCAAAAATAATGTCATCGCAAACCCTGATTTAACAATTAATCTCAGTCATCAATGCTTTGATATATAAAGTCCTATATTTTCTGTTTTTGATCTCTTTTGAGGCACTGTCTTAAAAGCTTCAAGAAGCTTATTTGAATGTGGAAAAATATCTTTGGTTTTGTGACAAGCAAGAAAGTAGTTCTGACACTCTATTGATGTTATGTAATCTTGTCTGAAAGCAGAAGATTAGAGAGCCGAATTTGACTTGAAGAGGTAGAATTAATCAGAAAAGACAATTAAATGAGAATAATAATATTACCATGGTGAGAGACAAGCAATCGTTTAGGGCAGTGGTTCTCAACTGGTCTGGCTCCAGGACCCACTATCATCCCTGAATGACAAGCCGCGACCCAAATCGAGGAACATTCTCAACTTCTCCAATGTATTTAATGAAAAGATGGTGCAGTTTGAACCTGAGATAGTACAGAATATGTATGCTAACACAAAAACAAGTTTAATAACCAAAACGAGCAGCTGGTGGCGATGATAGAGAGGGAACTATTCCCTTTTACACTCAATTAGCTGCATTTTAATTAAAAAACTAAAACTGCATCTTCAGGACACGAGGTATTACAACATATATAACCATTCAGAATCTTCAGCTATTTTTAAACAGACTCAACAGCTTTCATGCACAAACAGTCCAACAACTAAAAAGAAGTTTCAAAAAGACTGAAATGACCTAACTTTAACTGAGAACACACACTCACCGAATCTATGACCAACACTTTACTGTGGAGCACGTCACTGTGTTGAGGAGCAGCTTTTCCACTAACTCAAAATAAATTAAACAAAAGTGGAATTCAAAAGTATTCATATATACAACATTAACTTCTCTTGTGATTACCTCATCAGTAAATACTGAAAAACATTGTGCTTTACAGAAAATTAAGCAGCACTCAATTCTCCTCCCAACCCCTGAGTTTTTTCCTGTCATGCAGGCAGCGCCATCAGTTGTGAATGTTATATTCAGTAGGCTGTTTAATTTAATTATCCTAAAAACCCAGAGTCTCCCTCATATCAGGATGGTTTGACCCAACCTGGCCCACGCTGCTGAAAACATGGAGGGACAAGTGCAAAACCAGTTGAAACCAGAGCCGGCAAAATAACGACACTCCGCTGCATAAAAAAGTCCTTTCAAAATGCGACCCACTGAAAACGGGTCCGCGGCCCACCAGTTGAGAATCACTGATTTAAGGGTCATATTGGATTTTAAAGGAATAGTTCGGTATTTTGGGAAGTATTCATATTTTGTTGATCAACCATGTCTTGAGTGCAGTGAATTCCTTGACTCTTTATTATTATTATTTTTTATTATTATTTATTCATTTAACTTTTTACGTGTACAAAGACTATTAGGCTGCCCTGTCTTTATGCTCAGTTAGGTCGAACTTAATAGAACAAATTCAAACTGTTCCCTGAAAATAATATACAGTAAATTTGTACTTCAGTATTTCAATCAAACCCTGCAATACTACTGATGATTAAAACATCATAAAGCTTTTAAAAACAATGCATTGGGGCCAGAATCAGGCACATTGCTCCACTTGTTCCTGTGGATGACAGCCAATCACAGCAAAAGCTAGAGATGCTGGACCTAATTATTTTGGGAGTGAAATTAAATAAGTGTCACTGTTCTGTAATCTAACATTCAATAGACCAAAATAGATATTAACAGTCTCCAATCTAAATGTCAGAATGTGATTCATCAGCTTTTTATAGTGTCGTTGAGGACAAAGGAATGGATGACACCAGTTGCTCTCAGTAGATCGGAGGCCACATTAAACTTAATCAAATTGCCTGAGATAATAAATATTAGGGTGCTAGCTTGGTTCATTGAATCATTGGGAAAAATGATTAGAAGAATTTTAAGGACCATCAAATGAAATTCCTTCCTGCAGGGATACGACAGATGTTTGACAACAGACTGAGTTCCCTCAGTTGTGAGACTCCCTGTGAGGGACCCCTGCTGTGAACAAACAAGACATCCATTGTCTGAAGAGTTATTGATATCATGACGACCCAGGAAAATGAGACAGTCAAGCAGTGTAAGAAGAAGCTTTTGTTTATTTGTCATACTTCAATCGGACAAGATGACGAGAATAATACCTGGAAATGTAGAAGGAAGGAGGATCCTGACCGCTTTGACAGTTATGTGGGCGGAAGGATGTTACGTAACTCAGTCAATGGTGGATTTACCAAGAAACTCTGCAGTTACACGATGAACATGAGGTTGACATCTTGGATCAGAGTACACATACCTTGACTATTGAATTGATTGTCAATTCTCCCTGACTCTCCCTATATAGCGTCACCAGCAGGTCAAAGTTTTCACTGATTATTTTCCTTTAGGGCAAGCACGAGGTTGACATTTTAGTTTTCTTGTGAAACATCTCGATAACTATTGGATGGATTATCATGGAACTTAGTATGGACATGCATGGTCCTCAGGGGATGAATTGTAATAACTTTGATGATTCCCTGACCTTTACGTCTAGCACCATCAGGTCAAAAGCTGATTTATTTTCAATGCTTTGGTTGATGACAATGGTTATTTCCATTGTTTAGTGATGGATTAGCAAATATAAGCATGTTAAACTTAAGCGCATGATATATTCTAAATGAACTAGTATTGATGGGAAATGGACTGCATTCACGCATTAACACACATATTCATACACTGGTGGCAGGGGTGACTATACAATGTGCCACCTTCCCATCAGAACCAACAGACAGTCTTTGATTGTAGTATCTAATGGACACTATGGCACGTAGGTCAAGAAATGAACCCCTGCCTTTATGATGAGTGGACGTTCGCTTTCCCCCTTGAGCCACAGCTGCCCATATTGTTGTCAGCATTTAGCTCAAACCACTGCTGTGCCTAATTACACCCTCTGTGCTGCTGTGGCTGCAGACACTTTGCTCTCTTTATTACTTACATTACAAGTTGCCCAAAAGTGCACGAACAAAACTTTATTTAAGGTCATATTATTATGGTAATATTCTTTCAAGATGATATTAGGTTCACAGGCGCTTTATGAATTAAAATCGGATGCTTCATAGTGAGCTGAGAGGACGCATGTGCTCTTGAATCCCACATTATGTTAACCTGGCAAGGGAAAGAAATGCAAAGCCGCCCTGATGTTACAAATCACGCAGGCCTGAAACAAATATTGGTTTTCCTGGCCGAGCGAAGCTTGTGAAAGCAGCACTTCTCCTAAAGCAATAAAGGCCAGACAGTCATGAAGACAGATGGAGGTTATCGCGCCCATCTAGCATGTCCGACGGCACAGGTCCAGATAAGGCCCTGCTGGGGACCACCGCAGGGGGAAACAGACACAGGGCTCTCAATGAGACGGCAGTAATGGGGTTTCACCATCACACATCTGCCTCAGCAAAAATGTGGTGTGGATTTGAGGAAGTGAGAGGGAGAAAGAGAGACAGTCCATTAGGGTTGATCCACAGCTTTTTTTGTTTGCCTGCTGCGCTGCGATCATAGCCAATCAGTGTATTACACTCAGTGGCTACTTGCACTGGCACATGTTTAGCGTTATCGACAGATGAAGCTCACACATCAGTGTGCCGGAGTGACATCTTGAGGAAGCATCTGCCTAAAGGATGCTAATGACACTTCCTCGTTAATGGTAGACGCAGGTAAACGGCTCATGCTTCATTTTGTACGTAAAATGGTTTGTGCTCAGCGTCAACAGGCATCGCATCCAACCTGAAGGATTGACGGCTCTCTGTTTGGACTGCGTAGACAGCAGACAGACTGACATATGGTTGTCATTATAATCAAGAAGTTAAGGTGCGAGAGATGGAAGTGGCGGAGAACTGAGGGAGGAATATGGAAACGGATTGCACGCTGCTGAGCACTCACTTAACATTCACATGCACACACGATAATCGTACAGCTGCTTTCATAATTAGGTTTTGAAGGGGCGGGGGGGGGTTTTGGACAAATATTCCTTTTCTGCAGTCCATGCATTACCCTGCACTCGTGAAGCCACGTCTACATCCATTACATTTTCTGCACCACCAAACCCATACATTATTACAAGTTCAACTCAAGCCTACTTTTATCAGAGGGCGACATCTTCTCAAAGGCTCTATTTTCAGCCTACGTGAGGCAGATTATGTAATTCCGCAGCCTGCCACATCCTCTGCTTTGAGACGGTTTGAAGCAGCTGTTGTTAAATGACTTTGCAGCCCCGCCACACTTCAAGCACCAGTGAGAGGAGTTAATAATTCATCTAGTTGTGCAGCGTGTGTCTTTACTGTATATATATCTGGAGCTGGAGCTGTCTCACGCCGGCGGCTGGCACAGTCAGCTTTGATAGCGCGCTTCAAAGTATTTAGTATGGTAGCGGAATATATAACAGTACGTTAAATATTGATAGGCTTGTCTGAAGATGTTGCCCATTTCTAGCGTCGGAATTGATTCATGAATTTGCGCTCAGCTGTTCCGATGAAAAAGGAGAGGATGCACTGCAGCTGATGGAAACCCCATGCAGTGCAGTTGAATTAACAAATCACACAAGACACCTCAGGAGGAAAACATGGCTCTCTAGGGGTGTGCAAGTGCTATTTGCATGTGCCAATGCTGTCAATTGTACAGCTACAAAAACCAAGAATGCACTTCAAAGGGTTTGGAACATTTTACCTCTTGATTTTGGTCTTGAAAGAGCCAGCATTTACTGGATATTGCTCTAGATTTACATGACATCACAGTGGAGTTATTGACAGTACGGTTTTGCTTGTTCTCATTCAAGTATGTTCAGAGAGCATACCGTTTTACACTATTAGTCCCCTTTAAGAATGTATCTATAAAGCACGAGTGCCGTTTGTGCCACTCCACTGTACTCCCACTGATTAGACATGAATTTCTGAGTGAGACCATAAGATGGTGCTATGTGCCTAAATTGGGATCTTTGGTGTGGAAAAGAAAACCCACATCATGCTATAAGACAATGTTGCAAATATCGTCACTGATCTCCAGCTCATGTTCAGTAATTCTCACTGATGCTCTGCACATTGGGATTGTCATGCTTTTGTACATCTGATGAAGTCTGAGATGCGGTTGAAGGACGCTTCTAGGGCGTAGGGAACGGGCCGCTTTGCAAAAAGCTCTTTTACCCACTTCTCTCCTCTTCAGCCCCATGATAAGATTCACCCACGCTGCTTAGCATTCACCTATTGCGCACAGTGAGTCAGCTTATCTTTAGACTGCACGACTGAGAGGGTGAATCTCCGGCTGCAGCGAACAGGCCTTTGCAATAGATTTACATCACTTTCTCGCAGAGCGGAGCACTGGGGGGAAGCAGCACTGGGACACGGGCTAGCGGGCGCGGACCAGAGACCCGTGAAGCATTCAATCTGTGTGCCATCACAACGCATCAGCTCGGTACCTCGGCCACGCTACCAGCCTGCGCACACACAGACGACTATTTGGAGAGGTATTAGCAGCCTGCCTAAATACTGCAAGGTCAACACCGGCGGAGTAGTAGGCAGAATTTAAACAGGCTGCCAGTTCAGTGTGAAGGCTTGGAGGAAGGATTGAACCGAGGAGGGAGACGCAACAGGTCGGCAGGGTCGTTTTTGCTGGATTTTCAGCATGTGACTGGTTCTTAGATCCGTCTTTAACAAGTCATAATATTTTCTCAGAGGCTCTATGAAGACTTGTGTCGGTCCAAAGTACTTTACACTGTAATTAGCAGAATTTCTCACAGTTTATTAACCATAGTGTTTTGAGCAATTTTCCATGGACTACTGCAATTAATCATCGTAGGGACACACTTTATTACCATCAGGCTGCACCAAGAAGTGACCCGAGTCAGCATATATCGATGAAAGACATTTAAATACTTTTAATTATTAAAAGGCGTTTTACACTAAAGCTCTGTAACTGGGGATTTCCTCACTGGAAAGAGTAGAGGGCAGTTGTAACAGTGTAGGAGCTCCAGGCAATTAGTGGACGCCGTTTGATTGACACCTTGTAGATTCCCCTGTGTCTGCAGCCTTTACGGATTTCTTTCCTTCAGGCACAACATACATTTTGTTTTCTCACCGATAAGAGAAACAGTGTGTTTTCTGATTTAATCCTGCAGACTTATCTTGCTAAACCAATCAGGTGGTGTGTTGCGTCAGCCCTCGGTGTAAGAATTTGGGGAAATTGCTGAGGTGTGGAGAGTCATTCTAGGAAATAATGTTTGCACACACAAACTCACACATTATCTCCAGCCAGTTTTTGTAATGGAACAAGCCTCCATGCAGCGGTAGCATGAGGATGCTCGAGACGACCGTAGCCGCCATTCATCTACACGCTGGCCAGATGCCCAGAGGAAAAGGGGAGGGGGGGTGAAAAGGGATGAAAAGGACTGGCTTGGCTGCATTGGTTTTTTGGAGGAAAAAGAAGAAAAACTGTTTGGCTAGGTACTGTAGATCTATTTCTTCTGGGAGAAATGATTAAAAAAAACAACACCTTTCACAGTGTGATACACCTCGGTAATGTTCCAGGGCCAAAACCCATTTCCAGATCATTGCTTTTTTTTCCAGGACCACTTCTGCCCTTTATCTACCACTTCCTTTCCCTCACCCACTTCTATTTTTACCTGGAATGATTTACACATACACTGCCACTCAACCGTCCCTTTTCCCTTTTAGATAGTTCCGCTTGTGTTTCGATATACGCACCGGGGGGGGCTCGGTGCAAAGACATCTGAAATGGATCCCAGTTTTTGTCACACTTTGACAGTGTTTGTAAAAAGTCATCCATAATGAATGGAGAGGCCTTCAGAGCCTCCTTCTTTGTCCCTCGAAACTTCCTTTTACTTTCATGTCATTTTATGCCAACTTCTTTCCTCATGGGGGAGCTGTGATCTCTTATTCCAAGCCACGTTGGAACCAAATACTGCTGTAGTGGTGCCTTACAGCATGACACAAAAAAGCACACACTCACACATTTGCTCACATATATTACGTTTGACCCCTGAAGGGACCATCTTAATTGCAAGAGAGCGATCTTTTGACCGCATGTCTTTGTTTTTCCGACAGTGCTAGCAGAGTAAGGCAGATAGAGTGGCCCTGTTATCACACCCAGCAAAAATATGAAATTGAAGGATTATTGTAAGTCCTGGCAGAGTGGTGGTCCTCTCCACTGCTATTTCATGGATTTCAGCATCCCTCTGACTACGGCTGGGGATTGAAATGCGTCTCAGCCGCAGAGGTTGAGGTATTATGGGATATAAATCACTGGTGTTACAGTTTTGTGAGGATGGACAGCATGGGTACGCCCACCTCATGCCTTGTATTCATCTTTAAAGAACACAGCTTGGCCCCAGTTCACGAGACCTTCTGAAAGATTAATCCTGTAACTTAAAACCACCCTGCCAGAACTCTGACAAAGATGGTCTGTAGTGTGGTAATATTGTCGGAGCCGTGCTGTTTGGTTTGCCTGTTGCCATTTGGGCTGTTAGATGAACAGGCGGATCGGCATGAGAACACAGGAGGGGGAGAATGAGAGGATGAGTAAAGACAGACTGTGTGGAGGAAGGCATGTCTTTCAGCCACAGCCCAGTGTGTTGGACAGGACACACGAGGAGGCTGACACAAAGACTGAGAAGCAATGCAGGGACATGTTTGATACTGACATGGGAACATGTATAAACACAGACTTTGGAAAAATCATCCCTGGTCATCACGTAAACTATATGAACAAACCTGTCAAATTATGACATTGTATTTTATGAGATGATAAAGAGCCAGACCCATACTGCAATTCAGAGATTGATACCAATATTTCATTGCATTTCAATATTAGAATAGATTCCGCAATTCTTCACACCAAATTAGATAGCATAGTAAAAAATAAACAACAATAAATCCCATGTACTTCAACATAAACGTATTTATCACTGTTTGCATACTAGTTTTTGCGACTTTATTGTTATAATCCCTGATGATCCGCCTCAAGTTTAAAAAAAAAAAAAAAAAGAGAATCCTTTATTAGGACACATCATGATAATGTTATAATTAACCCTCGTCCAATACTACTTTTTAATGAATAGAGCTTGAATGTATTGTAATGTACCTCAATGCAACATGCATACGTTAGCTGTTAGCTCCGTAATTCATCCAAGCAGGACTGTGCTGCCCACCATGCTGTAACAGCTGCTAGCTCTACTGCCTGCAGTTCCCATCACTGATTTGTTGTTCACAATGTGGCATCAGGGAAACTCGGACACAGTAGAAAAACCCATTTACAGAATTCAATATCAATAACCGCTAAAAGTAAAAACACAAATGTAAAAGAATAAATACATAAACCCACGACCCTCTAAATAAGTGGTTATGGTTAACCCTCTGAACCCCAAAACCCGCCGGCAGGATGGAAAAGCATGTTTTCTCTTCAAACAATCGGCCAAACTGCACCATTTATCACCATTTGCACCTTAGAGGCTGTGAGATTTTCATCTTTCCGATGATCCTTGAACACATCATGTCTGATGAACGCTTCTGTCAGAACAAGCAACCAAAACTATGCTAACTATTTCATCATCAAAAATGTTTTTCTCCACGTCTCATTTTAAATCTGAACTGCTGAGCACAGTGCATTGAGAGGGCAGGAGAGGCTGTAAGTAGAGGTTGTAAAAATGTGAATATCTCTATATACAAAGCACATGGAGCCTCCTTTATTTTCAACATTGGCTAGCTTGTGAACACTTACCCCAAATGTTGGAAATATAGATTCCATTGTTTTTGTAAAAGAGGGAGAAAAATGTGACAGGAGCTAAAAACGACCCGAAACTGCTTGGGGTTCATGATGACTGGAGTAGAAGACAGAAACATTTCACACATACACACTCACATTAAATTAAGTAGTGTGCGTGTGTGATATGAGCGACGTTGGGTTATGACATAAATAAATGATCCTGTCAGCAATTTAGCTCTCATTCACTACTTTTTGTTTCCATCTCTGAAGCAAGCTACAAGGCAGCTTTTGCTATCCATTATGTATGTCAACAAAGTAAAGTCAATGAAAACTGCATTTTCAAAGCATAGCTTTTCTATCTTTGGCACTCGTGCCAACATGTACATCACAACTGTGACAGGCTAAAATTGGCCAATAATTTCAACCCAGCTGAAGTATCGGTCTCGCTCTAGTGGAGACAGTTTAATATGAAATATTCACTGGTGAGTAGCAGTCACACACATGTCATTCTAGACATACAAAAGTAATACAGGCTTTGTTTAAGCTTTGAAGACACAGAATATTCAGGCTTTTGAAGGAGACTTTCTAGAGTAGCATCTGTAGCCTCTGCTCATATGTTTGTTATCTACTGAGTGTATCGTGTTTGAAAATGTCTTCCATGTTGAATCCCAAACTGCAGTGGCGGAGTGAAGCTGTGGAACAGTTTGTTCTCCTCATCAAAGTGCAGATACTGGCAGAGAGAATTAGCAGCAGGGGAACGTTGATGACAGTCTGCTCTCTTCCTCTCTGTCCTCATTCACCCCCAAGAAGCTCTGCATTATTGATAAAACTGAATTCACAGGGCTTCCCCCATTTCCGAAACTGACTTTTCTCGCAGTTGAGTCTTGTAAGAGGGAGAGGCAAGATAAGGCACTTATATCTAGTGGGAGCATGGAGGAGGTTTATGCTGTCCGACATCTGAAATCTTACATTCAGCACAGAGCATTGTTTGTTTTTAGGAGAAAAAAAGCAGCAACACTGTTGTAAGAACGGCCCTATTTCTTATCGCATCCTGCCC
This sequence comes from Myoxocephalus aenaeus, assembly GCA_038501785.1. NCBI lineage: Eukaryota > Metazoa > Chordata > Actinopteri > Perciformes > Cottidae > Myoxocephalus > Myoxocephalus aenaeus. Next base: position 2,531,515 of record JBAMJR010000097.1, read on the forward strand.
AGTGGCTTGTCTGTTACATATTGTAATGGCAGCCCCATTAGACTTTATTTTCCTTTCTGTCGAGTAGAAAGGGAATATCGGAGGTAATATACACTTTGAAAAATAAGTTGAATTTCAAAGGCGAGTAGTCAGAAACTCGATGTCAGATTGGCATTGAATAATGGATGAAGAGTGGCATAGAGATATTTGGTTTCTCATCTTTTCTTTTCTCTGGAGATTGTAGGCTGTCTGGGAACAAACAGTACTTACTGTGCAGTGGTTGCCAAAACAGAAAATGTTATATTGAAAGCTTCAATATATCTTTAACTTTGAGTCCCTAACCTTTACTCTGGCACCCTCATGAGGTTGACATTTTGGTTGGGTTTTTGGTGAGATGTCCCAGCAGCTATTGGAGAGATGATGACATTTGGTACAGTTACGTATTTGTCCATGTCCTTATAGCGCCATCATCAGGTCAATGTAGAGATTTGTCTCCTTTAGTTTACGACCAAATACCTTCAAAACTACATTCCTATCGTCCTCTGCTGTTCTTCGTTTTTATTACACCTGCTTAGCATCAGCATATTGGCACTGTCATTCTGAGGATGTTAGCATGCTGACGTTAGCGTCTAGTTCAAAGCACAAATGTGTCAAAGTCAACAGGTCGTAGCTCATCATCTTGTTTTTCCAGCAGTGACTGACACACGCATACATTCACAATTCACACCAATCAGAACAAGTATCAACCTTATTACTCACTCAACACGGTTTATGTGTCTTGTTTTCTCTTCATCCCTCTTTTACACCCTCCATGAGACCCTCTTGGTAAAACCTCTGTCCAGCTCCTGGGAGAATTTAAGTTATCCTCAAGCTTGTTCTCTGGTCACCACATTTGTGGAAATATAAAATAAAAGCTTGGAAACCTAGCATAAACAGACTCCCTCTTGGAGGCTCTTGGATGTTTGGCGTGGGAAATGAAGTGTCAACTCCAACCAGCAAGTCCATTCCGAAAAAGGTCAGGGTGGCAGGTACGTCTGCTATCCCTGGAAACTCAGACCACAGCAATACAATAGCCCCTTTACCGCCATACAGTATTAGTCCAGCATTACTCTCTGTCTTGTTTGCCTCTATGAAATTCCTCTTGTGTTATGCCATTTTTACCCCAAAAAGCAGAGCAGTAGAGTGGACATTTTTGCCTATTTAACTTTTGGCTCAGTGCACATGTCCTGGTAATTGTATTATAATGTAGAAACACACTACTCCATCACTTTCACACTGATCATCACAGTAAATAAGGCCCCGATGGCTGTGTTACAGTATTTACTCCTAATGCCAAGTAGTCTAGGTGTAGAGTTATCTGATGACTTACTTTGCCTTAAAGCAAGGGTCGGTAATTCCTTTTTGAAGCGTTCCCTTTACATCCCGACAGCCATCAATAAATCATATGCTCTGATCAAAAAGAATGAAGCTTAGTCTTGCTGCTTTCTCCAAAGCTGCCTACCCCAACTTCAAGATGTAAGAGCTTACGAATCAGCAGAGATTACAATCAAAACTTTTAAGGAAACCCCCTGAGGTTATTTACAAAGATGTATAGTATGTTCCTCAGTGCTTCTGAAAGGATAACAGAGTCGCACAAGTCAGCTGGAAAATGAGTTTGTATTCCTCCCATCAAATACTGGGAAGTTTCCAACGCAGAAAATTAATTTACGGCTGAGCTTGGTAATATTAAGAACCCATTTTTATGCTGCACATTAAATTATATATAAATAAATTATTTTCTCTTTTGTTTATTCCCTTTACTAAACAAAGTAAGACAAACATGTATTTGTGTGTCGTGCACTACCACAATTTGTCTAAACTGTGCTCGCTACAGAAACAGTGAACTTCGTCTCTGTCTCTGGGTATTTGTCGAGTCTGAGCTCTCGCAGTGGGTGGGATCAGATAACCTACTGTTACATGTTAACCAGCGTGATCCTTGTGTCAGTATGTGCTGTGCTGCTGGTAATATCCAATAAGTAAGCAAATACACACAAGATTTAGCGTGATGATAGGAGGACGGGTGTTGTCTGCATGTTGGAGCACAGGATTATGTAGCTCAGACGATGAACACGAGGGATGTTCGGGATCTTTTCCAACACCGTCTGTAAAATGGCTAACAGTGTCCTCAGCCTGTAATGTGGCTACTTGTTCCTCAATAAGTAGGAAGGTGATCCATTTATTTATAGAGATAAATAGATCTGGTGATCAGTATGTGTGACCAGTGTTCTACGGTTGTTTTCCCACCCTGTACAATTAATTTCCCTTGCCACAAGCTTAATTCTATGAACAACACAAACACACAGATACACATCATATCAACAATAATCCGGCTCGTGGGAGAACACGTGTGTTTGTGTGTCTATTCCTCTGTTGCCGTCGGGCCAGCTGGCGCGTTGCGTCTGGTGTTTTTGTCCCTGGAATGGTGTCGGGGGAAGCCGACCGCACAGAACCCACATGTGTGCACGGTTCCGCCGCAGTGGGTCAAGCTAATTTAACGAGTTTCCTCGGTAAACATCGACAGATGACCCCTAATCTGTCTTTGTGTCGCAGCAGCAGATGCGGGGTTGAACATGTGGAGCATTTTCTGCAAGAGGGCCTGTGAAATGAGACATGGTCACATGCTAATTACTATAAGATAATTGCTATGGGATAGGAATATTTCACCATATTGAAAGTGGGAAAAAATACCAAGAAAAAGTTTTCCATTCATTCTTTTTTTGTAAAAGTCTTCCTAATTAAATTATTTAAAATATAGTTGCGTATGCGCTTGCAGCATTTTGACATAATAACTTAAATATTCAATACGTTGTTTGCGGAGCCCGGTCACCATCACTGTAGTGACTGCTTGTTCTGTTCTCAGACACCGTTCACAATGTCAACGGGCAGAGTGACGATGGTCACAATCAGAATGATTTTGTTGTAACTTTTGAATCGATAGGTTCATGATTTCAGACAGGTAGACAGAAGAAGGCCTCTCATTACTCGCCGGCGACAGTTTGTATCACAAGCCGATTTCATCCTTCAAACTCTCACTTTCACTATCGACTGAATTTTTTTCCCCACATTGACCCAGGCATTGCAAAATCACTGTCCTAATTAATTTAGTATATTTCATCTGGGGTGTTTGGTATTCCAGACTAACACAGGCCAGTGTTGGAGTTACTCGGACCTGTAATAGCAGGACATGTGCATAATTTCCCTGATTTGCTCTTTATTGAGCTCACTACTCTTCCCATCTGAATGAGATCGTTCACACTCGTTACGATCGATGCAGCGGTGCGCAGCAGAAGCTCAGCTCGTGAACATCAAGCAATATTGGATTTCAGTGTAAGCACTGTTCTTCTCCATCCGGTGCCCTCTTTTCATTAAGTCCAGCTTTGGTTCCACAAACAGGACCACATCTCGGGCAGTGCAATAATTGCAATAGCTCATTCTCCAATGCGCCTCATTTCCCTTTTCTCCTTCCACTTTGTGCAACGTGAGATTTTTTTTGTGTCTCTGTCACTCTCTCCGAAAACGGAACAGTACCTCCCGACCGGCGTCCTTTCCCAAGGTTCGTGTCAGATTAGGGAGAAGTAATTGCTGACACTGCGTCATTGAGATTGCACGTTTCAGGCCTCTTCTGAGAGCAAGAAGGAGCTGACTATGCCCTCGCTCGGCCTTGCTGCATGTGTTTGGTGTGTTGTTTCTCGGAACCATGAAGAAGGTTTTCTGTTAGCTTAATTACTTTCATTTGCATGTAAACAATAACTACTATTAAAAGGTAAAGCCAATGGGAGTACGTGACCGTATAACATGTCATGTATGTGGCTTATAGATAAGCCAGTCATTTAAACGGCAGCATCACTCCCTCTTGGGAAATAAAACATTGTTTTTGTACATTACCCTGATGCAGCAAACTCCTGTATACAAGCAGTTTTCTTTTTTGCATTCAGACTGAATTTCAGCGCTGAATGCTTTTGTCATTCAGATATAAGATATTATTTAGTCCTGGAGGGAAATATTAAACCTCATATTGGGGTTGGTTTTTATGCATTTACAAGGGAGTAAACGTTACAGAGATGACAGCGCACAAGGGGCGGGAGAGACGGGGAAAGACGTGGAAGAAAGGGCCGTGGCCCGACTTGATCCAGGGACTTTGTGGGTCACGTTCGAACAGTGCATTAAACCGAGAGACCACCATTTAAGCCGTGGCTTCTTTTGTTTGTATTGACCTTTAGAACCCTTTGAACTTGGACATCAACAAGTAACAGAAGAGTGTGTGGCATTCACAAAATAATCACAGGATTTCTATATCACTGTAATAGAAATAAGAAAAAGGCGAGTCCATTTCAATGTCTAAATGTCAAATCAGATGCAGGCCGACTGACAGATTATTGTCGCAGAGCCCAGAATGACAAACGGGTATTTCAAATGATCATGAATAGCAAAGTCTGAAGCCATAACCCAGAGGGCATTAGGGTCACCTAAGCTGTGCATGTCTGAGTTGAAGAGAGCATAATTTCTTCCATTGAACCAATAAATTGAGGAAGACGAAACACAGCTACAGTATTGCAACTACAACTACACATCAGCAGTGGAATAATGAGGCCGCGCATGCTTGCGTAATTGTTTCATGTCCTGTGATCTGTAACTGGTGTAACCTCAACGGTAAAAAGACCTCCGAATGAGAAGCTCTTCCCGAATGTGCTTACGGTTTATCATATTTTTGATGATGCCACAGGGGAGGGGCCGCAGGACCACCCATGATTTACACCTTTGATGTCTCCTGGCCGTAAACATTCAACCCCCACCACAGTGTTTTAAAGAACTAATGATTTAGATGAATCAGAGACAAAGTGCTGAAGGTCGGCTTTCTACTGGGCCACTGCCACAAAGAATCCTGCTGAGTCAGAGCTCTGAATAGGCAAACACATCATTTACGAAGCTCATCACAAACTGCACGAGACGCAAGCCTCAAGAAATGACTCTGCTCAGGGAGCTCAGGGACGTTATGCCGCAATGTTTTTTATAACACTTGTAGTGTTGGGTTAATGGCGCAAAATATTGGATTGATATGGGGGAATTGGATTTCCTCTTAACGGCTCTGGCGATGGCGAGCCGGCGGCTAACAGTGCAAACAAGGGCGACTGTGACAGAGCTAACAATGTTTACCTGAGGGGGAGCCAGAGGTGGGTGCTACACCTCCGCGACAATGTCGTTGGTTGGGACGGCACTAACAGCTGTAACCGCTGTATGAGGGATGGGCATTGGGAATTAGCAGTAGCAAAAAATGCTGTGATACACTGCATTGGATAATTGTTGTGCAATTCTCTATGTATATGTTTTTGTCCCTACCAAAGAAACATGAAATGATAGCAGTACACAGCTAACAGCCGTGAGCTAACCCGTGAGCTAACCTGTGTGTGAAGCTCGGATAACAACACATGCTATCTTTACATAGTAAATAGTTGTTTGCTGCTATATTAATGTTCTGAAGGTTAAATACAGCTCCTCTACACTCTATTCATAAGGATTCCCTATCTGGTAGGGTGACCAGACGTCCTCTTTTTCCCGGACATGTCCTCTTTTCGAGACCTAAAAAAAGCGTCTGGCAGGGATTCCAAAAACGTCCGGGATTTTGCTACGTCCGGGAAAATAGTTATTACCCCCTTACAAGTTTTGGAAATGGTATCTCCCTCACGTTCCACCTTCTTGCGCAAGCGCTGACTGTAGAGAGAACTGTCATTGGTCGACCGATCTCAACGTAAATGTAAGTTCACGGCATGCTACACACTACTGCTACCCCCCCCCCCCCCCCCCCCCCCCCCCCCCGCGACGAAGTGTCCTCCTCCTCTCTCTCGCTCTCTCTCTCTCTCTCTCTCTTCCCCCTCTTGAAAAAGAGGACACTTCGCTCCGGGGGGGGGAGCGAAGTGTCCTCTTTTTCACAAACTCAAATCTGGTCACCCTACTATCTGGTGACATAAAAGTATTCTCGAAGAGCCCACAATGGAAAGCGACTTGGGAGAGTAGACACATAATTAAATTGGTGGCGCTTATCATTGTCACAGTTACAGTCAAAGACAACAGTCAAATAAAGGAGTGAAACCGGAGTCAAATTCCATGTATCTGCAAATTTATATGGCCATTAAAGCTGATTCTGATTCTGATTCTGATTCTGAATTAGGTTTTAGTCAGTTCAGTTTGTCAAATCAAGTAGTAGCTTCAAGGTACTAAGAGACAACAGGTGGAGACATTCAAAATGTCAAATGTTTCTGTTATTAGGACAAAAACACAATCTCAACTGTCAGTTGACACACTCTGAAAAGACTGAAGCCAACTCTACAATTGTAGCATTCACACTAAGTACACTGTTATGGCAGGTAGGCTGAAAGGCAAAAACAACTTGAAAGAAATATGAAAACAGTTCTATCAAAATAGTCAGCCATTAGTTTCCACCACAAGGTTTCCTCCTGTACATCCGACCTGCACGCCTATGTGTGTTTGCGTGTGCGTTTTACTTTATTATGCTCTTGCAGTCGGAGGAGGGCTTTCGCCTCACACATTTGTCTTAGTTGGGTGTGTTATTACCGTCGGGAAAATCCATCACTCTGCCTAATTCAGCCAAGTAATCACCTGCTCAGAGTCATTTCTTGTGCTTTCCTAAACTGCAAACAGAACGACGTGACCAACCGGGCGTCATTCATCAAACCCTGTGTTGACCCAGTCAATGCGCAGGCGGCTGGGGATATGAACAATGGAACAACATGAGAAATACATGTGGGTTATACGCCATCTTTGCGGTTCACTCCTCTCATAGCCTGAGGACTCTGTCACCCCCAGTTATTTATTATTTTAATTTTAATTTTTTCTCTTCTTTCTTTCTCTTTAAAACTTTCTATTTAAACACTCATGCCACTTAACATACACTTTTAACTTAAACACTCGTCACTTTAACATACACTTTAACTTAAACACACATGTCACTTTAACGTACACTCACATTAACGTATCTGTTTGTCTGAGCAATTTATCTTATCTTACACTTATTTAATACCCATTGCACTGTTGTTGATTGTTGATTGTTGTTTGTCTCGTCTAACGTCCCATGTCCAATGTATGCACCTTCCGCCTCGAAAAATTCCTCGTTTGTGAAAACATTCCTGGCAATAAACAGTTTCTGATTCTGATGTTGTGACTATGACGCCCCCCCTACCCAGACGCCTTCACCGACAGGCTCCTGTATCTATTAGGCCTGCTGTAAATGATGCCAACACTCTGGAGCTGCTTTATTCCCCGGTGTGGTACGACGAGGTGAGATGTGGATCGACGCTCCGCACCCTCGATGTAGACGCACTGTATTAGCGGGTTGTGAGAAATCTTTGAGTCCTTGAATACAGTGGGTGATATCACCTTGAGCGGCCTCTGCCGTGTTTAGCGAACGGGTTACATAATGCACACTGCTAACACAAACCACATACAAAACGCAACAGCAAATGAGATCAGAGAAAGCAGATAAACTAAGGGAGCCATTATCCCAGCAGCGAGCAGAGCCAGATATGCCTGGAATACAGACGCAGTATTACATTAACTCTGGATTTGATTTGTCTGATGGACTACGATATTTCCTATTGGATACATTTAATGTCACAATGGTTTAGCAGGTTTGACGTTGTGCAGGCGACGCACACTACCACCACTTGTACAGTACAGTGTGGCAAAGTAATGCATGTGTGGGGCCCACATTAACATTGGACACTATAATAAGAACTGGACATGAACAAAAACATGCACGCCTGGATCTCCTGTGTCCAAGTGCGCAACACATATGTGTGGGCTTGCTTACTTAAGGGGACACTCCACTGATTTGACATGTCAAAGTCAATTGTGAGTACTTCTCGGCCTGTGGCTCTGGAGGAGCGTTGTCAAGTTTGAGAAAATTATATAAAATGATATTATTATAGATATATGCTGCATATATCACCCGGGTATGTTAGCTTGTGCTTGTAGACCACTCTCCTTTTTGTTTTGTTTACAGCATTACAAAGTGGGGATGGGACATGAAAATAATGCATTTATCAGGCAGGAGGATCTCCCAAGTTCCACAAATTTGTGGAAGGGTTATAATGAATTGTGTTCTAATGCCTAAAGATGGTGGCATAGCACACTTTTTTTTTTACATGTATCTTTATTATTTTGACAAATGTTTATAATTGGTCAATAAAAGTAAATAATTTCATGTACAAGTACTTTTTCCACACAGCAGCAGGATGAAATTAAGATTATGAAACGCTCTGAAACGCATCATGTAGCATCTCACTGTGGCTGCTCATTTTATTTCTATCACTCCCTGCAGTATTTAAAACCAATCCACTGGAAAGGAAAATGCCTAAAATGAGCATGGCTTGTTTTGCAAGCTAAAATGAGGTTGGTACTGATTGCTGTCAGTGCTAACCAATAAACAGTGAGAATGATATCACTGAGCTAAAATTACAGACAGTAACGATGGGTACATGGCTGCATCTTTTCTTGTGTATCCCTCGTGTGTAGGGAAGTAAGTTTCAGTTTCATGTAGCAATGGCGGAGTCCGCCACTAACAATGAAAACTATTGCAGTGTTCAGACAGATGATTACAGAATGTAGATTAACATTGCCATGAACAGCATCAAAAACAGGGTTTCATTTTATCATCGTTTGATGGATTACAATTAAGTTTCATGCCTCTTTAGACAGTTTCAGACTTAATCGTTTTTATGTAGTACTTTTTAATTTATTTTTTATCTATACTTACATAGTTGCCATTGTCAACCAGGACAGGTGAGGCATTAAAGAGCAATATTCTAGATGACAAACATCAAGAATTTCACTCAAAATTACTTACAGAGAAAATTTACTGAAGGGACGCAGATGAGTTCAAGACAATATATCGATGCACAGTGAACTTATTGTATTTCCTGTGACGCTGACGTGTTTTAAAGTGAGGAAACAGGACTTACTGTTTTTTAATTTAGCTCTGTCCCTCCATGCATGACACACTCAACCTCATGGGGTGCGGTGTGTGCATCATTAAACGATGACACACTGTTAAGATCACATCAATCCAACACAACAAGACGCACCTCCTTTGCTCGCCGTTAAGCCAAAGTCAATGGAGAGCAATGATAAGAACGGCTGGAGAATGACTAGGATGAATAGTTAGCAGTGGCTGCAACCTCATTACAAGGACAGCAGGAGGCCGGTATCTTTGGCACAGCCCCACGTCACTGTTTCCAATTTGAATAGAGAAGGGAATCATGCTTAATGCCTTTCCCTGTGCGAATATTGGCTTGTATGGGACAGCGACCCGTGAAATGAATATTTTGGTGAGATGAGATTCGTTATACACAAAGAGGAAGGCCTGCTTTTCCAACTGACCGAGAAACACCCGACACAGGAGAGTGGAGGTATTGTGCGTTCAGGACATGGAGAGCTCAGAGACTGATAATACCTGAGAAAAGAGGAGGAGGAGGAGGAGGAGGAGGAGGAAGAAAAGAGAGACCAAGAAGGGCAGGATGAAAGGTAGATTGTTGTGGCGAGCAACACAATAACAAAGAGGCAATGCTTACATGATATAACTTGAACCTATAGGTTTACATTTTTATTATTATCCCCAGAAGGCAGTAAACATGGGTTTTGAAACCGTATGCCGGAGAACTTGTGAGTTCCTAAGGAGATCTCTCGCTAAAATGAACCTGGATACTTTAGTTCCTGGCTCAGGGTCATGAGCCAGGATTCGACTCACAAAGGTATGATTTTCAAAACATTTCAGAAGAATGTTCAGACGAAGGCTGTGATATGTGTAAATAATGAAATTGTTATCTAACTAACTTTAGCTTTTTTTTTACAAGTTATTTATTGTGAAACAAAAAAGGTCAGAAATGATGATAAAATTGCATATTTTTAAGTCAAAAACCTTCACATTTTCATGAGGGAGGACTCCCAAACCCAATCAAAAATGTGTGTCTTTATCGTGCTGCATAATATACGTAGGAGCATCCTGACTGGGACACAGCTCCTAACCTGAATGAGACATTTAAGCTCGGCATGCACACCTTTCTGACGCACAGCTTTCTGTCTGGCTGGCTGACGATGATTCCAGGCTGACACGGGGAAGCAGTTTTGACACTATGGGTTCAAACACACCACCTGTAACCCTGTCATGTTGCAGTTAGAATATTATTGGGGTGAGACGCATAGCCCAAGTATAATAATTTAACAATAACATCCTAACTGATTATGACTGACACAGTATATTGTGCTAAAATAAAACATAAAATAGCAGGAATAAGTAGCAAGAGATTGCTGATGCTGTCCGATACACACACCAACATGTGAATAGGGGCAATACTGGCACTTATTTGTGTTCCTCTTCTAGCACTGGCTGCACGTGTTAGCATGATTTTGGTGATGAAGTTTCTGGGCTCCCAGAGCAGAAGCATTAGATCCGTCTTCTGGCTGAAAGGCTTTCAGAGACGTGAACCTACTGGATCAAATGCTGAGAACAGAAAAAGTCCTTCTTGGGGCGTCTGTGACTGTGGCCTCGGTATGGCATGTCTCGATTTACAGCAAAAGATAAAAAATAGTGCTGTGCAAATATTATTCCAACAGGTACCATCCTATCAGCCCATCTGATGGAAGGAAGCACAGCCTCATTATGAACCCAGACAGCCCGTCCCCTCCTCCGTCTCATCCTCTGTTCTCTTTAATTTCTTTGAGGGAAGTGAGGGAGGGAACAATATCAGTATTATGCATGTACCCATCTTTCCGGTGAAGGTGGGGGGAATGAATTTCTTCAGTGGGCTCATAAATCCCCGCTCTACCTGGCTGAGCAGCTTTGGAATGCACGGTGGTTGGCCGGCCTAGCTCTCTTGGCCGAGACTATAGATCTGGATTGACAGCTGCTCCATCCTGTCTGCCACTGTTAATCATTGAAGGATTTGGGCTGCCGGCAAGCAGCTCTGCCAAGCGACCTTGAGCCCTGCTGGGGCCGAAGGACTCCAACTAAAAGCCTGTTCCCCTGTTGCAGCAAGCAAGAGGCACTTCAGCCAGGTGGCCCATTTGCCCCATGCGAGAGATTGATGGGTATCTAAATGTGCCACATTGTTGGAGTGTATCCCCTTTAAAATGCGGCAGCCTTTGAGTATGCGTATCACTTGTGTGCCTGGTGTGGATCATTTGGCCAGTTATGTAACTTCAATGTACCATCATTCACTGCGCACTCCTTTTGCATGAGCCCGTTTAAAAAAAAGACGTGTCTTTCGCCTCACAATTTGAGAGGTATGGGTGAAAAACCTAGTTTGCACTATGCCACACATTCCTGTTGACTGAGACAGCACAAGAAAGAGAAAGGCAGACCATGAGTGGGAAAAATAATGAGATAGTCATTGTCAGTGTTAATGATGGCGTCGTTCTGGAAGAAAAAAAAAAAAAGGATTCTCCATGTTTGAAAAATTGGGTCTTGATGTGAGTTTTATAGTTTGCCCATGCGGCAGCACTCGATAAGGACACGGAAGAAGCTGCAAAAATGGAGGGGGGGGACATGCAAGAGTAGGGAAAACTATTAGATGTTATGCAAGAGAGGAATGGCACTGAGATAGTGGAGTCTGCTTGGTGCCATGTTGGAGAAATAAAAAAAATAATAAGCCTCTCACTTTCTGTTTCTCTGGTGCTCTCCTCTGTCTCTCGCCCATTCTCTCCCATAACTCTCCATCTGTTCGGGGAAACGCTCGGCAACCGAGAAGTCCAGGATCCGCGCTCCAGTCCCGTCTTTTCTCTGCTGCCGTGCTGGTGGAACCCAGCAGCAGCAGCAAATGCCTGTTTTGCCTCTCCTCTCCTCTCCTCTCTCCCTCTCTCGCTGCGTGCTGTACTCTGCTCTGCTGCAGTGGATGGTCCTCGCCGTGCGCTCGCAGCTTGTCTCAGTGGAGGAGATCTTTTTCCGACCCCTTCTTTCGTCTCTAGCCCTCGTTCTTTTCTGGATACATGTGAGGGAAAAGTCGTAGGACAGATAAGAGAGAGAGACAGAGGGGAAGAGCTCAGGAAGTGTTTTATCCAACATCTCTCTCGCACACATGACTGTGTTATGTTCTGCTGTCTCCGGGTGACAGAGAAGCTCGCGCACTTAGACGCCTCCTGCTTTTAGCCTCTGTGCCAGGTAAGTTCTCTCACGGGCTTCATGTTTTTTTGATTTATTCTGCGTTTGATGTGGTGGGTGACACAGGAGCATCTTTCGGTTGTTTCACCCTGAGGGGTGTGGGGGGGTAAGACATGTTCTCATGAGGAGGGGACATTTTGGCAGAAGTTGTGTGTAAACTGGTCCAACGTCAGCATATGGCATAGTGTGTGTGTGTGTATGTATGTGTGCAAACCTGTGCTTCATAATAGACCACTTGGGCTCGCTGAGCTTCCATCCTATTTGCCAAAGAGCTCTGCAATAAATTCTGACCTACTGCAGCAACTTGGAATCGTGAGCTTTTTAAATATTGAGGCAGGATTGGCTGTGTTTCACCCTTACTGTACGTGATGTCCATGTGCCACACACACTGTCATCCAAAATCCCATCTATGTTAGGTGTTAGGGAGTGGTGGTAGCTTCTACTAATGTTGATTCAAGTCTCTCTGTTTCTTTTAAGGGTGGGGGAAAGAAAAAAAAAGAAAGTGCAGCATTATTATATTTTCTTTCATGAGGGAAACTCTGTATACGCACTGAGCGTGGAGTGCAGTGCAGCACAGATGATAACACAGATATTCTATGACAGCACACTACACTGTGCGCGTGTGTGTGTGTGTGTGTGCGTGTGTGAGCGTGTACATGCGACTGTGTGGGCGGGATGTATGCGTCTAATGTAAACTCCCATGCAGGGTTGAGCTCCTGAGAAGTGCTTTATTTTGTGAATGAAGTGATTTTAGTCCAAGGTAGAAAGGGCATGTGTGTGTGCATGCATGTTTCCACTGCCGTGTGAGTGTATGTGTGTGTGTGTGTGTGTGTGTGTGTGTGTGTGTGTGTTTCCCTTTCAACACTATCAACTGTCTCTCATCACTCGACTGTGGTCGGTGACGTCAGCAGCACACGCTCACTTTTGGGAAACACTCGTCTCCGGCACTCCTCCTCTGCAGGTTATTGGGTGGCGTTTGGCCGCGGGTGGTGACTTGGTGACGATTTACAACCTGGGATCCCGAGCTTTCGCTGGGTGTAAATCACCCCGCTTGGCGAGGCACAGAGCCACTGCGGCCAGTCAGGAGGAGACGCTCCGGATGTTCATGTCCACTGCTGCACTGCAGGCAGACTCTCTCCCACCAAAGCTGCTAGCAGACGGTGTGTTGCTCAGCCACAGACAGTGTAGGCTTGGTTAGAGTGGCTCTTCATCTATCAGCCTATGGTATTTGAACAGATGCTTGTAATCCAAAGTAACCTCCGGCGGTCTGTGTTGTTGCAGGTGGACCTATCTGATGGGAATTGCGTATTACTATTGTCGTACTTAAACAACTGTGTCACCAATGCCAGTAAGCTGAATAATCAGTTGTAATAATTGAATGAGGGATCTCCAGTTTTCAGCAACAGACCTCTTCAGAACGGAGCAATAATGAACCCCCCAGCGGTTCCTTAATGACAGTAACGAGGCTTCCCAATACATGCATCCTGCACAGTGCGTCATTCAACTGTCGGTTCTATATGCAGCCAAACAGAAGCCCTGGTTCAAGTCACAGAAAAAGCAATCATCTGTCTTGCTGAAGTGTCATTGAGCCAGAACACTAAATACTGGCCATCTCAAAGGGCACTATACTATATCACATAGCTGTGCGTATTCCCACTTAATGCAAGTGCTGGTTTTGCTGCCTTCGTGTGCACATGCATATATAGGGAAGCCATAGCTATTGCATTAGTTAACTATAATCAAGGGGCTGCAGGCATAGGACCACCATAAGTGCTGTGAATGTCAATCTATGTTCCACAGCATAGCTCCTAATCAATTCAAACGCACGCTGGGGGACTCGGATACCGCCATTGCCTTTGCACATGTGTCCGAGCACTTTGCGCCAATCATTGCAATTGTGCCATTTGCAGTGGAATCCAGACCAGGTCCAGCACCTGCCCACATTTGGCATGTCAATATCCAAGCCCTGCACATGCTGTATGCACGCAGTACTGATCAGTTGTAATCAAGCACCAAACTTGAACAATCTAGACATACGGTATAAATGAACCTGGCTGACAATGACAGGGTATAGATTGTCTCATCACACACCTGCTGTGTTGGGTTTGTCTCTCTCAGCGGCCTGACGGGGAATCAGGATGAAGCAGGAGTGAAACAGATACAGCTGTTGTCCCGTTGAAAATGATGTTGTCACACTTTACATTCAAGCAAGATGAATGTCTCTTGAGTGGCTGATGAGTTTGATTGCACACACAGCTTGCTTAAGATGATTAACATGGCCCGTGTGTGTGTGTGTGTGTCATGTTTAGTTTAGGCTGAGGCCTTGGCACATGTAAGCTGTGACCGTGCGACATCGTTAGTTGCATTTCTGCCTCCATGCTTTTGAAGGAATCAGGTGATTCCCACAAGAAGCAAATGAAGAACATGCCAGTATTAACATACAGAATGCACAGATGACGACGGGCCTTTCTGAGCGTTCTTGGCGGCTCACGTTGGATATCTGGGACTATGGACTCACAGCTTTTGACAGCAACAGTCATGGACGCTCAAACATGGAAGCTCACAAACAATGAAAACAGCCGTCAGCCATAAACAAATCAGAGGAAACAAGCCTATCAAGCCTCTGCATCTTGACATGTAGCTGTGAGACCATGTATGGAATACTTCCATCAGCCTATTTCAATACTAATCTACATCGTTTTACATGAATGGCGAATTAACTACAAGTATAACAGAATCCATAATAACTATGACAAGGAGTAATTAATTCAATTTGTGCCGGAGGCCCGGAGTTCCACATCTGTAAGTGAGTAAAGGAAAGTCAGGGTTTTTAAAAAGGTTATAGTGTTTTTTTTCTTAAGATCCACGTCTGTTCGCATGGCTACTCTAACAAATCATGTTTGCAGAGCAACGATTTCATGGTTTGTGGAGCACTCGCGTTGATTTGCACAGCTTAAGGAAGCATATTGTTGCTGTCCAACAGGGACCAGCTACTGGAACGACAGTGACGTGTCTCTGAAAAATGGCGACAGACATTACACGATGCGATGCAGCCTCGAAGAAAACTTTATAGCAAAGGAATGCGGTCGAATGGAGAATGAGCTGCAAAATGTCTGACAGCTTAATTTGGACGGGTTTCATTGGTCATGGATCACCGTTTCAGCAGCTGACATGGATGAAAGCTATGGCAGGGTATTTATTTGGAGACAGGGAGATTGTTCCACAGCTCTGGATGGATGCACAACTGTAGTGGGACACACAGATGGTGGCCTGGCTTTTTAAATGAAGTCACTGGTCAGTCAGGTGCTCCCAAGTGGGACGAGGCGGCCCACTCACTGGAGAGGATCCGCCTGGTGACGGCAGATGCGTTCGTTTGCACGCGCATGTGTTTGTGAGCGGCGTGGACCACTGTAGGTGCACGATTGGGCTGCTGGGATGATGGTTTTGACTCCAATCAGTGTCCAACTGACTATACACACACACACACACACACACACACACACAAGGAAACATGTGGGACGCTTCAGCCACCTCTTCAGCTCCGGCCTCTCTCCTGAATCTTGAACTGAACCCAAAAGAAAAACGAGAAGAAAGCTCTCCATTCTCAGCATCCCGCTGACTCTCTCTCACTCGGTTTGTGTGTGTGTGTCACTCCCCGACACACTCTCTTTTCCTTTTCTCCCTCTTTCTCCCTGCCCCACCCCCCCTCAGAGCTCGGCCTCTGAGCCACAGGTGAAGCATTAAAGCCAAAAGTCTCACTCACTGAAACAGAATCCCCCTCTTCGCTTCTTGAAAGCGCTGTTCAGGTCCGCTTCCTCAAAGTTACACCTGAATAAGCTGTTTCAGCTGCGATGCATTTTCCCTTTACCTCCACCAGCAGTTTGCTGACAGACCTTCACGCCTCTGACACGCCAAGTCACAGGAGGAGAAACTGTTGCTCTGGCACGGCGCTTTTCGCACCTTGTGCTGTTGTGTGTGTGTGTTTGTGTGGAATTGCATTTTCCTCCTGCAATACAGTTGTGTCCATGTAGTATGTGGAGCTTTTTAAACGATGAAACGAATGAAACGTTTTAGCAGGTAAATAAAAATAAACCAAATATGAGTGATACTATTAAATGTTTACAGGCAAAACCCTTTGAGATGCATCACTTTGTTTTAAAAAGGGTCAATATTCCCATATAAACAGAGTAAACAGTTCTCAATATAAAGGGACTAATAAAATATACAACAAAATGTAAGAAGCAGCAGATGCCGTTGGCCACTTCACATTCTAAAAAATGTACCGTAATTTCACGAAATAGCTAAGTTGGTAGGGGACATTGCCATTTTAAAAACAAAAGCTTTTTCTGATCGTACGCCGCTATGCTTAAGATTTGGTCAGGCACAAAACTAACTTTCGGGAAAGATTGTGGTTTGAACTAAAGCCATCTCCTGTTTAACGGTAGAAAAACGTCTTGGTTTGCGTTCAAATGACTTCTAATAAGAATACAATGCAATCTCCCATCCAACGTTTTATTGACCATTTATCCGCCCCCAACATCATAATTAGCAGTGGCGGGCCGTGCATTTTATACCTCGGCCCGCTGTCTGATATCGTATACAGAAATACGCGCATGACGGGATGCTGTTCGGCGCACACAGGAAAAGTCTCTGTTCTTCTACAAGTATAAGTGGTGGATCGCAACCAACTTGACGAGGTGCATACCGCCGGCGCCGTCTAATGTACCGGAGTGTGTGTGCAGGGTGCTTTGCTGTCTCTGTGAGGAATCACAGTACAGAAGCTCGCTGGCCTTCATGTGTTTAACCGGCGGAGAGAGAGAAGAGAGAGAAACATAGAAAGAAACAGAGGTGAGATCTGATTGGATAAAGAGCGTTAAGGAGCGCTTGAGGGAGACCAGTTCACTGGCCAGACCAGACGCAGACAGACAGGCAGAATGAACAGACAGGAACTGTGCAATGAGAAAATAAGCTAATAGGGAAAAATAATTATAATACATGTAGTGTATTTGTGAAAAACAATTAAATTATAAAATAGATATAACTTTTAATTATATATAAAAAAAAGAATTACAACATTAAATTATAAAATAGCTATAACTTTGTGATTCTGTTTAGGCCAGCAGAGAAGGCTTAGTGTGTAAATGTGTAAAAATGTGCACAGCTGCTTTTTAATTGACCCCATCCCACCCACCAGAACCACACAATGGTAATTCATTTGCTCATTAGTATTGGGGAAAAATGAGGAACCTAATTTATTTTTAAGGTTTAAAATCCTGTTTGTTTGACACCGCAACGCAGGGCCTTGCTCCCTTAGTTGCCATGGAGACACCATTAGGCAGTGGTGCTGCACCGATTCCTGTATTTTTTTTTTTTTGCATAACCCCACTCCAAAATGCGCTGCTTGACGGGGACACTCGCCTGTGCCAACTGCAAGAGTGGGTGGATAGATGGGTGCATGTGCATGTTTACGTGACCGAGAGCGAGTGGGAGCGGGAAGAAGAAAGAGATGAAAACAAGGTGGGAGGGATGGAGAGAATGAATGAAAAGAGGGGGGGAATGACAAGGAGAGGAATGAATGATGGAGACGAGTGGGAAACACACACACACACACACACACACACACGTTGATCACTCACTGGTGTACAGTGCACACAGATGACTAGATTACGTAGTGAGTGAGCAGGGTGTGGGTGGAGGGATGCCGCAACAGTGCAGATTATTTTGCCGTCAGAATGATCCCTGCAACCATCTCTCAGGGGCTTCTCACTGCATTACGTCAAGTCAATTCACACAGCATGAGGCCAAACCCACAATCACTCGTGTTATTATCACAAATGGGGGTTTACTAGTGATCATCTTTTTTAGATCACTGTGAAGTGCATTGACTCGTTTTCAAATAGACCTGTATTAATGTGTAACGTAAAATAAGTTAAATTGGCTAATTTGGTCACTTACTTTCACCAGGTCATAGTATCCAGAACTGATCGTTCACCTTCTGGAACATCCGCTGTGACTATTTGCTCCTTTTTGTTGCTGAAAAAATAAAGAAATCAACTTACACCAATAGTATGATTTCCTGCATCAATTGGCATGCATATCAAAACTTGATGAACGTGATTCACAACGTTCACATGGAGTTTGATCAGGGTACTATTATATTACAATTTTAACAACAGCTTAAGTTATAAATCTTTCTCATTGGTTGCATTGTTGCTATCGGTCAGCAGGTGTCACAGTTGGACACTGTTCATTTTTAATTTCTGTGAGTGCATTATTAATGGCGTATTGGATCTAATGTTTTTTCAGTATTTTGTAGCTTTGGTTTTAGCCTTGAGTCGGAAGTGCTGCAGTATAGCTCTAATTAGAATGAGTTGTATTTCAGTTAAGTGATGCTGTTGTCCTTTGTACAGTGGGTTTGCGTTTCACTGACGTGGTTCAATCATGTTCAGCCATTATCGTTAGACCTCTCTCCGCAGATTGTATCTGTCTTTACCACTTACTTCTATAGTCATGATTATTGGACATAACGTGGCGTATGCTGTATTGACGTTCTATATCCACAAAGATGTGCTGAAAACACGGCTTCAATCATCTATCTAGAGTATTGTTCTACTATCCAGATGTTGCAGTCCTGCCTCTGTCTACTGCGTCAGAATCACAACTCCATCCATCCACCACCTTCAAGTATGAATTAATTAAATTGCGATTGCCTTAAATCACAGTCTGAGATTTTCACTCGAGTAATTTCAATCCATCGCCATAGTTATCAAATACGTAGCAGTCTCCAACATATCTTGGACTCCTGACTCATTTGGAGCCTGCTTCTGCTTTGCAAGGCAAGCATTGCTCTCTCAAAGGGTTGTGGCGAACGGAGACGCTTAGATCCGTGACAGATAGTCATGACCTCCAATGTGCTGTGGACACACTGTGCTCCCTCAAGACAAGTATCCAGGGGAGGAAGGTCCAAGAAGAGACTGCACAGTCACGGGGAAAATGGAGTCATCGCTGCTTGGTTTTATTTAGGGCCTTGTGATAAATGTGGCGCAGCTGTAAAGGTCTGCTTTGTTCCTTATAATTATAACACAATAGAATTAAAACTTTTCACCAATCCTTTTTATTTGATAGTGATAGTTTTGCAAGTAACAGCAACTTTTGAATAAATGGGAGAAACATTTCAGAGTTACGATAAGAAGCGAAAGACAGAGTTTGTTTCCGCAAACCAAAATGATAATCCCAAATCAAGCAACTAGTTCAAATCCAGCATCTTTAATCATAGTAACTACTTTACTTGAGGGTATCAATGTGCAGATCTTTAAGCCAAAATAACTTCAACTGAGATTCAGACCGTTCCTTATCCAAAATACTCTGAAACACATGGCTCTCATGGATCTGGACTGCACCATGGCCAAGAGGCTGGCATGACTTGGCATAACTTTTCTATTTCTCCCCTCTACTCTTTGTGCTCACTGTCTCTCCTTTATCCACCCACGCTCACAGCACACACATTCACTTATCTCAGTCCTGAAAACTCTCTTTCCCTTGTTTACTCTGTGTGTTTTTCTGCAGTATAAGCACAAGCAAAGTAAAAAAATCGCCTTGGACATCTTGAAAGAGCCCAGTGTGAAAACGTCTCTCTGAACACCTCTCTCTCTCTCTCTCTCTCTCTCTCTCTCTCTCTCTCTCTCTCTGCCTGATTTCAGCACAGAGCCGAGTTCATGTACTGAAAGTGTGCAGTTTTGACAGCACCGGGAACCAAACCACACAAACAAACCATCCAGATCCGCTCAGTGGTATTAATGTATTCTCTCACAAGTCTTGCTGGTGTCTCTTTACCCATGCCTTCACAAGCCCTACATTAAAAACTCAGCCAGTGCATTAGAGACTATCTGAGGAATGTTTGAAGCACCCATTTTGCACTCACCTATCACTTGCTAATGAGAACAACGGCTGCTGTGGTCCGTGATTTTACGCTACATTTTGGAGGCATTTAGTCTTTTTCATAGCCATCAAAAACTGCTTTCCAGCTTGCCTCACACACCTAATGGGCAGACTAGCAGCAATAACCAAACTGACATGTTATATTCATTAAATCTTCAAAATGATTTAATTTCTTTTTTTTTTAAAGCCCAACTCATTCAATCAGATGAATCACTTTATTCAAATTGAGAATATTAGATTTTTTTTTTTAGGGTGATGCTGTCATATCATATTTCAACCCAAGCAGTGTCTCTCGCGGAGCATCCAATAAGGCTATTTAATTTTCTATTATTGAAGATATTTATTTAGTGTGTCGGATTAGCGTGTCAGATTACTACAAGTGTGTCAGATTACTACAACAACAAATAAAGAGTGCCATTTACTGCTGATGACTGAGAGTGTATTGAAGGGTTGATAGATTTCAAGAGAGAGACTGGTCCAGGACAGGTTATATGGAAGTAGTTTTAAAGTTGTCTTAATTATAGGCTTTAGCTTAGCTGCCTCGCTGACGTTAGCCACTAGCAAAAGCTACATTCAGGAATCACTGGATTTTGTTCAGTTTGGGACTTGTGGAGAGTCACCGGGGCTCAGCCATCTGTAGATTGTGAGTAAATACCTGCAAATCGTAGGCTGGCTGCTTCTGATACCACAATGCCTTTCTATTGTTCTACACACTAGCTTAAATACAGAAGATGTGATTTGTGTGGAGGATTTGGAGGTGTTTAAAGGTGCACCTTAGATGGAGATGGGCAACATGTAATTGCTGAATGTTTTCAATGAGTAACATGTTATGTTGTAAGAGTAGTTGATTGCTGCTTTCAAGTAACCTGCCTGCCTAACATTGCTAATTGGTAAGCCTGTGTCAAAGGTCTGCACTCAGCACACCGTCTTGTAGGTCCCAAGCAAAATGTCTCTTCCACGGTTACTCTTTCCTGCGAGGCACTGACAGTCACTTTGTGGGACCCAGTCATTTTGCAGGCTTGATAGCCTCCTGTTTGTGCTTTGTAGCCCACCACACATGCACCAACATTGCTATTAGGTTACAGCTGGTAAATCATAGCTGATGCCTCTGCCACACTCAAAACAGAGGTAATGGGAGTCTTTTATGGAGCTTTTCATTCAGGACCCCTGAAATTATTTGGTGAAATGTGATGGTAACTGGAGCAGATTACAGATGCAGTCTGAGGGGGCATCATTTATCAATGGATTGCAGGCACAGGCAGCTGCAGCAGAAAGTACAGCAGGTGCAAATAGTTGCGTAACGAAAAAGCAAGACCGGGTTTATCCAGTGTGCACCTTCTGAGTAAACGCGTTGTTAAAGTTGACCCTCATTGTGACCAGAACACTCTAACTATAACATGTCCACTTGCTTTAGACCTCCAAGACTTTTCAGAGAAGGTTTTTGAGATCAGACAATCAAGAGAATGAGTGTTGTTGATGAACAACATTCTGTGAAGTGACCAAATGCCCTGCCATGAGCTACAGTAGTGTATGATACATGAGTCACTTTGCTGCCATCTACTTATATTGCTCACCGCATTACACAGTCAGTCATCACGAGAATGCAATTACACCCACTCCCCCACAGCTCCTATTAATAGCCTCAGATAAATCATCAATGTGACATGTCCATGACACACTGCCAAATTTGAATCCAATGGCTGTGGCATGAATGTGGTCTCAAACATGATGCGTCCAACAACTCCGACATGAAATAACAACATGAAGCAAACACAATCCCGCTGCTGGTGGGAACGGTGCTTTAGAACAGACCGCCGCCTCAACAAGTGACGCATTGAGCCTTCAAACACACATTTCACATGTACGCCTTCACCATGCGGGCTCAGTAGAAATGTGACACCTCCGTCATTGATGTGGCGGCGATCTAACACCTTGTGTATGAGCAACACACAACCGCCCCTTCTCTTCCTCACAGGTGATCTGGAGCAGTGCGAGCCAGAGACCTGCTGCCTAGTAAGATGCCGGGTCATTAGGCCAGGTGGCGCCGCTGTGATACCCACTGAGCAGCACATGTCTGGCATTAGCACCCACAGACAGCACTATAGATTAGCACACTCAGGTCATTAATCATTGTTGCAGTGAAATAAAATCAGGACCTAACCTGCTATTGCGCAACTGCACTGTACGGCATCACTGCTGTCAGAAATGGAAACAGAGGTACTAGCGAAAAAGTTAGAGAGGCAGGCTTGTGACTGTGTGTTAGTTTGGATCTCATTATTAGCTGCTGTGACAGTGAGCAGATGACTTTGGTTGAGTCATGTGCTCTGCACTGTATGGTTCTTAGGTGTGAAGGTACTGTTGCTACCTGTGTGAAAGTGAACCTAGGGTTAGTGGTGGGGGAAAATACTCAACAAGCTCCAATTTGTGGCTCCCATGTATTGTCATTACATTCAAGTCGCAGAGCTAAGCATCCATTTCTCTGAAATGGGTTGTTTAATAACGCTTACTGCTGCTCTGAAGATGTTTCCCGAATCCTCAAAGACTCCTCCTAACCATCTAGATGGATAAAACATTTTGTAATCATAAAAGTCGTTTAACCAGTTTCCCAAGTTGAGACGAGAGAAGTGTAAAACATAGCATGCATGAACTGGAGCAATGCTCAATGGAAGTAAACTACGCCCTTTGAGAAAGAAAAACAAACTGTCAAACAACAAAAATAAGATTCATCTAAACAACAGGAAGGTACTCCACAACAACAGGTTAAGTTATGCCTGAATGCACCATGAAGTACCTGTCGCCGCCCACGCCCTTTGCTGTGCAAGTGTGTGAGGATTGAAGAGAAAAATAATTACTGGGAGAATCGGCGATCCTGCTTTCGGCTTTGAAAGTTGAAATCGAAACGCTCATTCCGATGGATTTTCGATTTAGAATCTAAATCGTGCCACCCTGCGCGACAGCCTCCCCAGGCATGAACTCAGAGAACTGGATCAACTGAGGAAAAAACTCCCAATCCCCGTCTAAGAGACGAAGACGGCTCTCCATTTTCCTGCCAAACCAGCTCTGAATGGCAGTGAAGATCGTCGTGTCAGCTTTGGGAACGTTCTGAACAGATGCACTGTACAGATGGGCACTGGCCTTTTTTTGTTGTTACACTAGCAGGCATATGAAGCGAGCTCTCAATGTGGCCAACGGGTTTTCAGAAAGTCTGCATTTATGATTTCATTCCGGCTGGCAACTAGAGCATTTAGGGCCTGCCACATCTGGTCTATAATACTCAGGCATTGTTTTGAAACCTATTGAACAGTTTAAAATAATAATGTTCACCGCTACAGACTAGATAATGAAGTCTTTGCAAGTTCAAGTAGCTGCATGGGTCGCTGCTTACTGGGCATCAGACCTGCGTTTCTTAATGAACAGAAGCCAGGCAAAATTCTATTCATTTCCGCTGTGTCAGTCTGAATAAAACAGACTTCTGAGAGTCTGTGACGTCCTTTTGCATTGTTGATCTGTTCTTTAGGGAGCTGGCTGTTACCAGAGGGCATTAAAGGAAGTGCATCCTTCCTGGACCATCTTGGCCATCATTTATTAAATCTGTTATATGTGCGACTGTCCTGCAGTGTCTCGTGTGTTACTTGAGAGACCTGGGAATGGTTTAATAGTGGACCAAAATGAAAACACACACAGTGTCATCCCCGCCTCTTTTGCTCCATGGGTTCCAATGCGTGAATTATTTAGACTAACAACAAAGGCGGTCGTGCTTTATTATTCATGTGTAAGCCGTCTAGTGAGACACATTGGTAAACACCATTCAATTCTTATAATAGAAACATCCTTGATCAGAATACTGGATTTGTTTACAGCCATAAAAACTGAAATAATAACACACACATGCATGCACACGAGCTGTTCCATCATTCCTGCCATTGCTGCTGTGGCTCCTGCTAGGCTGATTAGGTCCAGGGCCTCTAAGCCATTACAGTGTTGATTGGGATCATATTTTGTTGCGGGGTTGGCAGATGCTGATCGACAAGCAAACTCCCAGGCAGGCATGTTCCACATATGGGAGTTGATGTGCTTGCCATTAATTAAATCACCCGGGGCCATGGACTGCCAGTGGATGATGGCTTTTATTTACGGAGCGTAAATCACCAGCATTGTGGGAAAAATTCAAATGAGGCAGGTCTAAGCGAAGTGCACTTGTCACCCGAGTGTTCTTTGATCGGATTGAGTTATTCCATACGGCTCTGTCACTGTGATTTAGACTCCAAGTCTCTGTGTCGCAGCCACAGAGCGATATTCACATGTCTGTATTCGGCTTAATCCCATGCTGATTCACATTTCAATGCATAGATTCATTTGTAAATTAGACGATAGACTCATGTATCACTGCATGTTTTTGGGCCATAACCAGCCAAGTCGTGACTGGACTTTTATCCTTGGGAAATTCAAGGCTGATTCTGACACAGACAGACCGCTCCCATAAGTTCCAGCTGTTTATTCTCGCCGGGCCAGCAATCTCTCTCTGCTGTCTCCAAAGGGATGACTGACTAATGGAGATGAGACTCAACCTTCTTTATCTCTTTCAACCACTGAAATTGATGTCCGAGTCGCTAAACGTGAGCCCAAATGTGAGTTATCTGTGAAACGCTGATGATAATCTATATTTTACCTGTTATTGAGGGTCCTAAATCATGTTAGAGAAGTGTGGGAGACTACATTGCGATGTGTGAGCGCCCAGTAACCTTACCTATCTTCAGATCTCAAAAACAGGGAGGGTTTTCAAACCAAAGCAAGTGCAGTCTGGTGATCCTCCTCCCAGAAATATTTGAGTTTCAGAGAAGCATAAAAATGACAAAATAATAAATACACGGCAACAGCATTTTTATGTTAAATATTTTTACTTTTAATTCTCAGGAAAGAATTCTGAATAATCTTGCCCCACTGGAGTGAACTTGCATGAATCTCTGGAATAAACTAATATTCATTAATTTCCATTCCTTTATTCAAACATTCATTAGTTTTTTGCCCCTCACTTGGGTATTTCTTTCTCATAATAATCTCCATTTCTCTTTCCATCTCTTACTCACTGAAGGCCCTTTCAGACAGAATGTGACATAACCACTGAGCTCTGAAACACATTATTTCCAAAGGCCTGCGTGGCACCTCAGCGGCTTGCTACTGCGTCGAGCAAAGCGCGAGTGCAAAGCGGAGATTTGGGCACTGCTCGCTGTGATTAACTCCAAATCTCTGCTTCACGTGCATGCCAGCCAGGAAACAACATTTGGTGTCGCTATATTGTTGTGTGAGTGGAAACAGTCAACTTTTAGAGTCATCGGGATTAAACAGACGGTACCGTGCCAGAAACAGGTGTGAACAAAATAATGGTAATGGGAGAGGTCCGAATTTCAGATTTAGCTTGTGCAATCGACTCACTTGCTTTCATGTGGCGCTGCCCAAAAAGTGTTATTTCTGCTCAAATCTAGGAAGAGCTACCCGTTTTAAAAACAAGGCACAATTATTTTCTTTAAACCAGCTTCTCTCTCCAACCACCCTGTGGCCGCTCCCTGTTGACTTGAAAGTGAAAACATGGCAGTGGCGTTTAAGGTAAAGCAGAATGGCCTGCCCACCTAGAGAGGCTGGAGCGGGCCGGTCGGTGACCACGCTGACAACGGGGCTCATGTTATATACAAAACATGACCCATGAAAAAAAAAGAAAGTGCGGCACGATAGCTCACCGTTTGTTGCATGGCAGGAACCTTTTCTTTTTAAGGTTAATTCTTGCATCATGAATGATACAGCCTGAACAACTCGTTGTGATGCGATACTTCAAGTACAAGAGCATCACATTACATTTGTAAACACTATGAGCCACTCTGTCTGATCCCAATTCATGTAGATCGTTCGGCACAGACTGGTTGTGACATGTCTGTGTTTTATTTTAGCGCTTTAATCACCACCACTGTGGAGTAGAAAATGCAGGTTCCCCTAAAACCTGAGCTGGCCCCATCCGGAGCCAGCTACCACTTAGTCATGGCTACTTAAAGACAGCTCTGATGGCCCTGTGTGCTGTCGGCCTGCTAGTTAGAGCTTGCTAACCCGGGCACTCTGACTACAAGGTCAGGGCTAATATACTCCAGATGTTATTTTGGAGTGCCCTCAGTCTATTAAGGAGTTGAAACAATGGACTGTCACTATTCAAACGTATGCGTTGAATACATTTGTCAGCCACAAGCCGCCACACGCATACATGTGAGTCGACTCCAGGATGTGCACGGACACATTCTAATATAGGCTGCGTATCCAGCGTGTGTTGGTGCTGATGTGACGGTGTGGGTGGGGCTCATCTGGGGAATCCACGCCTGGTTGCGCACCACTAACCATCCATCCACATGGCTCACTGATCAATGCTTAGAGAGCAATGCGAGGGAACAGTGGGGATTCCTACTCAGACTCTGCATCAGCGAGCCATTCCCTCATTCGTTATCACTTACCTACTGTACCGCACTTTGTTCAAATCAAGGAGATGAAACCAAATGAACGGCTGCATGCATTAATTAATTATATCATCTCGCGCAGTAGTACGAGCACGAAAGAAATAACGCGCCGTGATCGATGGCCAGGGCTATGAAGTCGTAAAGAGGACATAAAAAAGGCCATCGGTTTGATATTTATCACATTTACAAATGCAGTTCGACTCCACAACTCCATGAGCATATCTAATGAGGATGACCTTGCGTCATGTAATATTAATCTTTCTGTCAGAGACAAACCTTTCCCCACGCTTAACCCCTGACTTCAAGCACAATCAACAGATGCGATAGAGGACCATGGGTTGAACAGTGAGTCGAGAGGGTGAGCGTCCCGCCTCCATGGGTGTCTCTCTATCTGGAGTGGAAGTGGGCCACATTAAATCAGTCTTGGTGGAGAAGGCGGATTAGCTTTATGTGTCTGCCTCTGCTCTAGTAAGTAGGAGAGTGTGAGGGAAAACACTTTGCGCACAGGAAGGAGACTCCTCAAACCCCTCGTTTGCCTCCTCCTTTTCCCCCATTGTCATAGCAACGGGGTGTCTGAGGGTATATGTAAGAGCTGTGATGTGTGTGTCTGAATTCACATAACCGCAGTGGCTTTTTGTGTATTTGATAACCACCCGTGTGAGAGAGTCTCCAATTTGCCGTTTTGAGGCTGGGGATTGCCTGCTTTTTTTTTTTTTTTTTGTGTGTGAGTCCATTCAATCCTCCTCTTTCTGTCTCCTCTCTTTTAGCCTCTTCTCTCACTTCTTTTGCATGACTTTCTGTGACTCCCGTGCACGCTGTCTTTATTTTCTCTCTCTTCTCACCACTAATATCTCAGAAATGCTGCAGTTTTTTCCCCTGTATTCTTCTTCCGCGACTGAGGCGGCGTTCGTTGGCTTCCCTGCAACTGCAGAGCAAAAAAAAAGCGCTGTGTTGTGGTTGCTAGGCTACAGAGGAACAAGGATCATCTCCGAACATGTCCTCGGTTATGAATTACCACATTGTATGGCCTTTAACATTAAGGAGCTTTTGACAAAACACCGCTGCTACATGCGCTACTGATTTACTCGGTATTTCCCAGCTGCCTCTGATTGAACGGGGTTCAGGCCGCTGTCAGCTCTCTTGTAGCCCTTTGGGTTTGGCGCTGTAAGTAACACCTGCAGTATCTAATGGGTAGATTCTATGGATGTGTTTCCATCAAGCTGCTGTGACACAGATTCAAGCTCCACTGACGACAGGGGACAGAAGGAGAGAGGTGGTTAAAAGCAGTGTGACAATAGCAGGTCAGTGGAGCGGCCATCGCGCTGCAGGGAAAGCCCAGAGAACAGCGGGGTTGTGTAACGTTTCAGTCACCGGTACAAGGAACCACATCCGTGCCCATTCATTGTGGTTAAAGCAAACACCTCTGTCTGGACCATCAAGGATGATTTATTTGTGAGGCTTCCTTATTTCCTCTTCCTGCCTGAGGTCATTGGCAAGATGGTGTTGGTCTACTGCACCCTTTGTGTTGTTAATGGTCCATTCGGCGTTGAATCTACTGAAAACCATTCTGAGGCAAACACTTCCAAAGATGCCATTATGTGGTCATTTTTAATATTGGGTGGAGGCAAAACAAATGAATAATTGCAACCCTGCACTGCTTTACAGAATTAGCAAATGTAATCCTAAATGAACTTCAAGTGGTTTTGCCGTACAGCAGTCAAATATGATGACATTATTCTCATTAAATTATAACTTTATTATCATAATACAAGAACACAGATGGTGATGATGATGATGATGATGATGATGATGATGATGGCGTATGAGCTGTCAAAGTGAAAATGAATTGAAATAACATAATGTATCACATGCGAGTGATTCCTAGTGATTCCTACTGGGGTCGTCCTTTAAGCACACGGTCGGTGGCTCGATCCCGGCTCCTCTTCTTCTTCAAGTGTCCTTGAGCGAGACACTGAACCTCATGTTGCTCCCCGGGCACTTCACTGCAGCCCACTGCTCCTAATAATGCTTTGGATGGGTTAAATGCAGAGGTCAAATTTGTATGTGCGTATATAAAGATTGTAATAAAGTCTGAAAAAGTTTAATTTAAAAAAGATCTGAGCCGACGAAAGACAACTGTCTGTCAAACTGAGCTGAATGTTTTTGTAGCTTCAGAAAAATGTTAAAATCCTGTCAGACTTTAGGCAGCATTTAAGAACAACTCTTCCCTAAGCAATCTTCAGATCCCTCTGGAATACTTTTAGTCAGTGAACGCAGTCACTCCACACAATGCCTCTGCTTCCTCCAGACGCAGCGCAGCGTGTTTCAGAGGAAGTGATAAATCCATGGCCATGTTGCTGAAGTAGCAACTTAGAACAATTTAAATAACTACATATCACGCACTTCTTTTAGTTCGGTCATGCAAAACAAATACTCATCATACAGACTTTGTTAATACACGTTGTCCTCTCGCGTAACAAGAATTAGCTGTAAGCAAAGCCGCCCCAACTACTCGGGATGCATTTACTAGTTAACAAAGAGACAGACGGACCCGGCGCAGTTCCAATATGGCCGCCCAGTGACATGGCTGACCAGGTGTTAGACACATCGCATGCTGCCTCTGGGCCTGCTTCGTCTGCTTTCTCCTACACCCCATTAGGCCCATTCCAGGAGATGGAGCATAATGCAATACCCTGGACAGTACTCATAAAGTACACACACACACGCAAACACATCAACGTGCACTACGGCATCTGTACCGTGTACCGATCCCAGGCGTAGCGGTCTGCGCCAAAAGCAGCAGGTGTGTAGCTTGTGAAATCTGTTGTGCGGAGACGGCGGGTGCCAATCTTTCATCGTTACACAGACGTCCGTTCACGTGGAACAATGATGTGACACGACGGCGACATGGAGAGAGAGACAGAGGGAGTGCGGAAGAGAGAGAAAGGTGAGGAGTGTGCTTCCTAGCTAGCCAAATGTTCTGTTACATCTGCATCCAACACATGGAGGGGTTGGCAAGTTTTTCTTTTGATAAGATGGAATTGGCGAGACTGTGTGTGTGTGTGTGTGTGTGTGTGTGTGTGTGTGTGTGTGTGTGTGTGTGTGTGTGCGTGTGTGTGTGTGTGTGTGTGTTTTCCAAACGGGATGACTCACAACTAGACCTGGCCCCCCTCTGTAAGTTGTGTAAGAGAGAAATTAACAGAAGTTGAATAACATGTATTTGCCTCCAATGTTGAATTGTGTGTAGTGATAGCATGGTGTGTAAAGATGAATATGAGCCACACACACACACACACACACACACACACACACACACACACACACACACACACACACACACACACACACACACACACACACACACAATTTGATATCTGATGATGCTGAGAGTGCTGATAGCCAGAAGAGTTTTCTTTAAAGAGTGAATAGTCAGGCAAGGTGATTTATCAGTGAATACTGTGTCGCTCCCACTCTCTCCATCTCCTTCCCTCCCCCCCTCCCTCCCTCTGTCCTCTCCGTGTCCCTCTGTGTAAAATATGAGCACGGCAGCCCTATAAATCTGGACGGGAGATAATGAGAGTTGGTCCCCTCAGTCCAGTGGGCCACCAGCCAGGCTCGGTGCCAATGACATCATCCTGCCGGATAGATTGATAAGTGTGGTGACATTGTGCCTTTGCTTCTGAGTCGGACACACACTCTCATGTAGCATAGACACACAGCACTGGCACACGAGAAAGGGTGTGATGTTGGGCCCAGGTAATTTGGAATGGCTTTGGGTTTGGCTTTCAGGAATGTATATTTATATTGAGATAAAAGACATGGCATTAGATTGTTATAGCTTAGTGAAGTAAATGGTAAATAATTACATTTGCTCAATTATGTTGTGATTAAGTGTGGGTAGCGTTTGTATTTAGTTTATTCTGCCGAATCAATCTATTTTTTTTATACCGTACGTGGAGTTTTTGGAATGTTTTTTTATAAAAGATAAAGCAAAAGATCCAAACTGTTGTTTAAAGAAAACACAAAAGAAGCTGTAGATGATCTTTGCCTAAAAAGAATGATTACAAATCTGTATTTTGAGAATAAATGAACAGCATTATAACTCTGACCAGATGGTTGGACGGTACTTGACTCTGGTGTCATAGTCATAAATGTAAATGTGTCCTGAAAATCAGATTTTTCTATAAACAGGCTCTCGGCAGGAGAGATGTGTTTCTAATTCAAACCAAATTACTCACATCAATCTAGACAAATGTTCTTGATACAAATGCCGTGATTTTCATCCCCTTGCCCTGGTCCTGAATTGAAAAAATTACTGAAACAAGGAGAACCCCATCGGAAACAAACAGTCATATTTTGGCAAACCAAAAACATGCTTGCAGAGAACCCCATGCACACACACACAAAAACACAACCCACGTTGCACTAGCCTGTGTGTCTTACCCCTTCTCCCACTTTGTCTTGTTTGCTTTTTATCCACAAAACTACAATGTCTGAATGAATACAAATAATAGACAGTCGCCTCAGTACCTCTGTCCGTGCTGACTACTCTGCTACTTCGTCCGCTGTTATCGAGCACAATGACGCACGCATGTTGGAGGCAATGAGCTGCAATAGAGCTCGACAATGATTACATTTATTGATTCATAGAAATAACAGTTGTGGGACACCAACCCCTGATTTTCCTTGTACAATCCAATAAATGTGTAGTTAAAACCAAGCCTTAATGATTTTCGACTTTGTGGAAGTAGGATTTGTAGAATAGAGTGCCTTTCACGAATGGAGGGATTTTAAAATGATGAGTCACCGAAGCACATAAACAAACGGTGATGCTGCGTTGGCTTGGCATCAGTTCAGCCTGTTTTCAGATGTTGACTTTCTCTGATATTTATATTCTGGTGCTGATTTTCTATACTGTAGAAAACAGTTGTTACACTAATTAGAGATCTAGCTCATGCTGACTCAATACTTGCACTTACAGGTGTGTGGCGACAACAACGTGAAATTATGTTACAGTTATGTTTCCACAGAGTAGCAGCTAATGTATGCACCTTCCACCAAGAAAAAATCCTCGTCTGTGTAAACATTCCTGGCAATAAACGGTTTCTGATTCTGATTCTGATTCTGATTTAAGGAAGACTATAAACAAGTTTGTTTGTTTTTCAACTTTTTTTTCCTTCCATCTGTTATTATAGAAAGGCAGCTTCTCCATATTTGGTCATTAAGTAAAACAGTTCTTGTAAAAGTTGTACCTTATTTTATATGAATTTAAAGATGGCTGTCACAGATTTATGATAAAAAGAAATGCTCTACATGCGGTGATATTTTGTTAGGATAAATTGAATGGGAATTGAGCCCAAAGATAACAAGATTGTCACAGTATGTATGATTGACACGTTTTTGGAACTCTGGTTATAAATGGAAGGCGTTTAACCTCTTTAAACCTGCAGGTACCTTCAGATTATATGACATGCACATATGCGTCACAATCTGACATCAGCTGACCTTGGTTGCACCGTTGTGGACAGTTGTAAATAACTGACTCGCATCATGTTGCTCTTTGTTCCTCTTTGCAAACTAAACACACGGAGGCCCACAAGGATTGTCGCTTCTGATCTGGGAAAGAGTTAAGGAGAAATGATGATGAGTGAAAGAGAGCGATGGGAGGATGGAGTGAGTAAAAAAAAGGGCGTGCACAGGCAGGGCAAGGAGAAGTGAGGGACTTGTCATTGGTGTCTACGCCCCCGTCGTGTCAATATGGCCATCTACAGGGCTGAGCGCTCCTGATAGATGCTCCAGTAAGAAGAGGGCTGCTGGGGCGTGAAGGAGGCCATCAATATCCTCTCTGCACAAGTCCCTCTGTCTACTTCTGTCTATACAGCTCTCTTTCTCTTTGGCCCTCCATCTTTTTCCATCTGTCCAACCTCACTTGTCCTTCCCTGTTCCACACATCCACTTCTCTTCTTTTTCCATCATCCACACTTCAGCACCGTTTAGAAGCTGCAAATCACTTAAATACGGTCTCAGACTCCTGCACCCTAAAATATTTATCTCCCTCTTCTTCTCGACTCCCCTCGGCTCCCAGGAGGTGAGATAAACCTACCTATCAATCTGACCCAGGGCCCTTTAGGTTGATGGAAAAACAATGGTATGTTTTACCTCCTCTTTTGTAATGACCTTCTCTTACCTTTCTCCAATCAAATCCATCCCTTCAATCCTCACTGTCTGGGTTTTGCCTCCTATCGTCATAGTCCGGCTGTTAGCTGTGGAGCTCAGGGACCAATGTAGGAAAAAAAAACTGCTCAACGAAATGTTTCCTATGTACAAACACCCCAGTGGGAACACAATGTGTGTCCACTCTCGAACTGTACGACAGTACACATTCAGTATATATATGTCCATATGTTCGTACTGTATTAAAACCTACTTTAAATAGTAACTTCTACCCCTTGAAAATCTTGTTTTTGCTTAACATCAATGATTTTACTTCCCACCCTGCTGCAGTGATAGAGAAGTGTACTGTCTACCAGTGGCGGGCTGTGCGTTTTCGAGCTAGGGCTCAGGGGCGGACTGGGGGGAAAAAGTGTCCCGGGAGTTACTGTGTGTGTGTGTGTGTGTGTGCGTGCGTGTGCGCGTGCGAGCGCCCGTTAAAACAGGAGTAGCGTCTGATGAACGGAGAGAGAGCGGTGATAATGAGACAAGCAGACGGGTGCGCTCAGGGGCAAGGCTGGGGACAGACGGCCGGCACCACACAGCTGATCGGAACAATAAAGTATACTACGAACCGCAAATCCGCAGCGTGTTGCCTTTGTGCCGCCAGAGACTCACGGGGTTAACGCAGAGACGTTACACTGTCAGACCGACCCACTCAATACAGCGCGCTGCCCACTCTCGGCGCGTTCATGATACAGACTCATGTGTGGGCAGCAGACGCTCAGTCTGCTGCACTATTACGGGCATGGAGGTCACACAGGGCCCAGCCCAGCCCACCCCTGGTCCACATCATCAAGAACCAGTCACATTGAGTTATATCACGACAAAACAAAACAATCCAAAACTGCTGCACAAAAACACCGCAGACTCACGAGCCACGATCATAATAAAAACAGCACCATACGCGCGGACAATGCATGTCTCCGGTGCAGCTGCTTGCACCGTGGTGAGGGGAGAGGCTGTGTGAAGCTGCTGCACCGTGGCTGCGCTGCGGCACAAGTAGCAGCTGCTGCCCTGCACACTATTTGAATTATAGTAAACAACACGGGAAATTCAGCACACATATAAAAAGTGTTGTCAGCGTTAGGTGCAGCAGCTAGCTCCCCGACAACCACCAAAGGTAGCGGGACCAGCCCCGGCTCCAACAACAGCGCCGTGGCTGTTCATGATTAAATACGACTGCAGATGTAAAAACAGCAGTTGACTCACCACATAACCACGTGCCCGTCATCAGTTAGTCCACCAGCAATTCACCCTGAGCGTCAAGGTAGGCGCTAGGTAAAAGCTAGAAGATTCTAGTAGCTCCGTGCCCCACTGACCAATCACGGCGCATGTTAATGGTCACGCGGGCCCTGTGACGAATCAGAGGTCCAGACACTCTAGAAGGCCGTTTCATGTAGTTAACCAGGCTACAGAGAAAGAGAGGTGAAATGTGATTGGATAAAGATGCTGTTAACCAGCTCCCAAGCAAGCCATACCAGAGGCCTGAAGCAGAGGAACAGATGAAGACAGGAGCTGTGCAATGAGAAAATAAGCTAATAGGGAAAAATAATTATAATACATGTAGTGTATTTGTTAAAAACAATTACATTATACAATAGCTATAACTTTGTGATTCTGTTTAGGACAGCAGAGAAGGCTTAGAAGGCCCTGACGGCCCGCCACTGCTTTCTACACACTGTGACATCACTGTTGTGTGTGAGGTTAAAGAGCACTGAATGTCATTGAAACTTCCAACCAGAGAGGACGATACAACACTGCTTTTTAAACTGGTATTAGGTTACTCTTTATTGTTATTAAAGACACATTCATTGTAAACATTATCAGATAATTATATAATATAGTAATAATAATAATAATGTCAATTGGATCATTAGGATGGGTTAAATGCAGAGAACACATTTCATGTATGTATGTACTATGACAAATAAAAAGGATTTCTATTACAATACAACAACCATTCCCATCCCATAAAATACTTAATTAACCTGGATGTAATTGAATTTTTTATCAAATCTTCATCCACCCTCGCTCTTTTATTAGCAAACAGAAACATACAAAACAATCACACAGCAAGCTTCTCATTTTCAGCCAGTCCTGATTTTGTATGCACTGGTTGAAATAATGAATGCTGTTGGCGGTAGACTCCATCAGCTGTAGATAATTACTGTTTAACTTACCCAACGGCCAAAGTGTAACTTCTGGCTGCTCTCTGTAATCAGCCAAAGATTGTTTGTGAGACAAAGACGATATACTTTAAGCTTATGATGAAAGCACTAATATGGCAATGGCTTCCTTAAGGGGAGGGTTACTGTAGTCCCAGAGCAGACCCTAGTACAGAGTCTCCATTAACATTTATAATCCACAGGGAAAATATTATGTTTCTTCCTAAACCGACACACACAGACTTGATTTACTTTAAATGTCAGTTGAGCTGTGTTTTTGTTCGTCAATACATAATTTGTACCTGATGTATGTATTGGATAGATTTGAACCACAGTCACTTGCAAACTCCAACTCAAGGGACTCTATCCTCAGCATCAGCAATAATGCTGACAGCAGTGTTATGGATCTCTCATTGCAGTAAGATGTGCTTGGGTTTCTAGTTAGCAACCACGGCCTCATAGCCCCCCCCCCCCCCCCCCCCCACACACACACACACACACAAACAGATTCCTTGAATAGACAGGGGACCCGTCTTGACATGTGATGGCTTTTTACTCGCAGCAGAATGACAGTGTGTGTCGGTAACTGAAGGTCGTGCTTAGATCCCTGCACTTGCGTCACTCTGAACGCCCACTGTTACGTCCCTGTACAGCCACAGGGGCCGACTAAAAGGTTTTTTTCTTTTCACCATTTATCCTGATGCACCTTGTTTTGGGGCTCCCACAGCAGAGAAGCTGTTTGTAGATTTCTCACAGTGTCTTCAGATACAAAGACTAATGGCTGGCATGATTTCAGCACTTGCTGTTTGATGTCAGACACCAGCTGTTTCCCTTCTAAGGAGGGACTATTATGAATATCTTTGACAAAGAGCTCCTTCTATTACAAGGGCTGACTCCCTGTTCGTTTTAGAAAGTGATGTGTGTGGTTCTCTGATTTATAATCTGCTTTTATTGTGCTTTTATTGCACTGAATATGAGTGTTGATTCTGTATGTAATGGACAGATTTGCCCTCCGGTAAACTCATTCGATAGAATAAACAATCAACTCTCTAATTATCATTAAGTATAATGTTTTACACCACAATGCAATACATCTAAGAGTTGGATTAATGCATTACATTATCTACATTATACACTATTTTATAATGCTCTGCTATTTTATTGTATTGTATATATTTTCATACTTCATATTTTCATGTTTACTCTATAACTTGCTTGCTGCTGCTACAAACAAATTTCCCCCTGGGGATGAATACAATATATATATACTGTATATATATATATATCAGTGGCGGGCAGTCAGGGCCTGCTAAGCCTTCTCTGCTGGCCTAAACAGAATCACAAAGTTATATCTATTTTATAATTTTATTGTTTTTCACAAATACACTACATGTATTATAATTATTTTTCCCTATTAGCTTATTTTCTCATTGCACAGCTCCTGTCTTGTCTGTTCCTCAGCTTCTGGCCGGCGCGCGGGCGCAGCTTCGCAGCTGGTTAAGCAGATTTCTTATCCAATCAGATTTCACCTCTGTTTCTCTTTGCCGCGCCGAGTGTGATACCAATACGTGAGTGTGATACCAATCTTCTCATCTCACTCTCAGCAGGAACGCAAACAAGAGCATTCCCAGAAACGTCGAATGACCTCTTGAAGCCTCAGACTCACAAACATTGGTCCCATAAAATACCACCGGTGTTGTGTAATTCATATTTGCACCGTGTGTGTATGTGAATGTGTGTGACAGTGCAGCATAATTAGAAGCAGGCAGCTCTTATACTGATGGGATGAGGAATTCTCCTGCAGCCCTGCGCTCAGCACTGCGTCTCCTCTGAGAAGTGCTCGATCAGCTCCAGGGGGAGGTTGTATATACGCAGGGGGCCCCCGCTGAAGATGGATTGTACCAGTCAAGGGGAAGGTAAACTGAAATTGGTGATCGGCCTCATGGATGGGGCTCGAAGCTGTTGCCGTGGTAGTGTGTTGACATTGTGATTTGTTCCGGTCTAACTCTGTGTGTGTCGGTTGATCTGTGTGTGGTCATGCCTGTGAGCACACGGTCGCGTTGGTTCATCTGCGTCGGCACACGTCCGTGGGAGCTGTGCATTGCTGTGCACTTCCCTTTATTGACTCTCTATTGACCCAGTCGAAATAAACAAGTCTTTATTTGACTCGTGTGCCGCAATCTGTGCGCTGCCCAACTCAAAGCAAACAAGCAGAGTGTATGAACCGTTCCTCTCAGTAAATCCCAAGTTGTTGGGAAATTCACCAACAAAAGTTTTGTAAGGCCTCGCACCTGTGGTATCACACCTCGCTTTATATAACCTTGTGTGTTTTCTCGGAGACTCTGCATTCTTGTGAAAAAGCCAAGAACAGCCTTAGCATGAGCTAATTAGCACCTGTATCTCACACATATCATACGGACCGGAGAAAGATAGAGAGAGTGAGGGCAAAAGAAAGAGATCAGCCAACGAGGAAGGTGTGAGCAAGCCGCGCTAATGTGGAAATGAAGGCTTTAATTATGGATGAATACATTATCAGATCAAGGCTAAGGATTTGCGCTCTGTGTATGTTGTGTTTGGAGATGGGCTGATACCAGGGGACTCCACAGACCCCTGTGAATACATCTCTGTTTGTTTACTCTCAACCAGCAAGAGGTCAGAGTCCAGTTTTGCTCTATTTTTGAAGCATGCTTACTGAGACTAGCACACTGAAAACGACTGCAATAAACCATCTCTAGTGTCCTGAGATTATATTTGTATGCATAGAAGTATGATAAGGGTAATAGTATCTACATTTACCTTGTGTGTGTGTGTGGTATAGCCTCACAGAGCCTTGAATTATTTTCTCGTATACAGCAGCTTAACATCATTGTGATTGGCCCAGGTGCACGTTTTTTTTCTTGGGCAAACACGAGCGAATGCTTGTGCTCACACACACACGCACACGCACAGACACACACAACCACTCAATTTGCAAAGCCGACAATTGCTATGCCCCCATGGATTGGCTCACCGTGCAACTCCCATCCCGCAAAGCAGCCTTTGATCAGCACCACGGACAGCAGCCAAAGTGCCAAATTTATCTGCGCTAATTTAACAGCCTGCCCTAGACTCGGCAGCCAGATGTTATCACAGACACTAATTACAGTAGGTGTGTATTTAACAACACATGACAGTTGACAATTACATTGTCATCGCCATTTTGAGGTGAAGTTTTGTCAGTCGACCTGTTTCTTAAAAAACTTTATTACAATCGTCATAGGTACATACATTTAACTCCACCTAAGGATTAGGGGTAGTGGGCCGCCGAAAAGCAGGAAGCAAGAACACTCGACCTGTGGACAGTAGGAGACTGGGATCAAACTTCCCATTTTGTGATTAATTACAGACGACCTGCTCTAACACTGAGTCACAGCCAACCCTGTCACTCAGCTTGGACTAGGAAGAGCGGTTTTGGGAAGTTGAAATGAGTTTTCTATTCAATTCCTCCTCATTTCACCACACAAACCTAAAACGGGTGGCTCGAGGGAAATCGCCAGGGAGCTGAAAGTTTCCTCCCAGCTGTTGGTTATATTTGATGTCATTTCCAGTAAATATCGCAATAAAAATAAAAAGTGTGTTTTCTGTTTTAAATAAACACAGGAAGATAAGTGGTTATGTCTACAGTCTGATCTTGAGTTCTCCGCTGATAGGTTGCCTACTTTGTTTACAGGATGTAACAGAGCTGCATAGTAACCGATTCAGTGAGGACAGAGAGCATCCAATGTTAACATAGATGCTCACTTTCTGCGAGGGCATGGTGTAGGGAGGCCATTTTTGCACCGTTGATATTTACACCATTGCTCTTATCCTCAAAAGCGGAAGCATAATAAGTTTATCTGACAGCTAGAGGCTGGCAGCCACTTTACACCTTCAATTGGAAAGCAAGTGAGAATTACCCAAAAACAGTTCCCATACTGTAATAGCAGCCTGACCAAGATCAATATGGGCTCCACACAAAGACATTCAAGAGCACTTTAAATTTAAACAGGCAGGGCAAACTAATAGAGCCAATTGCTTTGACTCTGTGGAATTATACTGTTGGGAGTGGGAAGTAAAGAAAGACTAATTAAACTAGTAAATTCTCTCCAGGCTTCGGATTTCCGCCAGTGCACTGCGGGCCACAGTGTTTGAGTGTGGGTTAACCCCACAGACCCCAACCTCCACCGACCCACAAAAGCACATGAGAACAGACATCCAGATAAAGAAACCGGGCGATGCACTTACTTCTGCAAAGTGACAACAGCAGCTGGATTTCTCAGTGGAATTGTGTTTTCAGTCCTCAGTGTTCTCCGCTTGTCTGTGGTGTGAGCGTGCAGCATTGTCTGATAGCAATGGAAACTGAATCCTAGGACATGGCTTTTTGATCGAAACTTAATTGAAGAAAAGCATTTTGGCACTAGAAAAAAAAGAAGAGGCGCTCTGAAGGAGTATTGGAAGTTCGGAAGACTTTTGAGTCAAATGCGGCACCAGTGCCCAGAATAAGAACTGGCAGGCAGTTCTGGGATGAGATGGTGGCCAGACGGTGACACTTCACAACCTGTCCACACTGACGGTGACAACAAACCTTTCAAAGGGCTCTTTCATTCGTCCGCTGGTCTGAAGAGCTGTCCTCGCTGCACTCTGCCCATGAGCAATGTCATCAGGGGAGTAGAGGTAGAAACGGCAGCGCTCCATTCTTTTGAGATTGTATGGACATGTTTTGCTACGTTTGAATGTACAGTAGGGATTTGATCCATCAAAGGAGCTGTCCCACTGTCCAAGGTTGTTGCACATTGATTTAAGCCCCTCATTAGCAGTGATTAGATGAAGGAGAACCTCGGCATACAAAAAAAAAAAAAAAACTGACCTCTTTTGGCGTCAGATATGACAGACAAATACTGACACGCCACAGCTTTTTGGGGGCCGTCTGTGAAAACTAAAGCCTGAGGACAGAGAGCTCATTTTCGTCATCCTTCTGTTCATTATGCCCCGTGTCAGTCTTTGAAACCAAAACCCAT
Source organism: Myoxocephalus aenaeus (assembly GCA_038501785.1). Taxonomy (NCBI): domain Eukaryota; kingdom Metazoa; phylum Chordata; class Actinopteri; order Perciformes; family Cottidae; genus Myoxocephalus; species Myoxocephalus aenaeus. The sequence goes on from JBAMJR010000097.1 coordinate 2,571,548, forward strand.
TTAATAATCTTATTTGATTAAAATAATCTTGGAGGCTGCCTTCACTCTGTTGGCTCCGGGGAATTGAATTATATTTTGAGGCTTACAGTACAGTGTGCTGTTATGGTTGCATGGAAATAATGCATAAATGCATGATGCATGTGGAGCTGGTATATTCTTGAAATAAAGGATGTTTCCTAATGTGAATACCAAAACTGATGGATGGAGTGCCATCACAAATCAATTAATTTTTCTTGGCTTTAGTCTAGATTTCTCACCCAGGTGTGCGCGTTCATATTTTTTTGCACACAGCATCTAGTGCACATGGCAGTGATGAATTAAACCAATATTATTTCTTATTTGTTTTTTTTTTCCCCTTTGACGCCCGTCTCTGCATCATTTTGTCTTTTTATGCAACCGCCTTTGGCTGATGGTCATAGTATGCACGGTGGCTGGGTTTCTATTATATTGCACATGCAATATACAACTGTGCAAGGACATTAGGAGAGAAGAAGAAAAAAGCACCGTTGTTCTCCATGTTATTTGTTCTGATTTAATGATTTGTTTTTGACAGAGAGAGAGAGAGAGAGAGAGAGAGAGAGAGAGAGAGAGAGAGAGAGAGAGAGATGTTGAATCCTGAATAGCAGTTGTTAATATTTTCATATAAAGGGCGGTGACACTGACATTTGTTCCCATACACGCATGCACAAACATAGACCTTCGCATATGTGTCGCCTCTATTAATCTCCTGTTGTCTCTCTTTGGTCCTCGTTTAGAATCACAGTGCACACTGTGTGGTGAACCAGAAGGTGAGTGGGCCTCGCCATTCCCCAATAGCTTTTGTCATCGTCATCTCCCGGCTTCTTGCTTTGCTGTGTGGGGAGGGTGGGAAGCGGAGCGGGGGCGACGCTGTGCTGCAGACACGCTGTTCTTCAGTCTTCATCATCTCAGCAAAAGCAACGGTGCGGGCCGGGATTCAGGTGCCACGTTGAACAAGATGCACTGTACATGAAGATAGTGTCCTCCTGGTTTTGATTCAATTTCATTTCCCTTACTGTACTGTAAGCAATTCAGAATGAATTCATTCAACAAATGTAACCCAGGAGGCGGCCATCTTTATGCATTTAAGGTTACTCTGACTGATTGACTGCATGAAGGCTGCAGGACACAGCTTCACAGTGCTGACTGACCACACTTGCTTCTGCTTCACATCTCACTGAATGTTACAATTTGTGTACACATCTAATTCCATATTCCATGAGTGTCCACGCACTTCTGACCCTACTCTTATTCTCCATTGCCAAGTGCAAATCATTCCCATAAGTCTCCATCCATTTCGATCCTCAAGCCACACTCTCTCTCTTTGCATGGATTGCATTTTGAGGGATGATCGTTCCTCTTCAGTCCCTCTCCTCAGCTACAGCTGGTCATTATTGCTCAAGCGTTTCATCTATTCTCTGTTGTTGAGTTTCATATGTGAGTCTGCTGTTACTGACATCCCACAAACCAATAGTGACCCGAAATTACCTGTAAAAACAACAGGAGCTGACAGCTTTGGTTGCATTCTGCAGTGACAGGGATGAATCTAGAAATAACCCTTAAACATCTTCAGTGACAGATATGATATTTCCCCCTGGACTTAACCTTGTCCAGGAATCAACCATGTGCCTCTAAGTCCAATAAGCATTATTCTATGTCTCAAAAATCAATGGGGCTCTCTCCGCTTTTCTTGATTGGATTAAGACGTAATCAAATCAAGCGCGATAACTGTGTGCCTGTGACCTTCCTGTGGAGACAGGCAGAGAGCGGAGAGAGGAGAGGCCTGAGGGAAGGACAGGGAGAGTGTGTGTGTGTGTGTGTGTACAGTATGTTATGTGTGCAAACAGGTGTGTAGCTGGGCAGCAGGGAGCCCCCGAGGCGCCTCCATGGCGTTGCTCCTTGTTGCACAGGGCATCAGGGCCACAGAGCCACAGGGAGAAGAAGTATGGCGTCCCTAATACCTCCAGAGAGAGACCAACCCTGACTAGAAAGAGAGACACTGTGTGTCTGTAGCACTTGGTATCGAACCCTTAACTCAGTGTGTTTAAACACAAGTTAGCTCAATTTATACTGTATTTTATTTAGGTAGGGCTAGGGCTGCAACGATTAGTCGACATAATCGACGACGTCGACTTATACAGTTTCTTATTTACCCATCCAGCAGATATGGTGCAACGCAAGCATTCATTTGGAGTTGTATTTCTGGCCAATTGATGAATGACAAAAGAAAGTCCGATATGTGTTTTTTTAGGAACTAAATGCTCCACGATAGGTCCTGGGCAGGTAGCGTACATTGGATTTATCAGAGTTTTTTTTTGTTGTTGCTGAAAACAGCTCCTGCTGTTCCTAGGAATGAGACTGAGGAGAGCTGAGAGTAAACGTAAACAGCAAAGTTGCCATAAAACCAGAACAAATGGCTGAAAGATGCTCAAACGCTGCGGAAAACTGAGTCAGAGGGTAATTATTTGTGTTTTTTTTTATTATGACTAACTTCTTTGTCATTTTAGCCTTTGTTAATATAACAATAGTGAGCAGTAGAGTACACTTTTCAATGTACAAAATAGTGCCATTTAATAATCATTATTAAAACTGAGGCATCACATTGTCACTGGTGTTCAAAATCAAATGAAATACTCAGCCCTTACCTCTGTTAGTTTGTTTGCTCTGGAGATTGCCGGAGAAGAATCAAGTGCATTTACAAGGCATACCAAGACCTTATTGCCTGCAGGTAATTGGTGTCCTGCGAGAGAGACAGAGAAAGGATGTGTGAGGGAGACGGATGGAGAGAGTTTGATGTGCAAACAAGCACATTTGCACATCTGGTCCCCTTGTCTTTGTTCAGAATGCTGAGCCAGGGGCAATATGTCCTGCTGGGACGCTCACCTCCACATCTCATATACCAAATAACACACGGCAGAACATAAAAGACTGTCAGATGCTGTTTTAGGAGGCCGTATGATATGAAATAGATATTTATGATTCTTGGGGGTGTTATGGGACTTTTTCAGTTCATGATTGTTACAAAGTGCATATGTAGTTAGTTTTAAAGAATGGGTTAATTCCTGTTTCCTTCAGTCAGGGATCGGATCACGTTTAGCCGCAGATACTAATTGCAGGTCATTGATGATCCATATTGGCAGATACAGATCCCCTCGTTGTTTGATTAGAGCCTCTGATCTACAAGTCTTCAGGCTATTTATTGTTGTAAACCATAAACAATTATAAATGTTATCATTTGTCTTCATAACAACACACAATTAATTTGATTAGGAAATAAAACATTGTGTTTTTATTGATGAAAATAAATCTTAGAGGAAGTGTAAACAGGTCATAATAAATCTCTAATATATATTTATCTTGTTGTGAAAACATCTCCTTCAAGTTTCTCACCAACACTATATTTTACGAGATTACATATGAACACATCGTGATAACATTATAATTGACCTTGGCCCAACATACATTTTCACAGAGCCTGAACACATCATAATGTAACCGAAAGGAACCTCCGTTTGTTGTCCATTAGCAGTGCTGCTAACGTTAATAGCTATCTTCCTTGGATTGCTTGTTTACAATGAAACATTATCAAGGATCGACAACGAGAAAATAATAAATGCCGATGTCCTCCTTGCATATTTTACCGAATATAGGCGGAGAACGATGATCGTCAGTAAACCTATATTATACACCGTGATGGTTAACGTTAAACTGTAATTAATCTGCGGTTCAGACACGCGTCAGTCACAAAGCAGTATTCTACAAACTGTACAGAATCAGCACTCGTGAGACTTTGAAATGCTGAAGGAACAGCTGCTCAGTCAGCATAACGAATAACTCTTGTAGAATATGTGTGTTTCGCTGATTTGCATTCTGTAGTAACTCTCCATGCAGGACAGCCAACATTATTGTTATTTAACTTTTTCTAAGATGCATCCGTTACCGCTCTCTTTGGGTCGTTCGGTGAAATGGACCCTGCCCTAAATTTGCAATGATATAAAAGAAGAGACAGCACCAAACAGTGGAAAGATAAAGTCCCCCAAATGAGAAAGCACTGACATAAAAGGACGCAGTGTAATGAAATACAGAGGGGGAAAAGACATTACTGAGTATGAGCTATTATGTAGATCAAGGACGGGGAGGACACTTTCATAGACGGGTCGGCCTTTAACTTAACATTATTGAGAAGTCCAAGACACTTGACTCCCCTTGACTGGAACTCCATGACTTCAAACTCCAAAAGTGAAATTATTAAGAAGAGCCATACCCTGAGAATGCATTACCTTTCATGAAAATTCCAAATAAGTCTATTCAAGGTCTCCTTTTGCATTACTCATGTTGAGTAAAGGAAATCGCAGCAGTTTTTGAGTCAAAAGAAGTCCTTCTGCTGATAGATTTACACACAGCAAACGTAAGAGGGAGCATTTCATCAGTGACCAAGCCTACATCGAGACCCTGAACTTCATTGTGAGGGCGAGATTAAAAAAAATGGCCGAGAGAGATGATGGATGGAGGGAGGTGAAGTGTGTGGGATGCATCAAGGAGGACAGAGAAGGAGAGTGAAGGGTGAGTGGGACACCTGGTCTCTTTATAATTACATTTAAACAAAAAGTCCCTTGTATTTATTGTATTGGTATTGAACTGAGACCGTGATCTTTCCCTACATGCTAACTGCTTAAACATAACAAAGTGTAATCATCCTTTTACATGAGCAGATATTGTTGTAAAAAAAAAAAAAAAGTGAATATTGTTTGTTTGTGTGTTTCATTCAGTCAATCATTACAATACAATATTCTATATAATATACAAAACAGAAAGACTGAAAAGGTATAAAATAAATAAAAGATAAATATATACATATATCTTCCATATACATACATTTCATTCACACTTGTAACCCTCACAAATTGTTTTATAAATAATCCTTTTGAAAACCAAAAATGAGTTGAGTTACATCCATTTTAGCGTTGTTCCATAACTGAACTCCTACAATAGAAATACATCTTCTTTTAATCCCTTTTTTAGCTTTTTGTACAATAAACTTACAAACATCTCTCAAACCATATTTACACTCATGTATTGAAAACAACCTTTGTACACAGTCTGGCCGTGACTTTACTTTAGCTCTGTACATTGTCTGCATTATTTTATAATATAACAAATCATAAAATGTCATAATATGTGATCTGTAAAACAAAGGATTTGTGTGCTCATAGTAGCCAGCATTATTCATGATGAGTATTGCTTGTTTTTGTAACAAAACTGAATTTATAGATGTTTTATAGGTTGACCCCCACACCTCCACACAATAAGATAAATATGTGTGGAGGTGTGGGGGTCAACCTATAAAACATCTATAAATTCAACAGTTTTGTTACAAAAGCAATTACGAGCAATATGGTGCTAATACATGACATTTTGGTGATAAAAAACATAATCAGGGCAGCATAACGTTTCTATCTTAACGTATTTTAAAGTAGTAGTATATTCAAGCATTGTATGTATTCAATGGCCGTCTATCTACTCAGGAGAATGGAAGACGTCTTGGAGACTGTAATATCGTTACGGCCTAATGCATATTCCTCCCCGTGCCCAGAAACATGGTCCTATATTGAATTAGGCAGCATAGATTTTTAATTTTCAGAAACCCATTTACATTGTATGTTGGCTAGACAAATAGGATGCCTGCCAGACCGCCAGCCAAGGGCAGTGTCCAAAGGAGGCTTGTTGGTAGGTGTGAGGGGAGTACTGATGCTGTGCATTATGCAGCACAGAGGCTCAACAGCCATAATAATGCAGCTTCCATATGTGATGGTTTCTGGTAATCTAGTAAAAAAAAAGGAAGATGCTTTTTAAAGTCACTGGCACTTGGAATGATTTGGGAAATGTCTGTAGGTTGGCTCTAAAAATAGTTTGTAACATCCTCAGAAATGTTGTAAAAGGACAAATGTCTTCAGTGCTCACAGTGCATAACCACTGCTAAAGGCTTGTTGAAAGGGAGGTACAACACAACAGTTGGCCATGTGTCTTCTAGCAACGTAAGCCCTCAAATGTCTGTCAACCGCTGCCATTGGAAGTGCCCACCCAGAGACTGGAAGCTCAGACTTAAATATGTCCAAATCTGATTTTATTCTGTTAAAAAAATGCAAAAATATGCACAGTAGCCATATCATTATTTCTCTTCACTAAAGGTAAGAATAATTCTCCTTTCAGTTCGACTTTAAGTCACATACAATTTGGGTTTTAGTGCCACTGAGTGAGAACTGTAAGAGCTTAATTATCTTTAAACGTCCGTGTTAGTACTGTGTGTTAAAACCTCTCAAAGCTGCAGTTTCTGCTGTCGATGCGTGAGTTGGCATATTCAGCCACCTTTGGCCCTGAGATCTTGGGCTGCAGCTTCACCGGCCTTTGCCAGCAGACCTGGCTGTGCCTGGCTGTGTTCCATACTTTACACACAGTCAAGTAGCCAAGCAGCCTGACGGCCAATAGTGCAACATCGGGTTGCAGCACAGTTCCCAGCCCCTACGCTGTGTTCCAGGGGCTTAGTGTTTGAGAGGATGGCAAAGCAGCAGCTTTATGTCACTGACAGCCATGTGAGAGAGAAAGAGAGGGAGCGAGCAGGGAGAGTGAGAAGAAAATATAACATCTGAAGATTGCCTACAGCTGCCCAGTGAAGTGGGATTAAGAAACCATGCTATTTAAACTGCGAGTCTTTTTTTTCTCTTCCCCCCCCCTTTCCCAGGCAGCATGGAAAAGTGCAGCAGGCAGTCAATTTTTGGAGCTTATCATCAAGTAACCAAAGTTGCGCTCTCAGCTTTCTCGAGCCCTCATTCTCTTTCGAGTCGCAGACGCACACAGAGAGCCACAAAACCACCACTTAATGTCACTCAACACACACTTTTCTGATGCTTTAGTCCCCCGCTTTGATATTTTTATACTTAATATTACCCTTCAGTACATTTGATGGCTCAGGGAGACCCTTTTAGTTAGGTATGCAACATATAAAATCTTATCGGGCCCACATACTGAAGGAGGCCACGGGGAGAAAGTTGTGGCAGATAGCGGGCACTGCCCTCAGATATTACATGTCATCGAATCTAGCTAAATTAAGGGGATGTATCTGTTCTGGAGATTGAAATGTAGCACCTCTCTCTTTCTCACACTGTGCCGCCATCAATCTGTGACTCTCTGAGTCACCAGGAACGCCAAGAGTAACGAGAAGGCGAAGATACAGACACCTGACCAGAGAGAGCTGGTGAGAGACCCTCAGCCGCCTTTGAATCAGAGGTGGTTTCTTTCTTATCTGATCTGATCGAACCATCTGAGAAGTCGCCATTGGAAAAAAATACATTGCAGGTGATTGGGTGAACCCTCTGTCAATCTAACTCGTGAATACATCTTTTCCATCAAGAAAAGCCTTTGGTGCCGTTCTTTGCTCTTTTTTTAAATGTAGAAGTATTCTCCAGATATAACTGATGCTATTGCAGCGCCTGTGCTAATGTCTCGAGTCGCGTCTCTGTGTCGCGTCACACACACTAAAACCTCGCCCTGAGCTGCCACTAGCTCCTCACAGGATGCTGATTGGACCAGCGGTTCAGACACAAACTCGAAGCCCGACAAGATGGGTCTTATGTGAACTTGTGACATCGCAGAGAGTCGAGCGCAAGTTTAGTTTCAGTCCACTGCGGTCAGTATTTTGATTCCGCAATGTGACATGAGAATCCCCCAGCACTCCCAATCAGGCTGCAAGTGAGAGGAGGAGCCTTGCCTCTCTGTGTGTGTGTGTGTGTGTGTCTCTCCCAGGTGAGAAGCTGTCCAGGTTGGGCTGTAATGGCTGCAGGGGAGCGCATACAGAGCAGCTTAGCTCAGAGAATCCTGGGATAGCACCGGGAAAGCTTGACATCCCTCCAGGCAAAAGACTGACGAGCAGCAGAGACACCGGGGAAAGTTTGAACCAACTCAGAGGGGAATGTCTTGGATGGGCTTTTTGCGAATGCTCCCATTTATGACTCATTTAAAAAACACAGCGAGAGCTTGTAGGCACAAATGCAATACTTGTTTTCTTTCAGCGAGATGACTCACTGATGAATACATCTCCAAATATTTGTATCGTTATCACCCATGAGCTCCATGTTCTGAGGCGGAATGCGGTCAATAAAACGAGAGTGATAGTTTTGAATTCATTGCTGCCTCTAACTTCACTTTAGCTCATGTGGTTTTATTGGACTCTGGGGGTGATAACAAGATCAACTGACCGTCAGCATGCAAACAGTGTCATTACTAGGAAAGCTCCCACAGGCAAATTTGGCTGGGGGTCATCACTTTGCTCCTGGTGCAGAAATCATTCAGCTCCCATTTCATGATGGCAGTTAAATGCCAAACACTCCACTTGATCATGTGGATGGGTTTAAGCATAGGAAAAAATACAACATGTTTTGAGTTTGGATTGGTTGCTGTTATGAGAATAGACAATTGGATAAAACCACCAACCTCAGGATATTCTGCACAAATTCACAGCGGCACAACTAGCACAGAGTGTGATCTGATGCTTGCGAGGCAACGTTCAGATTTGCAAGATTTATTCAGAAAGAGTGACATGTAGTCTACAAGATGGACAAACTTTTGGCAAGAATGAAAAGAAAAATAGGAGATGCTCGGTAAGGAAACACAGAAGTTATGTTTGAAATGTGACAAAGGTCTATCTTGCTCTTGAGTTAACTATATTTTGCTTCTTTTTTTGTCTTCTGAGAGGAGCCTCCACTGCTGTAAACAATCCCTGTAGTTTGCTGATTGGTCAGGTTCAGTTGCTTCTCAATGGATGTTTTCTATGATTTAAATCTTAAAGCATAACTGAGCTCGAGAGTTGTTGTCCGGCTTTCAAAAGATACACTTTTGATAAGCGAGCTGAAGTTAAAGTTTGGTTGAGGGAAAAGCGTAATCATTTCATCAGCGTTAAGAACTGAAATGATTGTGAATCCAAAATACATTTTGCTTATGTTATTCTTTGTGCGGTTTATTTCTGATGGCATAGACAAATATTTTAAACTTATTCAGCAGACTACATTTACATGATGTTTGCTATTATTTTTATATTAAACACCAGTAAGTACTTACATAACACCAGTAAAGTTTTGAATTCAGTCCATTTAGTTGATCCAGGGCTAGTAAACGGGATAAAGGAGTCACACAGAGAATACTTGATTCAAGTAATATGACCAATCTGAAAACTTGTATTTCAACCATCGTAAAAATGGAACCGTAATAGACCATTAGCATTTGGATTCAGGAAGGAAAGTCCTCTAATGGGGCACCAGTACTTTTGTACAATGTCTTGTCTGACTGACTGTTCTTTCACTTTCATATAATCTCTTTCTCCCATTTGCCTCATTCACACAGTTTAATTGCATTAATGCATTATGTAACTCAAAAAGGCCATAAAGAACTCTTCTGATTGCTGGTGAATATATCACCAACCGTCTACTTAATCTAAACATAGAAAACATTACAACACTCGCTAAACTTTTCAGAATACTGAGACTGGTTAAAAAAAAAAAAATCGGCCAGGTAATCTTATCTTCAGTACAACTTCTCTCTTCTTCACTTCCAAGTGTCCTGCCTTGGTCCTCTTCTTAATAAGAGTGTGTCCACTGCCTCTCGCTGCTGTGGTCATCAATGCCTAGGTCTTCTCCCACCGGGCGCTGCTTCTTTCAGAGCTGCTTATTTAAACCCCAAACCTGGCCTCTGGGAGCCTCTTGCTATCTTTCTCCTTCACTCTGTTCCCCTTCCACACACTCAGGGGCAAAGGTGGGAATTTCTCTCTAGTTTGTTCCACCCAGTCAGGCATGAACTCTTCAGATATTTCAGCAACAAGAACCAATTACTGTAATAACAAATTCCCTACTGGACCACCAATGTCATCATTTCACATCAGGCTTCTACTGGCTTTCTCTCTCTCTTTATAGTCAGCCCTGGCCTATATGATCAAGGGTCCTGTGCGTATAGGCGCCCCGCAGAAATGAATCATCGCTCTGCAGCGTGGTGGCACCTGAGAGATGCTTGTAATTACAGAGTCCCGCAAACCCTCCGTATTTAAGCCCTGCATTGGTTTCTGATTACAATCGAAGTTCATTGCCGCACTTTCATTTCAGGAAGTCCCCACAGATGCGTCGCATGGCCAGCCAAGCGTTAGACAGGGCCAGAGAAATCAGATGGCGCACTGGCTTGCTACTGAATAGCGAGCAGACTGTTGCTATGTACAGTCAGGTCCATAAATATTTGGACATTGACACATTTTTCATTATTTTGGCTCTGTACACCACAACAATGGAGTTGAAATGAAAAAAATGAACTACAAGGAACTACAACAAATGTCTAAGTGGCCACCCCGTTTTTAAGGGACCAAAAGTAATTGGACAAATTAATCTAATCATAAATCTAATTGTCACTTTTAATACTTTGTTGAAAATCCTTTGCAGTCAATGACAGCCTGAAGTCTGGATTCCATAGACATCACCAGACGCTGGGTTTCGTCCCTGGTGATGCTCTGCAGGCCTCTACTGCAACCGTCTTCAGTTCCTGCTGCTTCTTGGGGCATTTTCCCTTCAGTTTGGTCTTCAGCAAGTGAAATGCATGCTCAATTGGATTCAGGTCAGGTGATTGACTTGGCCATTGCAGAACATTCCACTTCTTCAGCCTCAAAAGACTCCTTTGAACATATGAATTTGTTGTAGTTCCTACACCGTTCACCTGATTTGGATGTAAATACCCTCAAATTAAAGCTGAAAGTCTGCACTTAAAGCACATCTTGATTTTTTCATTTCAACTCCATTGTTGTGGTGTACAGAGCCAAAATAATGAAAAATGTGTCAATGTCCAAATATTTATGGACCTGACTGTATAGTCTCAGAGAACTCATGGATAGAAGAATGGATCGGTAGAGCATAAGACTGATGGTTACCGTCAGGCTGCAGCACAGCTGAATCATGAACACTCCTATTTCCACCCACCTGAAGTCCACCACAAAGAGTTCCACCTCTTGAGCATTTCCTGCTGCATCAGGTGTCTCCTTTTCACCAGCGTTTTTATGTGTTTTGCAACAAGGTCGACTCTCTCCATTTCAAACTGAATCGACGGCACTGACATTTGACATTGTGCTGGCAGAGCAGCTCATAAAACAAGCAGGGCCGTGGCTGGATGACATAGTGCTCATCAGTTTATTGTGGTGCATTGTTTACAACTTGATAAGCTCAAACAGCTTGAGGTCACAGAGAAGCACAATCTCCTTACGTAACACGGAGACTCAGTCCCCTGTGCCCTATGACAGTAAGTCTTTCAGTGACACTGAATCCCCGTGACGTGGGAGATAATGAATACAACAAACACCCTACAGAACAACATTGAGGCTATTTCTTCACTTGATTCAAGGATGTGCTGGTCTCATTGCCAAACACTACCTCTCCCTCTGTGTTTTTCCTCTCTAGTTCACGCGCTTGCACCAAAATCACATTATCATGCTCTGCAGCCTCTTCGTTTAGCCAGATTTGGCTCAGTAGCACTGGGAAAAGACTTTGGATTCTCGAAAGCATGTCAGCCAGCGGGATATAAGGCTTATTTTTCTTCTTCTCTATTCTACCCTGCTTTTCCTAATGGCAGGAGACAACCCTCACAGCTCATGTGAAAACCCATAATATCACCAGTAATGTGCCAAATACACTTTTTAATAACGACGTGTTTGTGTACATGCACATCTCGCTATGTGGGAACTTGGGATATAGTACTTCAGTGACCACTCTATCTGCACCTCTATTAGCTATTAACCTCAGTGCAACTCAGGTGAACACAAAATGAGTTGAGCAAGTCAGACAGATTTCCCACCGGCCCAGAGTTCATTGCCTCCAGTCGGGCTAAATAGCGGTGGCGACATTAACACACATATGCTCAGAGGACCAAAAGTTTAGCGAGGAAAATGTAATGATGCTGAGGAAACAACATCGGCATTATCGCTATGACAAAACTGGATCCTGCAGTATCAAACCGAACATAATATTTCAGGTCAATAACTGACTGGAGACTCAAATTTTATTTTAATGTTGGCACTTTGTGTCTGGTGAGCTGTCTTGCCAGCTATACAAACTTCTAAGGCACAGTGTTTTCTTTTTTTACATCATTAAAAAGCGCGCTTTATTAAACGCACACATCTTTAACAGTACCGCTCATTCCCATTCATGACAGACATGCTTGCGTGCCTCGGAGGTGCAGCCCTGGAGCTGGAGACAGACTTTTCATTGCTAAAAATAAACACATCCCCCCGCCCCTCAGCCTGGTTTTCAAGAGGAAAGACTCCCTCAAAGAGCATAAACAAGGGAGAGAGGAACAATGCTCACAGCATGAACTGCTGGAGGGGACTGCCATTATTTTCTGCAACAATTATGACAAAATAGCAAAACCCTACTTTTCCCTCCCCGTCGTCGTCCATGACTGAGGCTGATTCACTCACAAATGATTTATCTTCCCACACATGGAGAAGGTTTTCGTTTGGAAATGATTTATTGGTGAGACTGTTCTGAGATTCCTCCATTAACTACAGGGGGCAGTAGGTTTTAAGATTGAGCCTCCGATGGGGATGTGAATCTCGTCAAAAAGGGTCGTTGTGATTGCTTCAAATTTGGCTTCTTTTGTCCGGGGAAATTCACTCTGTGCGTCTGAAAAGAGGAATGAGTACAGCTTTTTGTTGTCACCGACTGTGTTCAATCACCGCGCCTCCTTCAGCAAGCTAACCTCGGCACGTAATAGCCGGCCCTTTTGGTCGTGTGTGTGTGTGATAACCAGCATTAGTCTGACGTGGCAATAATCCAAGATCAGAGAGGTTAATAGTGTGTACTGTGTCCTCACCCTAAAAGCCCCCACTTCCCCAAAGGGTCCTCGTAACGACACAATGCCGGGGTCTGGTGTGGCCCTCATGAAACATTCATTCCTCACCTGGCCTCAGTGGAGGTCACGTTGTGTTAATCTCCGTGGCAGGAAGCGGTGCTGTGCCGCCGTGGATGATGGATGCGTGCCATAGCTCATGGCCCTCCATCAGATGTCTTTTACTGAAACGCAGCACACCCTGTTGCCTACTTGCACTTATAGGCACATTACTTGAGGCCGACAGGTCTCGGGTTAAGCGTCAAGAAACACATGGAGGTGGAATTAAGCCCGACTTGCATTTTTGTGAAATCAAAAAAAATCAGGCAGGAGGTAAATTTGTTAAATATGCCCATTTCGTAGCAGCAGGGTCACTACCTTTGAGCTCTCCTGAAGTGCAGGCGAGATACTTAATTCGGGGGTCATTATGAAACACTGCACGCTGTGACAGCCGGCCCCACTTAACGTTCATTCCAACAAAAAAAAAACATCCATCACTGTCGGCCGTGACGGCGCCTCTGTACAGGCAATGTGACCTCTTTTTATTGAACACAGAAGACATCTCTATACTGGTTTTAAAAAAGAAATCTCCCTCGCACTGCTTGAGCGTCTGAGGTGCAACAACTGGACACCAGCAGCAAACGTGTTGATGGCTATAATGAAGACCCTCTGTCCGGAAGGAGGAGAGCTCCTTCAGTCTTTATTTCGCTTTCTTTCACTCTGATTCAGAGAGGTTGATTTGGGTTTTGGTGTGGGATGACACAAGCTGCGCAGCTTCAGTGACAACAGCTTGATGGAAGTGGGATTATTCTAATTATTATTATTGATGTTATGTCTAATCAACAGTGGGAGGTGTGGAGGTGGGTACGTACGGGACCATGTGTTTCTGCCACACATTGAGAGTCAATTGCGCAGGAACATTCATTTGGGCTTCTATATAAAGTAGAGCTGCATGTAACAAGTATTCTATCTATCTACTGTATGATTGAAGTAACTGAGGAAAAAGATCCATCACAGTTTCCCGGCGCCCATGGGCGACGTCTTCAAATGTCTTTTTTCAGTCTCGCTAGCTGCATGGCCCAATGGATGAAAGTGTTCAAGACATCAAGACTGTATAAATAACGTATGGATTGCCATGAAATTCGGGACAGATGGCCATGGTCCCCAGAGGATGAATCCTGGGGACTTTCCTCCTTGCGTTTCCTTAAGCGCCATCAGTAGGTTTTGAGTGAAATATATTCAGCAACCGTTGGATGGATAATCATGAAATGTGTTACACAGCTTTATGTTCCCTTCAGGATGATTATGTAATGTCTTTGGCGATATTGTGCACGAAAGGGAGGTGGTTGTGATGGATTGACTATTTCTGATCATTAAATCAAAGAGCATGTGGGTTTGACCTTTGCTTTAGAACTACTCTGTTAGTAAGTGAAGTTAATTTCACACCACGACATTGATTTCATGAGTTTCATATCCTGTTTAATAGTTCCTGCAAATAAGGAGATGAGATACAACATAATTGCCAGTGTGCCATCTACCGCTTTACTGGTAATCCATTACATCACAGAATTGTGAGAATTTTAGGAGAGCTCAAGAGTTCAAACCTCCCTCTCAGGTAGAAAAACACTTTGTTATACTTCAAAAGTTCATGTTGTTAAGAGGGCAACCGAGAGCAACGGGAGCAGAAGAGGTCATGACACACTGGCCCTTGCTATTGACTCTCTACACGTATCTGGTGACCCTAAAGTATCCCGTCAAGGTGATGTGAAAGCCCATAAATGCTTTCATTAGTCCCAGTACCATTTCACTTTATATCCTCATATACTGCAGCTCTGTGGACCATCCCTCCTGTAAACGTAATGGAGCCACAGCCAGTGTTTACAAATGCATCCCTCAATTCCTCCCTATCTGTTTGTGATCAAGTTTTGCACCAAGCAGCCCAATAGGACTTAGTGAGTGATGCTTCATGAGAGTACACAACATTAATAACTCCAGGTAATGGGTTATTATCTATTGCCTTTATCAGATTGACAAAACCCATGGCATTAGCAGAGTGCCGAACGAGGAGACCAGCATCAATTAAATCACACACCTCTCAGTGTTCACGTTTAGGCGGCATTACAGTCTGACAAGCGAAAGATAATTAGCTATTAAATTGTATTAAATTGACCATTGAGTGAAACAGATTCACAGCATGTTTCATATATTCCCAGTTAACTCATGCAAAACAGCATTAATCAATCATAAGCATGGCTTGCTGCATGCTTCGCCTTATCTCACCTTGTTATATGCTAATTCTCCTCACCTTTCCTCCGTTGCTTCTTTCACACAGCCTGTTGACCGCGGGACTTAATCCCGCCTCGCTGTTCTTTTTTCTTGAACGCTATGGAGTCGGAATGAGGGGACAGAGTTGTGGTGGATCTGCTTTAAATGTTGAGGAATCTCGATCTCTCTTCCCAGTACTTTTTCTCACTCGCAGTTCGATCACGTACCCTCACACAGACTTCACTGAATGCAACAGTTTGTTGATCTGGAATCACACCTGCAAATATTAAACACTTTGTAATGTGTGTTTTCCCAGACTCGTGTCGTATCTCTGATGAGGAGACAGAGGCAAAAAAAAAAAGAGAGCTATGTTATCCAAATCGTTCATCAATGGATCGTGATCCTCAAAGCTTGCTGAGAAGTAATTGTTGTGGGCTCATTCATTTGCAGCGTGCGTACACATCACATGGTGGAGATTTCCAAAGCCCAGGCCTCAAGGACAAGCATTAGAGGCCCATCAGGAAGCAGTGTGATGCAACGATGCGTTGGTTACCCTCCGGGGCTCGCCTTGTTGGATATGGAGATGCGAGTGGGCGGGATATCGCAAGCACTTTAATTGATTTCAGTCGAGGAACAGAACACCAAGATGTTGTGCAATTTTCCCGTCCATACCAATAAATAAAAATAAAAAAAATCCACATTTTGTTCATGGGTAATTACAAAAATATAGATTATGGTAACAATGAGGAAAACTGTCAAAAATTACAGTGATGCAAATACTGGAGAGGAGACTATAGGGTCATATTATATTAGAAATGTCAACGGTGCATGTTGACGAGGGCATTTTATAACATGCTGCTGGTGTAAAGCATTGACAATATTGTGTTCTCGATTAATTGATGAATCATTTTTGCTAATTGCTTATGCACACATGATGCGTGTTGGAAGGCAGTATTTCTAAACCCCATTGGGAAGAGCCCCTTGAAATCAGACGGGCATTGTTGGCCTGTTGCAACGTGCCGAGTCTAGAAAAACGGACCTCCTAGGATCAGGTCCCTGCATAAGGACACAGCTGGTGGCTGCTGATCTGTGCGACTGTGACATCGCATTCACTGTGTGCGGCCGCAGGCAAAGACAAACACTCTGGTCATCGCTGTGATGTGCTGGAGCATTTGTTTCTAAGCGACCTCCAGCTCAAAGCTGGGAGGGAACGTACGAGGAGAGTCTTGATGGGGTGGGTGGATGGAGGGATGGAGGGGATGGACATCTGTTCTGGCTCCACTCGCTTTACAAATAATGATGTCAGAGATGGCTTTGAGATCAGTGTTGAACTCCAGCTGCATCTTGAGATGTGCAGCTTCCAAGCCGTGTCCTCTCCATTGAGTGTTCCTAACAATACTTTGCGCTGGTCTAACTGAACGCTGACCCGTCCTTCACCCTCTCTGTCCCCCACGCCTGCCACTCTTCTTCACACACACACTCTCGATCTGACAGCACACAGATTTCCCACGCACAAATACAAGCGTGTCTGACATTCTGATTTACATCTGCTCCCCTCGCAGAGATTCAAAAAGGGCTTGTCGATGAGATTCACCCAAGCGGCTGCAGTCAGACCCACGGGAATAAGAAGGAAAAAGTTTGTGGGGTAGGGATGTAAACGTAAAATGGGGAACATGTTTGGGCTGTCAGCAATCAATCTCAACGCTTGCTGTCAATGTGTTTTCTCGGCTTTGCGTGTGTTTCTTTCAGTTGTCGTTTCTGTTGCACACTTCAAACAGCAGGTGACAGCTGCCTTGACTCCGATCCAGTCTGGCTGCGCTCAAAGCCGATATCCAGGTTTTCCTCATCACCTTTAGTCCCATTACTGCTACTTGTGTTGGATCTGGAGGGAAACTAAATCAGCCCTCTCACTGCATTCAATTATTACTAGAATGGTTGGTTTGAGTGACCGTCTGGGGAACAATTTGTATTACAAAACGTTTCAAAGTAAATACTTCAGGCATGTTTCACGGTGGCAAATAGAAACACATCACTTTGAATCATGTTAAGATAAAACTAGATAATTTCAATCAAATTGCATCTGGACTAAACTTACAGAACTTATTGCCAACATTTTAAGTAATTGATCTTAAACATTTTCAGAAGATGAACTACAAGACTGGCATAGTCCTAATAAATCCAGATATTTAAACTTATCTGAAGCAGACTTTCAGTAAGTGCTTCAATTTAAGACTAATAAGCGTATTGCTGTGTTTCACAATCATATCAGAGTTTCTATCAGCCCAAAGCTAACATGGGTGGGAGTAAAGGACACAATATGCTTGTTTTACTGGCACAACTAATTCCCTTCTGTAGATATACACTTTTTAATGATGCAATTGTATAGCAAATCAGTTAGTGGACCCCCTGATAGAGTGCCACGGACCCCTGTGGGTCCCAGATTCCAGTTTGAGAATCCTTTCTTTAGCGCATTATAGTGGCAGCTTTCCACAGCCCATCGCTCAACAGGTTTATCACTTCAACTCCATGGAGCGGCTCTATCTGCTGTTTGGCTGCTCCAGCTTTCGGCTGGTAAATACTTTAAACTTTTTTGCACGATGCGTTTCGGTGCACCCAGGGCACTGTCAATAGCACTTCTTTCATTTCACCGCTGTGAAAGTAGGCCAGTAAAACACTAGCATAGGCACTTACACTAATTACATTTTACTCTCAGATTTGTCCACGCTCACCTTCATCCCCCAGAGCGGCATGCAACCGTCCTCCATCCAAATCAAAGCCTGGTGTTAATCGGACATAAACGTGAGTGGCATTTTAACCTACGAGTATTTGACTTCTTCCAGTCATACAGTGCATGTTGTGGCATTTAAGAGATTGCACTGCCCTCTAGCAGTACTAATTGTTTCCCACCCTCAAATAATGTCAGTTCACTTAATTGCTCTGATCAGATTTTTTTCCAGATTAACATCTCATTTAATGCACTGATTGACTTTGTGCCTCTAATGTTCCGGCTGACTTTGGAGAAACAGGCGAATGAGAGACAAGGATCTGAAGTGGACTGTCTGTATCATTTCTATCTCCCAAAAGTCTGTTCGGCCGGCCCCCACCCTCTGCTTTCTGGGCTGCTGTGGTCTATAGAGAGGAAAATTACATTAGAGGGGAAAGGTTTTCAATTGTCTTCTCCAGGCTGAGCAGTGTGGATAGCTGCGGGGCCCGGGGGACCTGTAGTGTTTTTAAAATCAGTTCTGTGATAGGATTGTCTCTGGGGATGGAGGGCTGGTGTGGACCTTCCCGTCTGTCAGTGACGAAGCTGCTGCTGACTCCAGCCTGAAAAAGATCAGATTCTTAAAAAAAAAGCCGCCTTTGGCATGTGTGTTTGTGTTTTACGTCAGCCCTGCAGATAATAAATTTGACAATATCAAATTATCTCTCATTTTGTCCTGAACTCCTCCGTGGCTGCAAAGACAGCAAGGGATGGGAACTTCAGAGCGTGTTGCTACGGCAACCAGGAACAGTTCTGAGGCTTCCTCTAACAAGTTGCCTGAGAATGCAGTCCTCGCTGTTACATAAGATGTGACTTACTCTCTGTCTCTCTCTCTCTCTCACACACACACACACACACACTCACAGGGCTTTTCCTGTGCCATTTCACATTCAGCATGATTTATTCATAGCTGGATAGCTGCGCTGGATTTATGATTCTACCATGTAAATGCGAGCCCATGCAATCTACCACACTTGGCAAGAGTTTGCGCGGGGGCTTTGTTGGACTCCAAGTCAATTTCTGTGGCTGTTGTAAATGAAATGGGGTCTTTGTAAAAGATTTCGATCGAGGATATCCTTGCTTGAATATGAAAAGATTCAAAGATTGCAATACAATTTGACACCGTTGCTCCCGTTGCTGTGATGTTGAATATGAGATGGGCCGTACAAATTCAGTATACGCGTTACCCAATGCAGCCTTTTGTGTTCATTTCCCCCAAAACAAAAGAGGAACCAGAAAGTTTGGGAAGCGCAAAAGTATCGTCATTCTGGGAGGAACGAGGAACGATGACCCTGACGCTATATTAAATGTCTTTCTACCACCTAGCGTTCTGTCCCCACTTTGACTGAGAGAGAGAGGAGCGCTGAGCGCAGCACAGATAACACACTTCATCATTAGCAAACTCACGATAAGTATTCAGCCATTCAGCGGCTTCTCCTTATCTGGCCACCGTAATCTCTCCGCAGCTAAATACTATAGCTGCCTTCAGCTCACCACTCTGTAGGTGAAATTGGGTGTTAGAGAAGAGAAATTGCCATTTTACGTTTGTTGGGACAGCTTGCCAATAGCCTAATCATTTTTGAAGAGATTAGTGGCGACGGCTGATAGACTTGTGTGCGGAGCTCTTTGGAGGGGTTTACAGGAATATGCATATCTGCTGCTATAGTCCTGTTCACATCAGTATCAATCTGTATCAGCTGGTGTCTCCACAGAGTCCAAAACAATACAGCCACACACAAATTGTCTCCGCTTAATCATTATTGTTCTTTACAGAAGCTCGGTAGACAATACCTCTGCTAGTTTTCCTCCTCTAATCCATCCCTCTGCAAACCTCCCCCCTGCTGGGAGAAAGATAGTGGGTTGTAGGCTTTGACTGCCGGGGAGGGTGGGGGGCGTCGGCGAGGGTCTCACTTTCTGACATCTGTCACATCCAGACAGCACTCTCAGGTGTGTAAGAATAGCCACATGCAGCTTGGTGCAACAGGAGCCACTAGATACATGGTCTGGCCAGATTTTTAGTTGAAAGCATTCCTAGAAAATGACCTGACATCATCAACATGTCAAAGACGTGTATGTATCGTGTTGTTATTCAGATATCCACTGAAATGCTGACCAGCTGGTCCGGGCCCTTCCTGTCTCGCAATAGCGCTTCTACCTCGCGAGGCGATATGAGTCACTGTAGCATTCAACCCCCCGGAATCAGACCCCAGCGCTGGGGTTCCCACAGGCTGCTGGATGCTAGTTGCTACAGCTAACTAGGAACCGAGGGTCCGTCCCCCGGAGCCGACGCCCCACTTTCGCTAGAGGAAGACAAAATTACAATGCGAGACGTTGTTTGTTGTTTTGGCCATTTTGGATTTAATCCAATGAACCAACTATCAAAATGTACACGGACCACACAGAACCTGGGAAGTGGCACAGTAAACACAACATAGGCCGACACCACACTTATACAATTGCCGTGTTATTTTTACTGGCTCAGAGTCTCAGCAGTTTGGTGGAGTGTTGTGTATCTTTGCCCTGCTGTTAGTTTGTAGTTGTTGGTTTTTGAACTGATGACTGTACATTTAGATTGTATAGACCCAGTTGTGAGGTGAAGCTCCTCTATTTGTTTGGAGCATGTTCCCAGTTCTTAAACATTGCACCTTTTAAACTTTCACATAATTGTGTGTTAGGGTTAAATGTTTTATGTGATTATTTCCTCCAGGGAATATATAGTCTTTTCTACATAATCGTGTGTACGTGTTAGTCCTGTCTATTCTTCACCTTTGCACCTATTTGTACAGCTTTGTGGTCCTTGTTATATATATATATATATATATATATATATATATATATATATATATATATATATCAGTGGTGTATAAAGTACCCAAAAGCCGTACTTAAAGTAAAGATACTTTACTGGAAAATTACTCCAGTAAAAGTAAAAGTCACCTATTAAAATACTACTTGAGTAAAAGTCTTAAAGTATCTGATATTTTCTGTACTTAAGTATCAAAAGTATTTTTCTGATATAAAATGTACTTAAGTATTGAAAGTAAAAGTACAAGTACATGCTTTTAATAAAAAAGCAAAGGGTCAGAATTTTGAGAATTATGAAGTTTATTCTTTTAAGTGCTGTGGCCACCGTGACCAAGGACCAGGAGTTGTGTTGAAAATAACTGGGTTGGCTGTGATCCATCCACATATATTATGTTCAACATAATATACTGTACCTAAGTATACTTTTGCATCTACTATGAACTTATCATCATAATTCTCCAAAAAGCAATATGACACTATGAAGGACTTGTAACAGTGTGGTTATAAGTATGCTCATTCTGCCCGCCGTGGGTCTCTTGGTACCGGTCTGTGGGTCTCTTGGTACCGGTCTGTGGGTCTCTTGGTACCGGCCTGTGGGTCTCTTGGTACCGGTCTGTGGGTCTCTTGGTACCGGTCTGTGGGTCCCTTGGTACCGGTCTGTGGGTCTCTTGGCACCGGTCTGTGGGTCTCTTGGTACCGGGCCACAGAAAGAATGAATGAAACATTTCAATTAAATAAAAAAAAATCAAGGCCGGAAAGATGTTTTATTGTGAAAAATGACCGCATACATCCGTCTGTGGTAACCTCAGACGGAATCTCTTGACACATGTCAAGATGTTACGTTACTCTAAAAATGAAACGTAAGTCTGTTACAACTCTGGAACTCAAACCAAGGCAGAGTATCCTGAGATCGCCAAAAAAGCATGAAAACCTGCTTCCATTCCAACATCCTGTCTTTGTGCAGCGCGTTATAAGTTAAGCAGTAGACTGGACTAAAGGTTTAGTTAGCAGTAGAGTCAGTAGACTGGACTAAAGGTTTAGTTAGCAGTAGAGTCAGTAGACTGGACTAACGGTTTAGTTAGCAGTAGAGTCAGTAGACTGGACTAAAGGTTTAGTTAGCAGTAGAGTCAGTAGACTGGACTAAAGGTTTAGTTAGCAGTAGAGTCAGTAGACTGGACTAAAGGTTTAGTTAGCAGTAGAGTCAGTAGACTGGACTAAAGGTTTAGTTAGCAGTAGAGTCAGTAGACTGGACTAAAGGTTTAGTTAGCAGTAGAGTCAGTAGACTGGACTAAAGGTTTAGTTAGGAGTAGAGTCAGTAGACTGGACTAAAGGTTTAGTTAGCAGTAGAGTCAGTAGACTGGACTAAAGGTTTAGTTAGCAGTAGAGTCAGTAGACTGGACTAAAGGTTTAGTTAGCAGTAGAGTCAGTAGACTGGACTAAAGGTTTAGTTAGGAGTAGAGTCAGTAGACTGGACTAAAGGTTTAGTTAGCAGTAGAGTCAGTAGACTGGACTAAAGGTTTAGTTAGCAGTAGAGTCAGTAGACTGGACTAAAGGTTTAGTTAGGAGTAGAGTCAGTAGACTGGACTAAAGGTTTAGTTAGCAGTAGAGTCAGTAGACTGGACTAAAGGTTTAGTTAGGAGTAGAGTCAGTGGACTGGACTAAAGGTTTAGTTAGGAGTAGAGTCAGTAGACTGGACTAAAGGTTTAGTTAGGAGTAGAGTCAGTAGACTGGACTAAAGGTTTAGTTAGCAGTAGAGTCAGTAGACTGGACTAAAGGTTTAGTTAGGAGTAGACTGGACTAAAGGTTTAGTTAGCAGTAGAGTCAGTAGACTGGACTAAAGGTTTAGTTAGCAGTAGAGTCAGTAGACTGGACTAAAGGTTTAGTTAGCAGTAGAGTCAGTAGACTGGACTAAAGGTTTAGTTAGGAGTAGAGTCAGTAGACTGGACTAAAGGTTTAGTTAGCAGTAGAGTCAGTAGACTGGACTAAAGGTTTAGTTAGCAGTAGAGTCAGTAGACTGGACTAAAGGTTTAGTTAGGAGTAGAGTCAGTAGACTGGACTAAAGGTTTAGTTAGCAGTAGAGTCAGTAGACTGGACTAAAGGTTTAGTTAGGAGTAGAGTCAGTGGACTGGACTAAAGGTTTAGTTAGGAGTAGAGTCAGTAGACTGGACTAAAGGTTTAGTTAGGAGTAGAGTCAGTAGACTGGACTAAAGGTTTAGTTAGCAGTAGAGTCAGTAGACTGGACTAAAGGTTTAGTTAGGAGTAGACTGGACTAAAGGTTTAGTTAGCAGTAGACTGGACTAAAGGTTTAGTTAGCAGTAGACTGGACTAAAGGTTTAGTTAGCAGTAGACTGGACTAAAGGTTTAGTTAGCAGTAGAGTCAGTAGACTGGACTAAAGGTTTAGTTAGCAGTAGAGTCAGTAGACTGGATTAAAGGTTTAGTTAGCAGTAGAGTCAGTAGACTGGATTAAAGGTTTAGTTAGCAGTAGAGTCAGTAGACTGGACTAAAGGTTTAGTTAGCAGTAGAGTCAGTAGACTGGATTAAAGGTTTAGTTAGCAGTAGAGTCAGTAGACTGGACTAAAGGTTTAGTTAGCAGTAGAGTCAGTAGACTGGACTAAAGGTTTAGTTAGCAGTAGAGTCAGTAGACTGGACTAAAGGTTTAGTTAGCAGTAGACTGGACATAACGAACACACGTCAGGTGTCGTTGTCTCCCGTCTCTCCGAGGTCGGACCCGGTCCGTGACAGTTTGGTCTTCACGTAACCGGTCTGTGGCGCATAAAGGTTTGGGAGCGCTGGACTAGAGGATGTAGAGGGCTAATGCATAATATTGTGATTCGCAAAACCTGCTTGGTGGAGTCTGTGTTCCACCACAGTCCCCGATGTTTTTTTTTCTTTCTAAAGATAGATTTGATTTTGTAGCGAGTAACGAAGGTTTCAGGGGAAATGTATCGGAGTAAAAGTATCATTTTTCTTTGCAAAATGTAGTGAAGTAAAAGTAAACAGAAATATAAATAGTAAAGTAGAGTACAGATATCCCCAAAAACTACTTAAGTACAGTAACGAAGTATTTCTACTTCGTTACTTTACACCACTGAGTCAACCTCCAGGGAATATATAGTCTTTTCTACATAATCGTGTGTACGTGTTAGTCCTGTCTATTCTTCACCTTTGCACCTATTTGTACAGCTTTGTGGTCCTTGTTATATATATATATATATATATATATATATATATGTATATATATATATATATATATATATATATATTGATAGAAGTACATTGAGAGCAATGCAAGTCAAATTCTGTGTATACATACTTGGCCAATAAAGGAGAATTGGATTATTTCAGTGTAATTTCAATCACATAACTGTGAATAATTAAAATGTCAACGTTACAAAATTGATTGTTAGCTTATCTTATCTTATTATATCTTATCTTTCCAGTTTTAACACGTCAGGGCGTTTGTCTGGGACCACTTATCTGACAATATCGCTCGATGAGGCAGTCGCAGGGGAGGTAAATCTCCTGCGTGCACCGATAGTATTTGCTTGTGATGTAAATCATTGGAACGTTGTTCTTGAGCTCAATGGTGCTCTGCACTCTGAGTTTCGGAGCTATCTTGCATTCTGTATTTACCGTTACTTACAAAAATATATTTTTTTACACAGCTGAGCTTTTTTTCACATCAAAATGTAGCGGTTGCAGTATTGAAGTTGTTTGAGGATTCCAGGCGATATGGTCGTCTTTTTGCACAAACAATCTAAACATCTGTGTTTCCTGCAGTTGTTTTCTCGAGGAAATAGTTGTAGAACTTGGCCAGAGTTCCCAGTAAATACAAAGGTCTCAATTCCAAATATGCAAAAACAGTGCATCTTCTTAGATATGCAACAGTTGACGATGATATCTCTATTCATGCAATGGGACTTTAGTCAGACGTTTCCAAAAATAAAAGCACTAATAAATGTACAGTCACTGTGAAATCGCAGTTTCAACTGTGATTAGCAGATTGTTTTATTGTGTTAGATGTTATTGTTTTAACATAGGGGATAAAGTCTATCATAGACTCCAAAGCATCTCTGTGTATTTTCACAGAGGCGAGCGTGTGCGTATGTGTGGATTATTGTTGTGGTATAGGTTCAGTCACACTGGCTGTGCTCTGAATCACCCCAGCATGAATTCACAGTTTGATTTAAGGCCAGTTGTAAGAGCAAGTCCTCCCCCGTGGTGTAACTGCATGAGCAGCCTTGCGAACATGCATGTCCTTGTGTGACACACGCAGTGCTGACATAGCACAAAGTAATCCACAGACTCTTTTTTCCCACCTCATGTCTCAGCATCAGGGCTCCGTTATAGCAGCAAACACGAAAGGAACAGAGTTTTTTAGCCATTTTAGGTGTCTCGCTTGGCCAGAGACAGATGGTCCATGAGAAAAAATATCAGTGACAAGTGATTGGCTCCCAATTGCGGTGGCAGTTTGAAACGGCTCAGTTAGTTTAGTATTGCATTTGCAATTAAAATGCTGTGGGTTCAGTTTCAGAATCCACACTAGAAATGTGTGCAAGACCCGTGCTGTGCTGTCACTTGGATGGACAAGTGAGCAGGATATCCGCCAGAGCCATAAGCTGGGGCCTTATTTTGATCAGAGCTGCTATGGTGGATATCGTGTTTCTTGCAAAGCTGACAGATTTGCTCCTTTGCCTCTTAGTCCGTTGCCCCATTCCCCGATCTAATAGCTCAGAGCATTGCTGATTTGCCCCGAGGGTTGAGGATACAATTCCCCTTCCTTTGATTTTCTAAAGAAAGGCCAGAATTCTGAGGAGACTGCATTTAACCTTTGGGAGACGGATAAGAGAGCTGCTCTATCGATTTGTTTTGCTCAGAGAATGAGGGGTGTGCCTTCCCTCTGGCCAGTTGGACGGGATGCTGCTGGAATAACTAGAAAAGGCAGCTTTTTGGAAATATGTTCTGAACCATTCTGGTTACCGCTCCAAACATTTGTTGCACAGTGGAGACATTTTAAGCCAATCTAAAAGCATGTAGGATTAAAATGAACATGACAGATGTTTTCAAGTGTCCAGATTCTCCACAGGGGGCAGAAACACAACCAAATTAAAGTACTGAAGCAGTTGGGTGTGTTTGATGCCAGTGAACTCAGAAATGACAGATCTTATCGCTGATGCAAATCATTAAAGGCAGCCATCATAAGTCTCTCATGTGTTGCCTCAACATGGGGACTCTTTTTCACAGTCGCCTGTCACTTAGTCCACCATGCTCACCACTGCCAAGTCTGAAGGTTGCACGCCTTTGATCTCTCAGTCTAGTCCAGCGCTTTATTATCTTTTAACTTTGTTTTCAACTCCAGTTAAGGTCTGGGCCAGTAGAAGAGTGGGGGTTGTCAGTGATACTCTGTGCAGATATAATGCTATTTAAATGCTAATGTGTTAAGAGGAGCAAAACGACCTTTACTCGCACTCTGCACTTGGGCGGAGCAGCAGCACAAAACAAAAGCCCTTAATAAATGAGCCTCTTCCTCTGACTCGCCAGCGTTCGTCTAGCTCAGAGGGCTTTGACAACATTATAGAGCTGGATGTTGGTTCAGGTGTTAGGTCAGGCATGATAGGGAGATTGCACAATGGTTGCCAATTGCCAAGCTGAATGTGATTTGTTATTTTTTTCTCTTCTGGGAAAATGTCTACCTATCACAGGAGGACTTCTTGTCTCTGCAGTGAAAACCCCTAAAGTGTGTCAAGTGAATGGTTTTAGCATTCAGTGTAAAGTTGACAACATTGAGGATCCCTGCCTTTTCCTTTCTTAAAAATATCCGATAATCTTATTTGTCTTCATCTGCATGTTCATTATTGTCATTACCCCATCAACATTTAAAAGTGTGATGGCCCAGCACTCAAAGCCAATGTTGTCTTACCACTGTATATTGTGCTGAAATTTAATTTGCCATCCATTTTCCAAGTTCACCCTCCATCCCTGCAGTCCATCTCAGCAGTTGGCACCCTTGCCAGGAAGCCGATAATGTGATGGCAGGTGCTGGTATCAGTGTAAAAACAACAAGCCCTCGCTCTGTCCACAGATGTCACAGATACTTGTCTCCACGTTTGCAGAGCGCTTGCCAGAAGGATGCACACTCGCTGAGAGAGCTGCTTTCCCTCGAGCTGCCTCCTGTAAAATATTAAATAACCTTCTGTAGGACTCACTCTTTGAATCGTGCGTCTATACTTTTTTCTTAAGCAAAACTTAAATTTTGTATCAGCAGAGGAAGAGGTGGGAAGAGATATGGAGGGCGAATGAGTCTGTCATCTGTCGTATAATCCCAGGAAATGCCATAACTCCGCCGGTAGATAATTCATTCTGCGCAGCTCCGTGAGATACCTCAAGGAATAGTCAGCCGTCAGAGAAAGTGACATAACTTCAGACAGAAATGTAGCACCAAATCAATCAATCATCCACCATCATCCTTCTGCTGCAATTACTAGCTAGCAGTTAATTGGACTGATAAGGAAGTTCACCTGATTTAGCCTGTAGAACTGTACTCCGCAGTGATGTTTTTGCATGTGATGCATGCTCAGCTCTGTGATGTGCAGCCTTACAAAAGCAGACCCTCCAGAGGAAAAATATGCTCATGCATACTTAGAGTAGCCTGGATACATTTTACATCACCTTGCAGAGTTAGACATCCTCATGTAAGACTGGTAAACAACGAGAATTAGTTTTCATCTCGACAGATGGAAGACGACAGCAAAAGAAGAGTCAGGCTGCATCTCGGGGGTTGAGATCTTAGACCTCATTAAAAATAGGTTTGAATGGAATACATTTTATCCAATTTGAAAGATGAAAAGAAACCTCCACCCTTAGTCACAATTCACTCGCGGCACAGAAGTCGTTCCCATGATCTTGGACGGGTTTTTGAATTTGCGAATATGAGACTTTCTTAGAGCTATTAACAAAATAATCAAGAGGTGTGAAGCTTACATAGCTGCATTTGAATATAGGACCTCCATAATGAGTTTTAAGTTAATAACTGGTTGCAATAAGTGGTTGCAGGAAAGATTCTGAGATGCAAATTTGGCTCTTTTTGAGTAATGTAACTATGGCAATGATGTTGTATGATTTTTGATAAAGTAACGTGATTTGTCAGGTATTTCATTTGTAGGATTTATTCATGAAAACGTTTTTTTTTTCCAGGATAGTCTCAATGAGATTTAAAATCTCTTTTTTGAGAGAGCCCTTTCACCAAAGAGAGTGCGGGTTCACGGGATATGGAAAATGAATTTGTTGCCCAGTTTGTGTAATATGGCTTCATTAAGACAGATGTGCCAGTGTGCCCCGTTCTACGGTTGTATAAGGTGAATAAACTAACTTTCATACATCAATGCTGTGAAGGATTGCATCCATATCTCCAACCCCTCATTGCAGGTCAGTCTCTTTAGGGCCTTAATAAAGTATTTTTCCTTTCATTTCTAGCTTTGTCCGGAGCCTTAAACCTTCCACACATTGTCCATCAGCAAAATGAAATTTAAATTAAGAGCCCTGTGAGTGGTCAGGTTAATGAAAATGACTCGCTTCATTTTCCTCATTTCATTTTTTTTTTTTCAATTTTCATGGCACAATGTTTAAAGGGGAACTCTTTCTGGAGGTTTTTGTGGCTCCATAAGGAGGTGCATGAGGTCTAATAACTTTGCTCTAGTGATGTCACCTGAGTCAGCGTTGGTTGGGGCTGAAGACTGCAAGTTTGAAAATGAATTAAATGTGAAGGTGTTAGAAAGAAGTGGGCTTACCAGACCTCTGCAGCCCGCTCTTCATCACTGCTTTAGGCTAACGGCTCAAGGCAATATTAGCTAGTAGCAGAAGAAACCGAAATCTCTGATTGGCAGTCGAGTTGCATTGTGGATATAATGCCTGCGCCAGGTTTGGACAAAAAGAAGAGAGCATGCTTCGTATCCAGTGTGCCATGATGATGATGATAATGATAAAGATGATAGAAAACACTTCAGACAGCAAGAGGGAGCTGTTCAATGCAAACCAGTGACACCAGTTTGATTAAGGGTGTGCCCTTAATTTTGAGGAATAACATCACTGAGATACCACTGGTATGAATATTTTACCTGGCAGCAAGAATTACCTTTAATAATCAAGTTTATTATAATATTTTAAGAATGTATTGATTTAAAAGGTCCACAATTTTGCCTAAAACTCCAGTACTCCTCTCCTTCTCACCGCCGTAGCTCATAAAACCTCTCCTTCATTTTATGGGGTTACAGAGAGTGAAAGTGCACGGATTTATGAAGCGAAACATTGGCAGGCAAGCAAGCTCAGATACGGCTATTCTTTTTTTTTTGTTTATTTGCTTTTTCACAAGACAGGATGCAAATACGTTTGAAATACGACCTGGGCGACAATATTCAGTTTTTCATGGTGAAACTAGTAATAAGG
The DNA here is from genome assembly GCA_038501785.1 of Myoxocephalus aenaeus. Lineage (NCBI taxonomy): Eukaryota > Metazoa > Chordata > Actinopteri > Perciformes > Cottidae > Myoxocephalus > Myoxocephalus aenaeus. The sequence continues at coordinate 2,600,743 of JBAMJR010000097.1, forward strand.
AAAGACAAAACCAGACAGCAGATAAATATAAATGCTAGTTATTATGTCACTAATTTAAACCTCATGAAGTGGAAAAGTATTCATATGAAGGCCTTTTAGATTGGTTTTGATTTGTATTGTTTCATCTTTTTGTTGTAGATAATCAAAAATATGATTTAGGGGGTCGTGTTCATTGTTCCACGTGGAATTTTAACCCTGATTGTTCAGATGTGATTAAAAGGGCGGATGTTGTAATGACATACGGTGGTGAGGCATCAAGATAAAGTAAACCCATCCTCTGATTAAGTTCAATACAATGGAATAGAGTACTGGGACGTCTGCATACACAATTGGGTTTTAATCTAAGACTAAATGGCCTGCAGAAACTAAAAGCATGGAGGGCGCATTTGGTGATCAAGTCTCCCAAGGACGCCTCTCTGGCCGTATGCCTCACAGCGCTCTCCTCAGGGCTTTGACGGATGGCACCAGCACCACGGAGTGATAGGCTATTATTTCACTTTGCATTGGATAAATGGCAGTGCCGGCTCCTACCTGTCGCCTGCCTTTCTCTTTCTTCCGTTCTCTCTTTTTTCCCTGTCTCTCTTGCCGTTTGCCATCACAGAGCCGCATAGCAGAGATGAAATAGGATGGATTTTGTCAGTGCAATCTGTTGACTTCACTTTCACATTTCAGATGTGCTACTTTTGGACTTTTTTAGTTTTTCATGCCCTTTGTAGTTGAGGTTGATGAGGAGAGTGAGCGTATGAGGAATAATGACCAACCTGGCCGAGGCCTAGTCATTTGGTACTACTCTGCTCCCCCCCTCCCCCCATCGTCTTTTAATGTGATATGCATTTCTTTTTTCTGGAAAAATGCTTTTATTTTTTGGGGTGTGATCTAATATTCTCTGTCTCTATTTCAGACCAGCAGTATTCATGGTCGCCCTCGCAGTACTTCGATGAGGACAGCTACTCCCCTCCACCCAGGAACATGAAGGGTCTCTCTGGCGGCCGCCCTGCCCAGCTCCACCTCACCTCTCCCAACTCAGCCCACACCTGCGGCCTGGTTGAATGCGACCATTCCCTGGACCATCACCTCCACCATGGCAACTCACGGCCCCCCTCCTACCTCCTCAGCCCCACAGAGAGCTGCCCCCTCGAGAGTCACCACCGCTGCTCCCCGCGGAGCTCCATCCACTCTGAGTGCATGGTGATCCCGGTGTCCATGTCGGCCACCGACCACTCCATGTCCAGTAGCACTTTCCCCCGCATGCACTATGGCAGCGCTTCGCGGGAAAGCGGCGGCAACACTTCTGGCGGCAGGGACTCCCGAGACGACGGTGGCTCCTCCTCGCATGGCGGCAGCGGCAAAATGAACCGAATCCCAGCGAACCTCCTGGACCAATTTGAGAAGCAGATGCCCCTGCACCGGGATGGCTTCCACACGCTGCAATACCAACGCACCTCCACCACAACCACGACTACAGAGCAGCGCAACGAAAGCCCGGGGCGAATACGCCACTTAGTCCATTCGGTACAGAAGCTCTTCACAAAGTCGCACTCTCTAGAAGGTTCCTCCAAAATGAACGGTACCAAAGGCGACTCGCAACGGGACAACTCACACCACCACCATCACCACCACCAAGGCCACCACAAACACAGCAAACGCAGCAAGAGCAAAGAACGTAAATCTGACGGCAGCGGCAAGCAACGCTCGGGAGGTTGGTGGAGTTCGGATGACAACCTGGACAGTGACAGCACATACAGAACGCCCAGCGTCATGTCCCGGCATCCTGTGGACCACATCAGCCACTGCTACTCTGACGCCATGCACGGCCACCTGGCTGGAGACCTGTCGCTAAAGACCTCCAAGAGTAACAACGACGTCAAGTGCTCAGCCTGCGAGAGCATAAGCATGGCACCGGAGGGAAAGTTCATGAAGAGGAGCTCCTGGTCAACGCTAACGGTCAGCCAAGCCAAGGAGGCTTACAGGAAGTCCTCCCTTAACCTGGAGAAACCCATGACACCCACCGACCTCAGGCCCAACCTCAGGCACGACCTCAGGCACGACCTCAGGCCCGACCTCAGGCCCTGCCACTATCTACAGGTGAGTTTGGCTTATTTTGCCATGTGTCAGTTGTGCACATTACTTTATGATGCAATTGATTGGAGAAATTCACATTCTGATAGTTAGTGTATTGAAATGCAAGGCTCTGTGTGTGGCTAGATGATGGGTACTCGGAGGGTTTTGGTGAAAGGAGAAGATGGTGATTTGATAGCGACAAGCAATTGATGATAAAAACATCCATTTCATCTCTCAGTCACTACAGTGATTGAGCTCCCCTTTACCATAATGTAAAATTCATAAGAACCTGAGGCACTGCAGCACAGAAAAAACATCAATCCCAAAACTTAAGCCTGTACAACACAAAGCAATCTTCTTCTACAGGCATCGGCGGCGAGTACACAAGGTAGAAAAGTTGCTCATTCGTTGTTCGTGGCCTGGATATTACAATGTGAACCTGTCCTAAGGCTCAGCGTGTGGCTGGCAGCCGACGTGACGAGCACAGCAGGACAAATCAATTAACTCCATAAATGATCTGCGCTGAAGGGGAAGAACCAGCAATGGGAGAATAAAAGACCAGAGAACTTCGATGCTTCGATTTTGCATAGGTTTCAGCCCTGAGAAAAGGGTTAGCATTTAGCCCATGATAGGCTCTACGGGAGACCCATAGCTCCGCGGGGATCAATTCAGAGCGACTCAGCACTTTACACCAAAGAGTCTCACAGGTTTTATATGCATGCTGGGGGGTATGTGAAAGGGGAAAATAAAAGAAAGCGCTTTTATGAATCCCAAACTGCAAAAGTTGAGAGAAATAGATTCCGTAACAATGCTGCTCAATATACAACGACGTGATGTCTGATAGCATCATGTAAGTACCGCCTCCAGCCAAAATAAAGTGAGCACTTCAGCACATCGGGAGAGACGAGGAGGAGACTCTGAGCTCTAAACAGGAGTGTGTTGTATGGATTAGAGACGGTTGTAAACGGAAAGCCAATACATTACTCAAATCAGCCAATGGAGCCAAGGAAACTACTCAATCTGAGTTTACGTCAACAGAAAATGTTTTAGAGGACTAATTTTGACGAGCGTATTTTTAAACATAACTGATGATCATTTTGAACTGGACAGGCAGTGCACTCATGCACTCAATTTTTTTACAATCCCACTAAGTGCAGTAATCTCTCAATGAGAGAGTCGGGTGTGTTTAGTGCCCTCCCCCAGCTCCTTGCTTACTTTCCATTTGGTCATTCAGCTGAGGTGTCCGAGTCACGGCACGATAAACACTTTCTAAAAATATCCTCCTCCTTCCTGCCGCAGGGCTAAATTTAGCCCAGCATTATCAATCCAATCTGAGCAGGGTGACACATCGTCCCTCCCCGGAGGAGAATCAATGCCCTCTCAGGAAGCTGGGGGATGTTTCCAGGGAGAAAGTTGAGGGCACACGCTGCCGAGGCCTGTGCCTCTGTGGATACGTTCAGATACTCCGGGAAGCCGGCAAAAAGATGGCTGTTTTGGCTCATCGTGGCTACAGTCGTTACCAGACCCAATAGGCAGGGAATGATGCTTTGCACACACCGAGGGGTCACATTGAGACATTTTCCCTTCCTGCGGCTGTATTGGGATTACCTACAACTGTCTGCAATGTACCAACATAAGCTGTATCCTGGGAGAGTGTGTGTACTGAATGTTGGTCTGTGTGTGCGTGAGAGTGTCTGTGTGAGTGTATTTGTGTGTGTCTGTGTGTGTGTGTGTGGGGGGGGGGGGCATTATATGTATCGCACACCAGATGGTTTGATGATGTGCTAGTCACCTTGTTTGCGTCCTTGGTTGGTGATGGAGGAAATGAAAACCTTCTGAAGTGTTGTGAAAGGCGAGGAGACGGCGGAAAAAGAGAACGCGTGACTTGTCTCGCTGAAGTATCTGTTGGTTAATCTCTGTGTGAATGCAGCAGGTGTGTGCGTGTGCAGGTATGTATGAGAGATCGATTAACTGAACATCGGGGGAGACAGGGATAGATTGATATTGGCTGCCCTTTCTCTGAAATGACAAATGTTGCGGGATCAGACCTGGCATTAGCCATCACTCTGTCTCTGGCTAAGTCATTTCACAAATTAGCCCCAATTAGTCCTCCCCATGACACACACACACACACACACACACACACACACACACACACACAAACATAGTTTTCTGTGAGCTTGATATCAGGTGATTGTGGCAAAACATTCTTCCGTTGTTGGCGACAGGCTCACCTGGATGAATTTCAAACTCACACGTACTCGCTCCAAACTAAATATGCAAATACACCTGGACTGCAGCAACAGCTGTGATCAATGCCTCCTGCATCTTCCTTGCACCCAGTCCATAACTTCACTGCAAAATAACTTTGTCTTACTGACAACTCTCAGGCTTGATTAAATCAGCTGCTCCAGCAAACGCTACTCTGCTCTCTCCCTGCATACAGTCCTGTAGTACAAAGGGAGGATTAGTCTTTGATAGTTTTGCTGATAGGGCAATGCGGAGGGATTTAATAAGCCAATTAATTGCCATGTTGGCTTGCCAAAGGTGGAGCTTGAGAGGCAGAAAGGCTGCTGATTAAATTACAAAAGGGAAGCGCAAAGCAGCAGAAACAAAACTGGCACTGTGACGGAAAGCTACAGTAACACCACCACACAGGGGTTCCCTAACTTATTTTATTAAGGCGTTCCCAGACAGCTATCAGGCCTTGAACCTCTACTTAGTAAGATTCTGTCCCAGGAACTCTGGGATCAGACGGCAGTTTGTATCTAAATGTTGCTCATCTCTGTTGCCTGAGGCGACGGCGTGGCTCTGTGGTTACCTCCATGACGGTGGGCATCTGCTCATGTTTGTGTTTTATTACTTCAAACCTTAAATTGACTTCAATTCTAAAAGGAAGTTGTCAGACTACATATGTCTTATTCAGAATTCAGTTGCACTTAGCTCCATCCTCTCGTGTCTTGTAAAGACAAAAAAAGGCAAAAATACAAGATGGCGACAGCCAAAAAATAAGCCACAAACTTGTATTTGTGATGTTGGGCTATATAAAATAAACTGAATTGAATTGAATGACTGAAGTTTCTAGTTATAAGTTGTTTGACACTGAGGCTAAATATTTTGGTGACTGTTAGACTTGGATTCAAAGTTGGTTTCAGAAATAGCATTGTTTTTGCTTCCACTATTATGGAAGTCAGGTGGTCAGTTCTTTCACAGACCTTCCAGTGCATGACTTTTTCCTTTTCCTTTCATCATCGAGCATGTCTATTTACACCCCCCTGCTAACGTCTGAAGGTATGAAGTGTCAGTAAATAAACAAAGCGGATACCAGGCGAACACAGACACTATGTTGCATGTGTGGGCGTATGAATACGTGAACGAGAGAGACCAGAGAGGATGAGTTGGCGGTGGGCATGCGGTAGGTGTTTGGTCATGTAGGGTAACTGTTGGCTAGTAAGAGAGAGAAAAAATAAAACAGCACCTCCTCCACACAGCATATCCATGCAATCCTGTGGGAGGAAATGAGGGGCTGGAGTCTGGTGGGTGGGATTACCAATGATAGAACAATGATGACTTTCTTTCTCTCCCCCCCCCCTCCCTCTCTCCCTCTCTCTTGTCTATCTCACTTTATTTTGTAACCTAATGCAATGACTTATGTTTCTCAGTGGGAGAGGTGCTGTGTATAGATAGAGCCGCAGAGTTAATCAATGAAATGCACTGCTGCACTATTGGCTGAGGCCTGCCTAGCCAGCACACACACACACACACACACACACACACACACACACACACACACACACACACACACACACACACACACACACACACACACACACACACACACACACACACACACACACACACACCGGAACCCCTGTTTGAAAAGATCAAAGCACTGAAAGTAAAGGAAGACCCACACAGCCAATATGCCGATGTGTGCATAATCCTGCTATGAGATGCGTGTGATCCATTTACATTAATTATTGGTAAAGTTGAAGGGCTAAAAGAACTTGACAGTATGTGTAAAGAGTTGTTGTCATAAAAGAAAGGCATATACATGAATACTTTTCCCCAAGTCATTCCTGTTCTTTATTGAGCAAAAGAATTAAAGGAAGTGAAAGTTCTGTTTTTGTGATAATGTGACTTAACTATGGATCTTCACACTTGAGCTGTGAATTTTCATGCCGCTCCCACAAACTTTGGCTCATATTCACAAAGGGCTTCACGTCATTGCCATATTATGAGCTGTTAAACAGAACGGGATGTGGCACATTTGTCTGGGAACAGTAGAATCATCAAAAAACGCCCCAAAAATACACAGAACACTTGGATGCAGGCTCAGCCCTGAATCACATGCCTTCCCTTTGTAGGATCTTTGGTTCATGATGACAAGTGACCATATTTCACCTACGCCGAGCAGGCTGGGACGCCATGTGTGTTTTCACAGCAATCAATAGGGCCGCGCTGTTTTTCTTTATCTGCTCAAGGAGACACGCTACAATCTATTCAGTTTATCAGCGAATCCAAATGAAACAACTCTCGCCACAGCTTGCGCCTGTCCTCTGGCGTTACGTTCATTAATTAGACGTCTAAAAATATCAAACCCCTCCAAGACTTAATTAACCCATCGACTCCATTTGGTAGCTGGTGCATGCCTGTTTTTAGAGGGGAGACAAATTACTTCTTTTTTTTATCAGCGTGTGTGTTTGAGTGTTTGCATGTTTTTGAAAGAAGAAATAAAGAGGCAGTAAGCTGATTTCTCCCAAATTCATGCATGTCCCTTTCTGCATGGCTTTGTCTCAATGTGTGGAAGTGCATCTTTTTGTGGGTCATGTACATTTGCCGTTACCTTCTTTTCGTGATGTAATCCTTGCCGTAACTTTTTCTACCGAGCTTTTACCAAAAGGACACACCATAATCCTGATATAAAACTGCCGGTTTTATTCTTAACAGTACAGCTTTGGAAATGGATAATGTCTATTTTCATATCTCTTTGGATAATAATTGCTTTTCAATTGTTATTTTCCAATAGATGTCATTTGCATCAGAAAGTGATTAGAGTCATTTGCCTGATGCATTAGTGACATTTGGATGAAGCCTATCTACTCCTGACATTTCCCACAGCCAGTCAGCTGCCACCTTGTTGATTGTGAACCTGTGAGTATTGAGTTAGTCACTGAGGAAAGTTTTAGAAAAACATAGAATCAGTACTTTAAGTATAACCACACATTCATATAGTATTTCAATACTAATAGTGGTTGGGAGGCTATTTTAAAGTTCCTCTTTTGTACAGCTCTTGTACAGTCTCACTAAAGTCCAGGGAATATGGACCCAAGTCATATTTAACTTAATGAAATCTAGAGCCGGGTGGATTGGCATGGCGCCAAGGCTGATCCGGCTGCCAGGATGTTAAAGAGACGGATGGATGCGGCGTCAGTGAAGCCTTCAACTTCCACATGGACTGTAAGGATTACTGACAATGTCATATTTTACGGGTGCAAACCATGGACCATGTAAATGCGTGTCCATCCAAAGCTTGTGACCATCGCACACGTCGTCAGCAAAGTGCAAGAAGGAAAACGGGGGAAGAGAGGTGTGTGCCTTTGAGTGACTGGAGAGGGTTTCTGCATCTGTGTGTTGTGTTGTATCTTCTGTGAGTGTGTTTAGACTGAGACCCTGACTCAGCTGCTACTGTTGTTGTATAATAATGTATAATGGCACGTACAATAATGGAACCACTTTTTCCTTTCACACAGAAAATAATTGCTCCACACGATCTGTATTCACAGATGTTCTGTACTATTACATCAGTTACGTGTGTTCTGCTTGGAATGGATCCCAATAAGAAAATTGCCTCTGTGAGCAAAGCATGCCGGACTAATGTCAAAGTGCATTAAGCTCCACTTACAACTGCAGATGGAGTTTTTCCAAGATACTCCGTTTGTCTTCCTGCTCGCTCCACCTTCAACGTTTAGGACTGTGAAATATTCACTCCATGTGTAGTAAAGACGAGTGCAAGTGAGACGCCCCGTTCTCCCTGTGAATGAGATAATGGTGACGCTGACGTCTGGACACTCAATTACCTGGTTTAACGAGCGGGAGAAAATTGCAAAATGTAAACGGCCCGGCTCGTTTTGATGGCCGGTCTCCATGTGCGATAGCTACGACAGGATAGGCAAATATAGCTCCCATTTTCCATTTTCAAGCTGTATATTACCAGTAATTATGATTAACAGCCCAGCCAAATTTATGACATCCTTTCAGTCAAGGTTTTCAGCGGATTTTAACCTGGCCAGACCACAGGAAGCTCAAAGACTGAGCAGCTGTGGGAGCTGTGGGAAGCTTTAATGGGTGTTGATTCATGGTGAAAATGGTCCTGTGAAACTCAATGGTTGGAACTAACTGTGCAAGAGAAATGTCACTTGGAAATGTCATAACACTGGATTTTATGTTTTAAAGAAACGCTCTAGCATTGCTCCATTTATATGTATAGGGTTCAGGAGTTAAGAAAAATCTAATTCCTTTTACAATATATTCAAGACTGTATTATTGTTGTTGCTCTTGTAATGCAGAGGTGGGAATATTTCAAAGTGTCCGATTATGACCTTTAACCTACGGTATTGTGAAGAAACAGGCAACAAGTACAATCTTTCAAAAGGGTAATATATGATGCATAACAATGTCCAAAGACATTTCGCCACTACATATGGAGATATGTTCCTCAGGAACTGATGAAACTAAAGCAGAAATACATGGAAAGTTAATAATGTACAAACATTCATCAGGCAGCCTAATGTTGCTTTGTGTAACAGCTTTATAAAGTGATAATATGAAGTGACCAAAACAATCTTTTATTGCATTAACTGTTGACACTCCCCATGCCACCCAGGTGCCCCAGGATGACTGGGGGGGTTACCCTGGCGGTGGAAAGGATGACGAGATCCCTTGTCGTCGGATGCGGAGCAGCAGCTACGTTAAAGCCATGGGGGACGAGGAGAGTGGAGAATCAGACTCCAGCCCCAAAACATCGCCTCAGAAGTTGGTGCGACCTGACGCCCTGGTCAAGGCCATCATCAGACCCAGGGAACTGCTGGACTCCCAGAGGTACAACACATGCAACTTTAAAAGCTTAATCGTGTTGTGCTCTTCTTTCTTGCATGTCCCTGTTTATGTATTCAGCTCACCTCGAAGGTCGATGTCGCCAAGCAAACCTTGTCCATCGTGACAACTCTCATTTTGTGTCTTGAAATCTTAAAGTTACCCTGTGGACAGGAACACAGGATATGAGTGTAATTATATCATAAAAAACGTTTATGCCCATTGATTTTTGTGTTCCCTGGGGAGGATTCCCTGGGATCCAAACTGGGCACACTGAGGTTTGTGATACTACCACTTTGTGTGCCACAGACATTATTATCATGTAATCGTTCCAGAAAATGTCTGGAAATATCCCGTATTAAAATATGTTTGTGTGTCGTAATGTAATCTCTGAAAAATCCTGAAGATTTGAATGTTCTCAACGTCTGTGTTATGTCCATGACATGCCGCTTTCCGTGTTCCTATTTTACATTTGAACAGAACACCTTTTGGTCCGCTTAATATTTGTTCATGTTTTGATCATACTTAATTATTTGCTTTGTTACATTTCCTGTTGGCGGTCTTCCTGTGCCAGTAGTGCCCCACCACTACATCAGTGTCAAGCACTTGAATCCTGTCCTCATTAGAATCCCTTCCTGCGAATTCATATTGTGTCTTCAACTGTAAGAAAGTGTTCAGTAAAGGTTCTTCTGGGATGTGTCCCATTAAATAGTGAGGGGCTTTAGTTGTGGTTACTCGGCGGCAGTAGAAAACGCTTATAAGAGGATTACATGATAAGACAAGCTGAAGACAATGTCACATAAAAATGTACACAAGCAACTTTGTTATGGAGAGATACATGCAGAGTTACTACGATTACAGCATTAACACATCCACTCAATGAGGATGAAATAAGATAATAGAGCACTTGCACCAAAAACAAAGTAACCTCACCTGTGGTAAGACCAGGCAGTATCCTGCTGACTTTGTGTCAGCAGGATGTCCTGATTACTGTCTGCTTATCCTTCTGCTCCGTATTTGCCTCACCTTCTGTTGCCTCACATCTGTCTTCATCTTTATTTTGTTCATTTTCAGTTCCAGTTCACTTCAACGTGGCAATAGGTAAACACCAGCCACAAACGAAAAAGATGTCGTCATCACCTGGCACTGGTTGTTACTCATAAGGTTGTTGAAAAGCATATGTTTCCTATTATTTCCAACAGTTTTTACATGTTCATATTTCAATTAATGTGAAACTATTAATATGTTACTTATCTTCTTATTTTACTTCCTATTGTGGTTTTAAATTGCATTGCTGCAATACTTCGGCCAACAAATGATTGCATTGTGCATGGTTGATAAAAAAAAATCTTGACTTTTGTTCACTCTTCAAAGGGACCTGTTCTTCTTTGTTCGCAGCCGGTGAAAACAGAAGTCTATTTTAATTATTTAAGTTACAGTTTAAAAATGTCCCAGGCCTGCTCTTTCAAAACACAATCTTTTTAATGTGCATTTGCTGTGCTTTGTGAGCCGTGTATATTGAGAGCATTTACTAGTCACGGTTTCAGAGTGGAGGTCCACATCAACGGCTTTTAGCCGCACCGCAAAGAAGGCCTGGTTGTCGTTGTCATTTCTAGACGGTTGGATGCAGCTTTTCCTTTTATTATGCATTCCTATTGGAGAGAACTTTCGAAGTAACTTCCACTATGCTTGAATGACTCCCATAAGCTCTTCTTGTGTTAATCAAAGACATGTGGCCAAAACTGCAAGTTTGGTTTTCAAGGAATATGCTTTTACAATTTGTTGTAGGCCTCCCTCTATTTATGACATGTATTAGAAGCATCTGTTTTCTCTCCCATCAACTAGAACCAGTGTGTGTGGGATTTCAAATAATCCAAAAGTATTGACAAAAGAACTGCAGCTTTTGTGCTGAAATAGAAATATGTTTACTTTCTTCAGGCTCTCCTGTCAGAGTCTTGATAGAAAAGGAAATATAATTTTTTCTTGGACAACTGGTATTACTTGGTTGTGCTTGAGTGTCTAAAAACTGGCAGAATGATTATTGCATCAACTTCACAAAGTGCATTTAATTAAATTAAATGTTAAGTAAATAGAAGAAAAAAAGAAATGAATAGATGTATACTGTGTTTATCCACTCACAACAGTGACTGGAAATACAATACTATAGGACTATGACTGCCAGAATTAACTTTCAAACGGTTTTGGATGCTGTTGCTTCGTCTGTTGGAGCACAATGTGAGTATCTCTATCTATTTATTTTCTCCTTCATGCCGCATGTTTTACTCAGGGAGGGTTTGCTGGACTGTGTAGAAAACCTCTTCACAGGCCTGCAGCAGAAATGGGCACTGTGTGTCTGTTCTGCTTCTGGTCTGCACGAGCCCATGGGCACACAATCTGACATAAACTGTGGACGTTATTCAAGAACGACCTTGTGTCTGACCTCAGTGTAGAGCGTGGCCTGTGACTGACACGTAGCTGCAGTTTGGGATGTCACACAGTCACAGCACGAGACAGTGATACACAGACCGAATAACACTGATGATTCCCTCACTCCACGCGCTGCCGACCCTGTGCTCATTGCCATTCAGCGGAGGTTTTTGAATTGCTTCTCTCTCGTTGAGAAGCGCATTTTTCCTGGAAGCTCGGAAACCGCAGCGAGCAACACCCACAGAATCCGCTAAAACTGTTAACCTGACCCTGATGAAAACACACAAACAGAATAAATGATGAGCATTTCTGGCAGAGTGTTTGTGACGTCTTTCTGCACGGTGACAGGAGATAGAAGAGGGGCAGCAGAGATATTCAGCCTTTACAGTCCTAGGCAACAGGCGATAGCATACTTCCATAATATGCCAGTAATTCATCCCCAAGGATATACAATGACCAATCGAATGTTATTGATTGTGATCAGGCCGGACCATAATGATATCTGTCAGAGAGGATGCAGTCGTTTGGCCTTTTCAGCTCTTTTAGAGTGCGAGGTAATGTATGAGGCAGCTACAGTATGGTATGCTCATTTTCTCACCTCTTGCAAAGCTTCCCCTGGCTATCCATTTTGGATAGCTGTAAACAGTGAATGAATTATGAGGATTCAACAGCAGGAGGGGTTATCAGTTGCCGTTATTGCACTCTAAGGCCCCTCTAAATAATGTCTCACTCAGTGCTCAGGCCGAGGGTCTACTGGGCTCAGCTAGAAGGAAGGTATTGACCAGCGTGGATCAGCCGCTGTGGCCTGCGTCTGAGTCCATTGACAGAAGAAGAGTCCTGATACACTGAACCCACTAAGAATGCCAAAATATGGTCTCTTTGCTCTTGAATTAAATGGAGACGTATCAGTTCGTGCATCCTCGGAAATAACAGTTTTTTTCTGAATGCATGAGATTAATATTAGCTAAAGGCAGATATATATTTATACATATTGATATGGGCGTGTGTGTTTTAACTAGAATAGTCAAAAGATACGTGTGTGTGACAAGTTGATTTTTCATCTGTAAAATAACACGCTCAGTTGGTCACAACTCTTTAAATAGCTAATTTATGAGATAAGATAAGCTCACATTGTATTGATCCCTGGAGGAAAATCGTTCATTACAGCGGCACAAGAAGAAGACCAGTGAGGTTGATAGGTTGACAGTTGTTTAAGGCGCTAAAATTTAAAATCACCCATTTAGACAAAGATATTCTCAATCTTTTATAACTCTGAAGTGCATACGCTCTTGGCACCGTCGCGCTGTGATTCATATCTGTCACTGTCTTGAGTTCCCCACACATAAAAGGCACCACGGATGCCACCTGACATGAGAGCTCTCATGCTATTATGGTTCATTGAGCTTGTTGGGATGGAATTAGATTGGATTCAAGACAGACATGGTGCAGGTTGGATTTCCTCTGCTCTTGTACCAATTTGATGTCCCGCGGGGCCATTCAGACAGGCCAAACACAAATTTGACAACATCGGCTCCCTGAAGCAAATCATGTTAAAGTGAGAACAGGCTGTCAGGTTGTGTCACCTTCCTCCATCTTTCCCCCTTTCAAGCTCTCTGTCACTCTCGTGGTTGACAGGTTGGCTTCTTTGTTCGTCTCACCAATAAATAATACATCACAGTCACAGGCTCACTGAGCTGGAACAGCCCGTGCACCAGAAGGAAAGTTAGACGTCAATGATTGTTTTAATTAGTAATCATTTACACCCTCCAAGCCCCCGTTCCATTGCAACTTAACCCTGGGGTCCTGTACCTTCTGTGAGCTGCAGCTATGATGACTTGAATATGAATCAGCTTTTTTTTGTGCCATCGTAGAACCTGCCAAAGATGTTTAAACATATTAACGATGATGATGGGAACGGAATGACATCTGGCAAATTTACCTATTAACCAACAGCATAATGAGTCCTTGAGTAAATCTGTAATGATATGTTGAGTATGATAGCAGGTTGCAATGACACACATGCACAGAAGAACATCATCAAATTAAAATCCATCTCGGGCCACTTCACGTCTCTTTAAATGCCTTTGGCCCGGTGTCTAAACGCCACAAGTCAATCAATCCCACCCATTTTTGACAGTCTCTAAAATAACTCACATTTGTTTGCCCCCCAGCTATGATTAGATTCTTGAAGTACCATAATTAATCAGAGTTAACACTGGCAAAGCATTCGATAATTCCTGATTTGACATATTGTAATTACTCATTTCAGCATTAGGGATGAGGATTTTCCCCTCAGATCTCAAGGTCAAAGGCAGAATTCCCCACCATTGATTTGTGGCTGCGTGGGACGTGTCATGCATAGTTATCTTACCTTTCTGTCGGGCAGGCTTTTTCATCAACACCTGTTTGCATCCGCTTTGAGTGGAACACTTAATACCATGTCAAAGATTGATCAGGCTACCTAATGTCCCTTTCAGAAAGATGTCAACTGCTACATTGATCTTTGGGCTCGTGGATTGAATGGAACATATACAGTATACCTGAATAGAAAGAGTTGTGTATGTTTTACAAGACAGAGTGAGTCGGCTATGAATACACTCAACGCAAAGTTTAGTAAACACATCAACTGTTCATGCATTCCCTTCATGTGACAAAGTAATTATTCTCCATAGGGCGTTGCAGTGCATTTTGTCTGTCAGGAAGAAAACTATAGAGACTAGCAGACACAAGTCTCATTCTCGTGCTCTCAAATTTGTACTTGTGTTAGCACTATGTCAACCCTTCTTTCAAAATCTTCTTCGTCCTTTGTCCTTGTTCCTTCTGTTCTTTCAATCAAATGCCGTGCTTTCAACATTTCTCCTCCGAAAATTCGCTCACACCAGCTACTATCGGGACCGGGCTTTGTTTAACCACAGACAGAGTACTTTCATTGGCAGCGTGAAAGGCAGAAAGTGTGAGATTCCCATCATCCCTTGCCTTAATATTGGCCAACAATGGCAGTGCATTAGCACCAATCAGAGACATTAGAGGAAATTTGCTCTGGCGTGATTTGATAAAGGGCCAGCGCTTTCTCAAAACAGCCTCCCTTCACTCAACTGACGATAATAGATATTTCTCCAGGCATGGATGGATGAAGTACGCCTCAGTTATGCCTCAGCCGGTGCACTTATATCTGATCTTGTCAGCTATAAAGCTTGACTAAGTTTCATTGCTCGGGGAAGGATGTTTATTTTTATTCTCACTTGGCTCAATTAAGCAAATCTAATTAGCCACATAGGGGAAAAATGTTTTTTATGATGTAGTGTAATTGTGTTTTGTGTGCAGCATTTCATCATCAAGTGCTTTGTAATAATTTTGACCACCAAGTCAGTGGTGGTGGACAGTTGTGTGTGTGTGTGCGTGTGCGTGTGCGTCTGTGGTGCAAGTGTGTAACTGTGTCTACTGGGAGACAAAAGTCATAATACACTCCTCATAATATTGTGCTTCATGTTATATTTATAAGATATTGCCATGACCAGCGTAATGTAACCGTAACATTACTTGAGGCCCATGTTGGACACTGTATTACCCTAACGTTTGCAGCATATTGGTGAAAACTCCCAAGCAAACATTCAGTTCACCACAAATCCCATAGAGGGACAGTTCCATTAGACTTCTGCCCAGTGACGTCACATCCATCCAACTCCCACTTGTGGGACCCAGTAACTCTGTTTTCTTCTCTACCCACAGCTCTTACCGCCTGGATAAAATCAACAGTGACATGCGTAACTACATCACCAATTTTGCTGAAGACTTAAGGTGAATACAGGCTCAGCGCCACCCCTCCCCTTACCTCTCTGTTGCTGCCATGTTGCAGTGGTCAGACGTCGGAGCCAGCTGGCTTGCAGCCCTCCTGACATACCCAATATGAACGCCTCACAGAGCAAACACTCAGGACCAGTCAATGAGAGGTCACCTGGGGAAGCCAGCTCATACTGGCAAAGGATAAGGCACTGTTCAACACAAAATAAATATGATTTGATTCGCCGCTATACATTACAGCGGCGTACTTCTTCCCATTTACAGGTTTGTTACTTTTACCACTTCACAAACGTAATCTCTGGGCGTTTCTGCTCTCAGGTTTCTTTGGCTGTTAAGAAGGTTGATATTACTTTGCAAACACACACTGCCTTGCTTCAGCATTACAAGATGGATTGGGGGACTTTTAATCATGCTGGCGTTTTCCTCGCTGCCAAACACCAGTGTTTATCTCTATAAAAAGCCCTGAAACTGCTTACTCATCTCTGCCTGCCATTAGAAATGGATCTGGTGGAGGGAAACTCACGTTGGTATCCTTAATGTGACTCGCATAACATTCTCTAGTTTACTTAAAGTGCCTTTGTTTCCCATGTTTTTCTATTTGTCTTCTCTCCAGCAGATATCAAACCGGGCTTGGGTTTTTCGAACTTCCCTGTTGCGCTGCTGGGGTAGCACATTTAATTGACCTGGCTCTCTGAAGTGCTTGCTCACTAACTAGCTCCTGTTTTGCATTTCCCTCATTTCCAAGCATTGATTGTGTGTTTCAGCACAAGAGAAATCGAACATAGTGGGGAGAGAAACAGAAAAAGAGAGAGGCTCCCCTCTTGGGAGACCAAATGTCATAACCGTCTCCTTAAGTTCAGGTTGCCCAGAGGAGAACACTTAATTGTGTTTGTCATCATGTTACCGCTGTAGCCACTGGTCATACTGCTTTGGTTATTTGTGAAGTTATGTTTTATTGACTTGCTGAAGAAATCATCACCATGGCTGAAGTCCCACTCCCTTGCTGCTTCTCTTTTTCTCTCTCTGTTCAGTCAGAGCTACCACTTGCAAGCCACCAGGGACATGCACCCGAGCATTGCCCTGGATCCCTCTGCCAACTACAACTCTCCCAAGTTTCGCTCCAGGAACCAGAGCTACATGCGGGCAGTCAGCACCCTCAGTCAGGCCAGCTGTGTTAGCCAAGTGAGCCAGGTGAGTCTGCACCCTTTCAATTAGGAGAGCTTTTCAAATCCAAAACCTGTAATGGGGAGCAGTACCCCGAGGAGGTCCCAGGGAGTCTTCAGTGAAATTAATTGGAATAATTCCACCTCAAAGTTGTTCATTTAAAACCACAGTCCAAGAGAATGACTGTCCTAAACATAATTTTAGCTCTCTTTTATCTTTTAGCGTTTTTCAATACACACGCATACATTTTTTCTGGCTTCATTTTGCTTACACATATTTTATGACAGTTCATTGCACACTGTTTATCTGGATAGATTAAACAACTCCAACAGGGGTTGTTGAGATATTCATCTCCCTCTTAAAAGAGGGCCATATTGATTTGTTCCGAGTCTTAAAAGCTAAACTCCTAACTCAAAATCCCAATAAAATAAGATGTTTATCTTTGATTCTTGATATTGCCAAGCAAGTCAGTACCAAAGACATTACTAGATACATCCAACACATCTGTAATAAAAAACAGAAATACTTCTGGTCAACATCAACAACAAATATTTTACAGCAAACCCTCTGATAAGGTATGACCTTGATTTCATGAAAATGTGCATCATACTGTTTGGTTGTATTCACACAAAGTGAAATATACTGCAGTAAAATGAACTAGCCTGCAGGTTATCTTCTAGTGTGGAAATATAACAATATGACAATTGTTTGTGTCATTATAAAAACACATTTTACATTGTTTTCTCTGCTGTCTTTTGCCTATTAAAACATGTGCATTTGCATTTGATTTTAGCAACAAGACTTGTTTTTATTCTAATGGAAATTGACAGAGAACACAATGTGAGGTTTTTACAACCGACCAAATAATTTCTCCAGATAAACAAAGCAATAACCCCACAATGGAGGAAGCACGCTTACGGCTTTTGTGTCTCACAGGTGAGTGAAACAGAAATAAATGGCCAGTTTGAATCAGTGTGCGAGTCGGTGTTCAGTGAGGTCGAATCCCAGGCCATGGAGGCTTTGGACCTGCCCGGTTGCTTCAGAACCCGGAGTCACAGCTACTTGCGAGCCATCCAGGCCGGCTACTCCCAAGACGATGACTGCATCCCCCCCATGGCGTCCACTCTCACCTCCACCATCAGGTCTACCACAGGTAAGGGCATTTTGACATTCATTTAATTCACACAGTTCAATGTGTGACATCCTGGATGTGTTGTTTTTTCTTAGAAATTAACACCAAAAGCTTACATTTGTTATTAACGTGTGTTAATGGATGAATACAGTTAGTGTCAAACAGCTTCACATCTCTGCATGAATCACTCTTGTATGTTTCCATTGTTTTTGATGGACGTATGATTACCGTAGCTACCACTTGTGAGCTGTGCTAGTTCATCTAACTGTATTTTGGATACAGTGCTTCATCTGCTCATCCATTGGATGCATCAGAGAGTAAAACTATGAACCCTATTGAAAATCACAAATGGAAATTGTCTGAAGAAAAAAATCAGGTCAGGATATGAACATGACTGCTTTTTCCGCAACATTTTGGAAATCTGGCTTTCTTTGTGGTGCACTTTTGAATTTACACACAGCTTTATTGCGAACAGGGCAAAGAAATGGTGAAATTGCAGTATGCAAAGTATGCATTGTTAACTTGTAAACCCAGTTTATACTATCACAGCATATACTATGAGGTTTCTTCGCACACAGATTTTTCACTTCACACAAATTATTTTATATCATTGCAAAGCTCATGTTTACTCACAATGAGATCACATTACAGAAGTGCACACTATTGTGTCTAGACCTGGATAATGAATTATCTAATGCTGACGATGAATATACCGGTAACTGAACTGTCACACTGGTTAGTCACATATATAATATCACATGTGCAAACTTGTTACAATAAATCAAAAGTTACAGCTGACACGTGCATTAATTTCCAATACTGAGCCGTGATTATAAATTGTAAGCTTCTGGTGGTTTCAACAATTCCCGTGATTGCTGGCTTCACAGAGGAAATGATACGACCTTGTGCCGATGAAGAATGTTGGAAGAAAAGAAGAAAAAGTGTCCGGATGAGAAGTCTGAGCGGATTCCACCTTTTCCCACTGTAGATTCATGAACTAACAACATCAGTTGGACTATAAAAGGGAGGGTTAGAGGTGTGGCCATCTGGAGCTGTGCTTATGATCAATTATTCATACCTATAACTGTTTACTTTCACTGCTTTCTCAGTAAACTCAAATATCTTTACATTTTTAGGATAGAGAGTTTGGTATGTGATAGATTTTGTCAATATTTTGGACATGGGGCAATTGGTGCTGCGAATCAATCTGTCAAACTGGACCTCACTTTTTCAATAGGGTTCATACTATACTTCCTGATTGATGGGAAATGGTTTGGAAGCTTTGCTCATCTTTGCCTCTTTTCATTGCACAAAGTACACATTTCTTTACCTCGACTGAAAGCAGACGAGCATGCAAGGATTGTTCTTACACCTCATTTATTAGAAATATTGTCCATTCTCTGTGATGTGTTTCGGGAGTTAGGAGTTTCAGCTTTGTGCATTGAAAAGATGCAAAGAATGCATGCTACAAATTAAGGTTGAGAAGGCAGTGTAAACCATTAATGGAAATGAGTCAAAATGGGAGTACTTTCCCAGTGTTACACTGGTTTTCAACACCATAATCGATAATGATATTACAGATGATATAAATTCGAGAATAAAAATACTTTTATACACATCTGCAGTGTATTGATGGGTGAATTGGGACAATAATCACAAGGTTAGCACTTAGTTGTTGTAGATTTCTGCTAGTATCTTATTTTGACTCATGGCATTCAGTGCATGATTTGATGTTACTGCTTTGTAGCAATAAAAAGCACATTATCTCCAGCTGCTCACACCTGTGGCCATATTACAGAGACGTATTCATATTTGTCTTCCAGATAGAAATTATGTGCAGGAAGACTCATGTTTACCCGACCAGGCCAGTGTACTTGAGGATTTGGCAGACACGGCCCCTTTGGCTCATGATGATCTAGGCTGCCCCATCAGAAGAGACAGACTTTACCAACAAGATAACATGGGCGCAACAGCCAAACCTCTGTCTGGACCACCTGTTTCTCCAAGCCTCTTCAGATCTCCAAGATCTAGTGCCCCAGAACGGCCATCACCAAAAGCCATCCAGGCCAGTATCAAAGAGTCGGCTACCTTGGCTGCAGCTATCAGCATGCAGTGGAAGGAAGAGGTCTCGGCCATGCGTCGAGAGCTAGCCGATCTAAGGAGAGACCTCTGTGTAGAGCTTCGTGCTTTCAACAGTAATTTCAACACTTTCACGCAGCATTACAACACTTGGTCTCCCCATGGTGGCACCATGGCAGCTGGAGCTGGGGTAGGTTTGGGTGGACGGGTTGGGGCAGGAATAGGGACAGGACCAAGGGCAGGAGCAGGAGTAGATGTAGGTGTAGGTGTAGGGGCAGGAGGACTTGGAACCTTTGCGGCAGATGGAGGCACTGGGGGAGCTAGAGAGAAGAAACCCCAGACATCAAAAGTATCTGTGGGGACCCAGGCCAGAAGCAAGATCCTGGTCCGGCAAAGCACTGCAGATGCAGCTGTCAATTGTCCAGAGGAGAAGGAGGAAAAGAAAGGTGCCCGCAGAAATCTGCCAAAACAGCTCTCTATGGACCCAAGCATTCTTGCCTGTCCACAGTCAATGTATGTAGAGAGTGCCATACCACTTTCTTTGGATCCTATACTTCCAGGCTCTGTTAGGGCAGCAGAACCAGAGACATTTGATTTGACTGCTCTGCACTCTAGAGCCAACCCAGAAACAGAACTAGAGCTACCAGACAATGCAATTGTGAGTTCCTCTGACATGGTCACTAATGAGCGAGTCACCACTCACGGAACAGTGCCAATTTCCTCAGAAGCAGCCCTTGAGAGCCCACAGGATTCTGTGACAGTGGAACAAGAAATGCTACTCACTCCACAGCTAATAGCTATAGGCCCATCTAATGAGTCCCATTCAGATGCTGAACCCTCTCACCCTGATGACATGAAATCCACAGACTCAGAACTAATTGAAAGAGATAAGATACCGCTACTATATCCAGTTCCTGTAGTTACTGTGTCTCCACCCGAGGAACCGGATTATGACATCATGTCAGATTCAGAGCCTCCAGATCCTATCACTGTGGAAGAACTAGATCCAGTGTCTCAAAACCCTGCTGCAGTGTATTCACCATATTCGGGATTAGATGATCCAGGTCTTGCAGACCAAACTGAATTAGAATCAAGATCAGATCTACCAATAGTGTCCTCATCTGACCCTGTTAGTCAAGGCCCATTCTCAGTCTGTGATGCACCCACACTTGATCTTGATACTGCTACATTATGTAATTTAGAGACTGACATCATATGTCCATCCATTGTGGTGTCAGAGTACCCTGACACAGATTCTCCTACAAGTCCAACTGATGGTGACACAAATCCAGATCCCATTATCACCTTTCCAGATTATCCTCCTGCCCCTGCCCCAGAGCAAATGACATCGGCCTCAGGCTTTGCTTATACTTTAGTAGAAACTCTACCCAACACTGACCCAGAGTCCCAAGACTCGGAGTGGCCACCCCTTCCTGAACCACTTGATACCACCCCTATATATCATGCCGATCTGGTCCACTTTGATTTAGTCATGCTGACTTCCCTTGATCAAGATGATCTTGACTCTGTGTTCATGGACCCTGAACCAGATCCGTTTGACCTGAGTGTTGACTCTCCACCTATTACAGAGTATTTCGATCCACCCTTCTACCAATCAGATTATCCAAGTTCCCCCCTACCCACTGTTGACCTCCCCACAGTGTGCCCCTTGGATCCTTCACTGTCAACAGAATCGGTCTGTTTGGACCCATCTATGGAGTATCGCTTAGCTCACATGCTTCAGGATGTACCATCAGAATTACATGAGGTCTCACTACCACAGGTCACTGTCACAATATCCCCTCCTAGTTCAGTATCTCCTGATACATCATTGGAAATAGACTTTGGACCCACAAGTCCAGCCACAGACCCCCTTCCACCAGGTACAGATTCATCACCACCAGATCTCCAAGACATACCCTCAGTGGACCTTGCACTCATGGAGCCAGATGATATGATTGCAGAAACCCTGGAGTATATGGCTGAATCCCAGGAGTATGGGAAACTTGTGGAAGCAGAGACCCCAGATAGTCCGGAAAGGTCCTCAAGTGAGCAGGCCTTTCTGTGGAACAGGTGGCAAAGGAGGGGCCAGAAACAACACTTAATGCACAGGAGTGGCAGCGTGGAACTCTGGAGCGGGAGATATGAGTACAACAGTGCAGAAATCACATACGTGTCTCTCACTCTGTGAGCTCATACCTCATGCTCAGCAGACAAAATGTAGCTCAAAGTATATTTATAGCTCACGGTTTGTAGCTGCCAGTATGCTGTAGTGCATTGTGCAGATCTAAATGCCATGTGAGCATTGGCATTCAAAGAACTTCCTCATACACAACCCTGCAGTAATATTCCATGAAAAAAGACTGCATTTGTAGCAGCAAAAAGAATGTCAAGGATTTCACCATACTGCAAGAATGCGATGAACCCTTGGTGATGATAAATTAACTGAACAACCCTGCTTTAAAGACATTTATTGAAAGCAGTATGATTTTCTTTTCTGAAACTGTTGTCACCACTGATGTGAATTACCTTCCAGGACAGTACTGCCTTTTTGAATCATTGGATACTCTAATAATGAATGTTCTTGTTCTGTCAGTGTATTACATCAAAGACATTTTACACATCTATTTTAAGAGACTCTTTTTGAGCTGTGTTATATACTACAAGATGGCCTAATGTATACAAGTTCCTGACAATCATTGCAATGATGATGGAAACTTTCCTTTCCTGTACTTATTTTTGAGCTCTCTGTTTATTGTCACTTTAGAGTGGAGTAAAGTAAATCTTTGCAGTTATCATATAACTATAAGAACATACTGTTTACTATGTGAGCTGTTGGATGGACTCTGCAGGTATAAAGAAAAAGGGTGTGATGCTGTGGAATGATGTTTTGCACAAGCCTTGACTGGGCTGGAATATTGTACTGTTAACAGAAAATAGAAAGTAACTTCCATTATTTAAATTCAAGCTAAAATATGGCAAACCAGTACAGTTATGTAGCCACTTTGTACACGCAACCTCATGTTACACATGCGCCTACATTTTACTACCAAACATACTGCATATAGGCATATAAGTAGAAGTAGAAAGATGCATTTATCAAGAAAATACACAATAAATTAAATGTGTCTGCTAATCTGACTATAGTAATAGCAGGCCTTGTTGAGAGATGATTTTTGTTTATGTAAGATATCATCTCAATGCTCAGGAATCAAAGACTAAGAATTTAGTACTGGGACATAAGTGTAATGACATGTTGAATTGTGCTCCTTCCTGAAAAGAGGTGTACAACATGTGGCTATTTCTATGTGTGACACTGAATGATGAAAATTATGTTGAAATGGTGCATGACAGATGGCCTCAATATTTTGTGCATTTCATATACAGTGCCTCATTGTAAGTATTTGGTTCTGTTCATTGTTTCATTTTGATATTCAGTGCAATTAAAGGAGCCTACATACCACAGAATACAAAAACTTCTGCTACCAGCAATGAACAACTAAAAAGCCAGGCAAATCACAAGATATATCTGTGCTATCTGTCCAATTAATGGGCTCTATATGGAATCGCCCACTGAAGTCTGTGCTCTAATAAAGTGTGCTGGAACAAAAAGAATCTTTCAGTTGAACATCAGTGAGCCGCCAGAAAAGGATTTTCCTGTGTGTTGTTTTGAATTGAATATGTGCAGAGCACTTTATGGAAGTTTTCTAAATTGACTGAATCTGAAAGGTTTTCAAAGAGGTTGGAAGTTAATTAGGTTGTATTGTTGTATTCTTTTTGCTAATTTCACCGGCATCAAAGGCACCCCCCTTTCCTCCCTGGACCGTGCTTAACTTTTCATTTGCGACATGTCTGTCTAAAAGTAGCACATAATTGACCCTGCACTGCAGTGACATTGTGTTTAAGATATAATCCAAATATAAGGACAGTCATGCATCAAGAGATATGCATATAATAACTTTGGAACTGAGGTAATGATGCTGATGCGTAGTTCTGAAAATGTCTGCTGAATTTAATTTAGATTTTGTAGAAAAAACACACCAGCGGACTTTGTTTTTGCTAGAACACAAGATTTACATTCTGTTATTAAAATGCTTTACAAGGAAACCAATAACCTCAGTGGCATGCCAGAGGAGTGAACTGCTCTACTGCAGTTCACATAATTGTTTGGATTGCTTTCCGCATATATCTACTTTCCTTTATTGGGAATGTCATCCAGTTTAAGGGGAGTGTAATTGCAGAGACATTCTCAATTACAAGGTCAGATTGGGATCATGATCTTGCACCTCAACAAGCACTTGCGACATAATACATACATAATGATAATGATGCGTTCATAAAAACGGAAATGAAAATGCATTCTTACCCTATCACAAATAAAAATGCCTTTATTAATATGCCATACTGTTATCAAGAACATAGCAGTAAAATGTATCTAAAATTCAGTTACATTTTCAAGAAATAATCTCAACTCATACCAGCCTGGTAATATAAATTGATGCCTGGTTTGTGTGGATCACACAAGACCAACTTCTGCAACTGTACTGCTACACCACGGAAGTACACTGGACCTTGACAGGAGTCGGCTTTCATTTTTATATTTGGTCAGTGGTAAGACCATGTTGGGAGCAGGGTCATGAAGCCAGGTCAGGTGATGTGTGTTGACCTATTTACGCCAGCCTCTCTGCGTCCATCTGAAAATGGGAGACAATAAACATCAGATATGTATAATCCAAGTAAACATTCAAAGAAGAAAAAACAGGAGCAATTGTGTGAGTGCTGGTTACTTGATGTAGACTCTGCGTATGTTTTGTGTGGATAGATTGTACTCGTTTGGGCAGAAATGCCCACTTTTCTGAATATCCACCCCGCTCCATTGTTTTCAGGGATCCAGTTCTGCCTCCCCTCCACCTGCAGCATTGATCGGACTCTCCAACAAACCCCAGGTAATCCTGCTACCTGGGGCATCCTCCATTGCTCCGTTTCAATGCGAGAGATTGAAATGAAACACAGGTTGTCTTCGAGCAAGTTGCTGTTCAGCTCATGATTAAATAATGAGTATGCAATTACTCACACATTTAATGAACTACTAGTTACCATGCAGTGAACAAGCAGCAATATTCTAACTAACAATTAGGAGTTTATTGAATATAAAATGACTCGCACTACATCATATCCTCCTCCTTTTGTTTGACACTGTAGCCATGACAGAGCTCAATTTTTAAAAGTGTTTTCTTCGCTATCACTTGACCATATTTATGATAGCGCCACTTTCTGAAACCTGCCTGGAACGTCCCTCCATCACAAAGTCTGCAATATCAAACGAGTGCCCATACACACACACACACACACACACACACACACACACACACACACACACACACACACACACACACACACACACACACACACACACACCAGCATGTTTCCATTATTGGCTGCTGTTGTGCATGTAAGTGAGCCGTCTAGTCGATGATAAGCTGATTTGTTTCCATGCAGGGTGAGGTTAAGAGCACAGTGGAATGCGTCTAACTCAGTGGTTCTCAAACCTTTTTTGTCACACCCCACTTTGGAGGAAGAACAATGTTCTTGCCCCACCGCCCCAATAAAATTGCAACAAAATGGTCTATGCTGAATTTTTATTGAAATAGGTTTTTGTGACTCCTCCATCCGTGCTTTTTCAAATAAGAGTATAGAGAAAATTGAAACTACTTTCAAGTAAACCAGATTGCTCCATCAGACAAAAAACAATAAAATGTGCAATCACTTTGTTAGAACGCAAATACAGTTCTATCTGTGCAAAAAAATAACTAATATTTAGAGAAAAGAAATAGCTTATTGTGGCTGCAACTGAATATATTTCAAGATAATAACAATAAAGTGCAACCTATGAAAAACTAAACTAAACAAGTTCAAATATTTGGCAATAAAGAGTTTTACTGAGTTTTGCACTGAATATCTTTTCAAGATAATAACAATAACGTTCAACCTGTGCCAAACAGAATGAGTGCAAATATGTGAGCCATCACGTTGTATCAGCATTAGTGGCTGCAGTGAGCTGCTTTCCTCTACACATCTTTTTAAAACAGGGTTGTAGATTTGATACAGCCTCTCTCAGTTCATGCTCAATGTTGAACTTAGATCTGTATTCTGTTTTGAGAGACGCAACAGCACAGAGATCGGCTTTTGGCAAGACGGCAAGCGTTTCCACGAAAGTACAGGCATTTCGCCATGTATTTATTAATGACGTCTTATGTTCGTGTACTTTTGTAATATGTGAAGTTCTCAATAAAGGTCTTGAAATAAAGACATTCTGCATTTCCCCCCTGCGCCCCACCTGTAATACCTCTGTGCTCCACTATAGGGGTGCGCCCCACAGTTACAGAACCACTGGTCTAACTGGTGACATGCAGATCACCGGACCAGGAGCAAGAGAGTTACTTAAAGACGGCCTCTGCAGTGTGATTGATCTGAGGCATTATAGGCCAACAAAGGAAGGGTCGGTTAAGTGAGTTGGAGGAATGACTCTGAGTCTGTTTTTTGTTATATATATAGCTAGCTATTTTTATAACAATATCCTTATTGTCTGCAACGCTCACAGTGGCAATAATGGAGTTGGTCATCGGTCTTCCTCTCCCTCCCTCACCCAAGACCATTTACATATCCTTAAAAGCCTGCTGCAAAACAAACTGCTGCATTTCCTCTACAGTGATAAATCCAATGTGGAAGAAAGACTCTTAATGACGTGTCACTAAGACCCCCCCCCCCCCCCCCCTCATGTCAGCATACAAGCCAGTCCTGATAGATAGAGAGGTCCTACAGAGATGGAGTGGTTGAATCACTGCTTTTGTGTCTCACGTTAATCAAACTCACTGTGTGTGTGTGTGTGTATGTGTGTGTGTGTGTGTGTGTGTGTGTGTGCCTGTGTTTGTGTGTGAGAGAGAGAGATTAAATGGAGTATTCACACTGAATACATTAAGCAGCTTCTAGAGATGCCGCTGTTGTTCACATACCTCTTTTAAACTGTAGTCACCGTACATACTGTTTCCTGAAAGCTAGCATACAAGAAAACATCTTGCTTTCAAGGAGATGTTTACAGAGGCATATTGAGAGTTGATGCTAAATAGCCACTTTGGAAAAGTATGAATCTACACTCCCCAAGGGGGAGTCACTTCCCACCTCTTGCTTTGTGGAGCTTGGTGTTTCCTTGTATGGAGACACCAGGTCGGAGTCTATAGACGCCAATAATGGAAGCTGTTTATATTCTACAGTCACACTATCTACTCTTTTGATGTTTTCCTTGTCCAAAATCTGACCATCTTTTACTTTACATGTGGTTTCACTGTCTGAATACATCTTGATAGACATGCTTGCTCGGCCATTGTTCCTTCACGAATGAATCTGATCAATCGAATTAATTCAACGTTGGAAGTACCCTGCATTTCCCCCCCGTAAGCCTTGCAGTGGAATAGGCCCGGTGGTTTGAGCACCACTGATAAAAGCTGAAATCAAATCTGAAAACACGACAGAGCCACAAGATTAGGCAAAACAGGACACGCCTTGATATTGTGGGGCAAATTCCTTGCCACAAATCTGTGCAACCACAGCGAGCCACAGTAGCCTCGCCTCCTTGTTAATCCAGCTGTGGTTGTTCAGCACTGTCTGGTGAAACAGTCTGGTATGCCAGTTTGTTGCGATTGATGAGCTTCATTTATGAACACCTCTCATGCTCATGAGAGTCTGCACACCGCTTTATTTTCATATTATTGTACGATTATAGTGGATCATTTTGTTGATGTGCACACTTTTACTGCAAGCGGGTGAGCGAGTGTGCACCGGCTGTGTTGACTTCAGATGGAATCTAAATGCTGAGTAACGCTGGCACTGCCAGGATGGGAGCAAGAATTATGACTCCCCTTTGCACGACTGGCTGGCTAATAATGGCTCTATTTTGGTCCTCCTGCTGAATCATGCCCCCTGAATGGGTCATCTCTTTCCTACTTTTTTCTCTCCTCGCTGCCTGATTTATCCTCACTCTCTATCTCACACACGCAAACCCTCTCTCTCTCGCCTCTCGCCCTCTCATCCTGCCTGCACGGATCCGCTCGCCTGTCCCCCCTCTCACCTCTGCATCTCTATTTTCTCTCTTCCTTGTTCTTCCCTAATGCCTCTCTTCAGCCATGAGAAGTTCATTTTGTGAATGGACAGCAGCAGTCGTGAATCCCCCAGAGCATAACGCTCTTCATAGTCCAGACATATAGCTATTTATAAACACAACCAAAATATGAATGAGAAAGAGGCCAAAAGGTGTTGCAGGTTTGAGGTCAAGCCCTGGGTTTGTATTCTTTCCTTAAAGATGCTCTTTCTAAAAAAAAGGGTCGCAAACTAAAAGAAAACCTTTCCCTTGTTTCAGACAACAATGTGTTCAGGCTAAAATGCAATTAGGCTGAAATGCTATTTATTAACTTTAGGGAGTCTGCATGGGGGGTGCAGCTCATTAAAACTCAAAATAGATCACATGTTGGACTCAGAAGGACTTCCTTAATTGCTTTGTGTGATGTAAGCATTTGTAAGTGAGAAACAGAAACACAGAGTTCAACCCTTTGTCAAGGAAAACGATAACCCATAACTTAACCTGCAGCGTGACGCAGTGTTCTTCCTCTTCGCCTTATCTCTTTCTTCTGTGTCTGGCTCTGAGGTACCTGTAACGCTCTCAGCTTTGATCAAACCGCTTGTGCTTCACACTAACTGAGCTCGTCTGTTGAGGCCTTGTTTGAAAATAAAGACACGTCAAGCTTAGAAGGCGTTCGTGACCCGTTCCTCAAGTCCATCTCTCTGTGGATTAAGTCCATATTCTCGTTTGCACTTGAAAGAAGTAATCCCCCTCTTTCTGTCATGAAATAGACAGAATAAGAAGGTGAGAGCTGTCAGGCTTCTTCGAGTGGTATCTCCTCACCAGGATCCTCCACGCATGAGTACGGTTGATTACCTCTCAGGTTCTTTTTACCGTGCATCCATGTCTGATGAGTGTCTCATGTCACAGAGGCTTTGGAGTTCTCTGTTACTCAATCCACTTATTCCTTATTCCCAAAAATATATATACAGATCATTTCAACGTTGCCCACCTTTCCAACCACTCCCTTGCTTACCTGAGCACTGAAACTGAACGTGAGGGGAGGACCACGGTTTGTGCAGAGGCAAACCTACCCCGTCTCCTACAAAATGACATTCCCATAAGACAAAAAAATACTTTTTCCTTGAAACTTAACTCACAACGCAGGTGTGTTGCATGGGAACGTAACTTTAAGGAGACCAGGCTGGCAAACGCTCCCCTTGAACAGAAGGTGCTCACTCAGCCAGGAGCTTGGATCAATGAGATGATCAGCAGTTTGCCATGAATTATGCTTCGACAGATTTAGTAACCAGCTATATTTTATAAAGTTGGGAAACAAATGGTGTTGCTGCCTAATGTCCCATCATAATTGCCTTGATATATTAGCTCGCCACGTATACGCTAATGAGGTCATTGGGTAATGAAAGTGCGTTAGCTAAGCAATAACAGTAATCGCTCATACATTGGAAAGTACTTTCATTAAACGGCTTGTTGTCATATGACAAATATGTGGTGTCTGCGTGATGTCTCTGACATATACTGATCTTGGAAGGAGTGTGTAGATTCACACACATTCCATGTTGCAGCGAAATACATATTTGGACCTGTAACCAGTAGCTTAATCATCTGATTGCCTGTTGAATGAGTATCGAGAAGGTTTATTACAACCTGAACAATCAAACACAAAATAACACGATGAAGGCAATGAAGAGGGTTGATGGGTACATGGCAGATGAATAAAGGAAAAGTCTGGTGATATTCTACAGTTTTATTTTTTTACCAATAACCAACAACGAGTTGATTGATGAACAAGGATTAAATATGTGTGCTATAGAGCTCCATTGATGTCCACATTAAAGAGCCACACCGTTGCACTGCAGTTTATTTTGAGTTGATACACCATCCTGCTTTCAAAAGTAATAAATAGAGCTCCGAATGTGTATTAATCTGCCGCTGAAAATAGTCATCAATACATTCTCTATTTACTCTTGTTTGCGTGTCTAGTTGTTTTAGGAATTTATTTAAAATGACTCGTTTTGAATGAATGTATTTGATGTCCTCGGTAGGAACATATAAATTAGACACACACAGGGGAGGGAAGTGAGAAAGTACGAGGAGACAAACTAATGCGTTCTGGTTTTAATTCATTATTGTTGGCATTAATAAAGATAGACAATATCATCAACCTCATCCTTTCATGCTTCGGATGATGCATGGCGGGGTTGAGAATGGGGTATTGTTATTTTAAGCGTTACTGTTTAACATATCATTCATAAAGGATGATTTCAAACACCAGAGGGAATATTTATGATTTTGGATGGTTGTGAATCTACTTCACTTTCCCGTCTTTACAGGATATACTCTGGTTTTAAGTAGATGAATAGGTCTTTTTTTTGCTCAATGTTTTTTCAGGATGAACTTTGTTACATTCTTAAATCCTAAAACATAATATATTTCTTTGAAATAGCGTGCAATTGAACATATACAGTACATATAAAGTTCTGTAATGGCAGTGACACGATAATATAAATGCAGCATTTGAATAATTTGTATATGACTAATATAGAATAATTATGTCTTTTCACCTTTTCCAGCCATCACCTACACATCCAACTACAAGAAGGCCCCTCCTCCAGTCCCGCCCCGTACCACTTCCAAACCCCTCATCTCCATCACGGCCCAGAGCAGCACCGAGTCCACCCAGGACGCCTACCATGAGGGGAGGCACCCTCATGGTGGGATGTGGGCCCCCGACGGTCTCAGCCTGGGCCTGAATCCAGGCAGGGCCCTTTATAACTCCACCGACAGCCTGGACAGCGCCAAGGCTGTGACCATAGCCATGGAGGCAGCCGGCGTCATGGCTGGAAAAAGACACCCGTCCACAGACAGCCACAGCTCGGTGCTCACCTGCGACAAGGCCGTCCTGGTGTCGAAGGCCGAGGAGTACTTGAAGACACCTCGATCCTCTATAGGGATACAGGTTAGTCTGCTCTCAGAGGGGGAATAATGAGAAGATCTCACATGGGATTCTTACAACTCAAACCTATGCATGGCTGCATAATAATAATACAGAATACTCAAACAAACACACACACACACACACACACACACACATCAATTCAACTCAGAGACAATGTTCTCTTTTCAGCAGCTAAAAATAGCAAGAGTGAGTCATCTTACCGGAATCCATCATGCTGGAGCAGGTTGTAGTGAATGAAGTTCACTCCATGGTTCATTCACTCCTTCTCCATTTACTATACCTATTTGTCTTCCTCTCCGACCTTATGCTCCCTCTCTCCTTCTCTCCCTTTCGCTCCCTTTTTCTCTTTGTCTCTCTCCACCGTCCACTCTGTGTGACGATCTTATCTTGGAGTTGTCTGCCTCTGATACAAGCTGAGGTCCTGGTGTTGTTGATCTGCAGTCGCAGTCTAAAGGTTGCACAACAAAGGCTGAGGAATCAGTGTCAGCTCACATCATCACCTCAGGGCCATTTATGGCATTTTATCAAAGCAGACTATCAAAGTTATTGTGTGAATTTGAGATTTCCAAAGCCATTGTTGGCATCTTCCCTTGCTCTGTGCATATGTAGTGGTCATTGTCCTGTTTCTTTCTGTTTTCTTCTTGGTCCACATACTTAAGTTCTCAGGCCCTAAACCATCTTTACAGCCGTTATTTGCCTACTTCGTCTACTTTCATTAATCTCTCCCTCGTATTCTCAGTAATTAATGCTATTTACTCAAAAGTCCAGGACAAAGTTAAACCTTTCAAATGGGAGAAAAATAATCACTTCATTAATTTGTAGGTGTTTGAATGTCGTTGGGCGATGTTCAAGTTTTTTGCCAAATTAAATCAAGCCCACCTTTAAGGGTAATTGCTGTGTTTTTTCTTCTTCTTCTTTGGCTGGAGATCAGCCTAACACCCAAATTACACAGAAGCCATTGACTGTCAGATGTTTCCCTCGGGGAGTCAGCCAGCGAATAAATAATCCCTTCAAAGTCAGTTGATACTGCTACACTCTCTGGGTTGTATCACATCCAAAGTTAGAGAATACCCAGCAGCAAGTTTTGCCCAAACACTATATTTCACTGTATTGTGTAAATGGGAGCAATTCATTTAATACAAATAGCCTCCAACACATTAGTTTTAGCAGTCTATTAAAATTATGTACTGTAATATGATAAACCTCCACCGCAGATTTTTAGACTTTAACCAAAGTACCAAAGTACTATATTACAGTTTCTAAGTCCATGTGTAAAAAAACAGAAAACGGTGTTGGTAAAAATCTAAAACTACAGGGAGCATTACGTGACCTGGAAATATTTGGAAATCAGCATTTTATGGCTTAGTAATATTTGAATGG
The DNA here is from genome assembly GCA_038501785.1 of Myoxocephalus aenaeus. Classification (NCBI taxonomy): domain Eukaryota; kingdom Metazoa; phylum Chordata; class Actinopteri; order Perciformes; family Cottidae; genus Myoxocephalus; species Myoxocephalus aenaeus. Next base: position 2,632,975 of record JBAMJR010000097.1, read on the forward strand.
GCCTTTTATTAAGTTGCTGGAACTTTTATTAAGTTGCATTTGTATTCTGGCCATCCTCATTAGGCTGTGAAAATGATTTGTGTTGGCCAAATCCAATATGTGACTAACATTTAACTGGAACTAAGATGGATATGTTTAAAATAATCCCATAATAGAGCAAAAGAAAAAGATGGTTTCTCACAACAGAGCCTGTATCAGTCCTCACTAATACATGTTAAATGCCAGCCTTGTTTCACAAATACAGCAGGAGCTAGGGGTCCAATACGTTGAATGTAAAAGCAGGTTTCACAGTCACCAGGTTCCAGTAATTGCCTGCCTCGTGTAAACATCTTGATTCACTCACATGCACTCCCTGACTCACTTATTGATTGTGTGACTTCCTCCCTCACTCATTCATTCAGTGTCTTAGTCGCCGCATCACTCAGTCAATGAGCAGATGACTTTCTCTCCCTCACACACATACAGTACTTACAGTTTCCTGTTTTCATTCAAGGGATGATCCGGGCACCTGACTACAAGGAGGAGTGCTCATTTTAAACTGCAGAACTGCAGCAAGAAAGACTTGTTGTCATGCTTCAGAGAACTTTCCACCTTTACAGAATCAACATGCATGCAACCATCAGAGGAGAATACAAATCCAATGTGTGACAGTGGGTAATATAAATATAGGGGACACTGCTTAGCCTCACCTTTTAGAGGAAGGGAACGAGAAGTAAAGGATGGAGTAGCCAGGGAGCGAGTAAATGTATTTGTATGTGTGCGCATGTGAGTGAGAGCGACAAAAGATGATATTGGCTTTAAAATGGGCTCCGGTGATGTGTGTTAAGTCCATAATCACTTTTAATTAACAAGGCCGGAGCAGTCTACATTTACAGAAACAAGCGGGGATAAGAATGTAGAGTGGGCAACTTTTACATCATAGTTTAAGGGAGTTTGAGGACATTTAGTTCATATTTCTTCTGTGAATTTTGGCATTTTTTATCAACCTGGTGGAGGACAAAATGTGGTGGGTTTTTCAGGAGCCAAATCAACAAATTTATAATCAATTTATTTAATTTTCAATTCTTTTAGATCAACAAAAATAAGTGTATTCATAGTTTATTCATTCTACACCAGACTTGGATGCATCGCGTTATAGTGAGAGCGTTAAAAGAGCATTCTGAGAGAGCATGTTGGGAAATAATACATTAATGCTTTAACTGGGCCAAATTCCTAATAATTTCCCTGGATGTTTTCTTAATATCTCTCTTCTGATTCTAACAGAGTTAGTTATTTTAAATATAATTTGGTTAGTTGACTCAATAAGCGGTTATTGATTTTTGGAGACTTTCCTTGAGAGAACTGCTCCATTAAAATACTCAACGAAATATTATGTAATTGCGACTTCAATAAATAACAAAAGAAGCATTTTAGGCTTTCTTTGTGTGTGGGTGTGAGCTGCTCTCTATAACTACTGTATTGTTGTCTGCCAGTTTCGATGAGATGACAATAATGTGTCGCAGCAAGCAACTCTAGGTTCAAGTATTGATTTATCTATAATGCAGACAACTTCATCCTGACATTGACATAATATCACATGGCCAATCAGTCTGCTTCACCTACTGCTGGCAGTGTAATTAACCTCAATTAGCCTGCCACTGTATTGATTTGCCATTTCCTGTTTGACACCTCTATCTCGGAGAGGGTCAACATATCTTTGATCTTCAATCTTTGACCGTGCGGACGTGGTGTTGTCTGACTTCCTGTTGTCCCTACGGACCACTTTATCGCATCCTTGACCGCACTTCAACTAAAGTTGAGACATGTTTGTGTTCTACAGTACTAATTGATGTATTTACAGAGATAGTTTTATTTGGAGCCATTATGACGTTGTGCAACGAGGGAAGTCAAAGCTTTTAACCTTAAACACAGTCGCTGGTAGGGAAATGTCACCAGGTGGCGTTTGTGTGTTTTGGATGAAAGGCACAGTGGCTCTGTTCAACTTCTTGCTGATGCTCACAGTTTCCACACCTGTGCTGACGATGTGACTGTAATTACTGATGCAGAGTGTGTGTGTGTGTGTGTGTGTGTGTGTGTGTGTGTGTGTGTGTGTGTGTGTGTGTGTGTGTGTGTGTGTGTGTGTGTGTGTGTGTGTGTGTGTGTGTGTGTGTGTGCACCAGCGTATCTCTATGTAGGTAGACCAAAACATCTTCAGGGTAGGTAAACCTGCTGGACATAAATCAACAGCCTCTCTACAGCCTCCTGGACGTTTTGCCCTCCTTCCGTCCTAATCCATCAAAGACATGAAACTCATTCTCTTTTCATGAGGTGGACTTTGCTCTGCTTCTAACACAAAGCAATGGAAGTCACCTCAGCAAGCAGCTCCACACACATTTCATCCCTGGTAACGGCTTCAGCCAAACGGCCGGATGGCATACAAAATAGCTCTCCAAAAATGTCACTCCCAAAGCTTTAATACTAACCACTCCAGACTAACGGTAGGGTTGACATTTCCTCACAACAGAGGCATGCCCTATCTTGAACCAGTGCCTTTGACTCACTCTCATTGTCATAATAGTGCATTGAGCTGAAGATTTGTTAATGCCAGACGATCTAAAGGCCTCATATGGATATTTGCGGCTGGCTCTTGCAATTACGCTGGTGGAGAAGGCAGAGATGATAGCTGTTAGAAAAATTGTTACTCGACACCGGTTGTAAAATCATTAATCAGGCCATTTATTCTTTGCAAAGAAGGAACAGAGTCAGTGACACAACGTGATGAACAAATTCCTCCCGTCATCCCATAGATATGTTTTAAGCCATAAGAACAACAATGATGGGTATTGTCTTCAGGCCGGAACACAGTGGAGGGTCATGCATTTCCTACCTAGGCCTGCTGTCTGGTATCGTATACATAAATACGCTCATGACGGGAAGTTGTTCGGCGCACACCACCATTATACCAAAAATGGTAACACCATTATAAAAAATTTAATTATAAAATAGCTATAACTTAGTGATTCTGTTTAGGCCAGCAGAGAAGGCTTAGAAGGCCCTGACGGCCCGCCACTGCCGGAACGTACAGATATAGCAGATCACTCGATTCCCAAACTTGCTCTGTGTAAGGGAAAGTTCACACCGGAGTCATAATTAGGGTAAAGTTCACCCATACGTCACAGGCCATGAAACATCATATATTAAAAGGAAATAATTTTTTCTCTAACAATAGTCTTGTATTAAAGGAATATACTTTCTTTATCTCTTAGCCACTCTAGCAGCTCATTAGGGCATTTCTTAGGCTCAGCAGTGGTAACATTTGCTAATTAGCAACCAAACACAGAGTACATCTGGCTGATGGGAATGTCATTAGTATTTTATTATCGATCTTTGGTTCATAAACAAAAATATTGGCCAGCATCTTTACATCTCTCTCATTATCCGGTAGGGCTGCATAGGCAATATATTAATAATACAGTATATCAATATCATGAGATGAGACCAGATATTGTCTTTGAGTTTGGATATCGTAATATGGCATAAAGTGTTGTCTTTTCCTGCTCTTAAAGGCTGCATTGCAGTAAAGGTATTTTCTGAACTACAATACTGTTCTAGCTGTCCTATTATTTTCCTTTACCTACTTACTCATTATATCCACATTAAGGATTTATTATTGATGAATTATTTATCAAAAATCTCATTTTTACGATTTTTACGCGATACCTAATTTTCTCTGAATCGCCCAGGCCTAGTATTCAACCACTCTGTACCATCATATCACATCTTATTTGCAGACCCTTTCTGGTAGTCACAGTAATAAATAAAAAGCTCAGTAGGCGCTAAAGAAGAAATAGTGAAATGACAATAAAAGGAAAATATTGTGACAGTAAGCCAGCAGAAAATTGTTAATGGTGGTCAAAGAGACAAAGCAAATAAAGGAATCAGGAAAGAGATGAACAACTGGAGGAACAAGGAAGGAGTGACAGATACAGATAGATAGAAAAGCATAGCAGAAATGGTGAGCTCTGACAGGGTTTCCATAAAGTCTGTAAGACATGGGGCTCCGGGGAGCGGTGCAGGCGGCGATAAAGAGGCTCTGGGCCTGGGCCCCTGGATCAGGATGGCAGCCATGCAGGGGCAGGCAGGATCATCATCCGTCACTCTTCCTTTCCATCCCATGATATCCACTAATGTTGCCCTATCTGTCACTGTGTGGTCGCACAGCTGTGGATACTTGACAAAGACCAATCCATACTATCTAACTTTAAGTACTGAGCCTTTTTCTTGGGGATTTTGCCATAAATTGAACAGTTGCCTATTTACACATCCAGCAGACATTCTTTTGACGTTGTGTTTCTGGCCACCTGATAAATGTAAATTCCAATATTCACTCTCCTTTTGGCTTTTGTTTGATCTAAACCAACTTCTGAGCAACATATGGCTGTTCAGACTCAAATGCTTGCACTTTGATCACCAGCTGGTTCTCAAGGATGCTGAGTAGAGTGGTGTGAGTGAGCCAAACCAGTAAAGTTGTGGGCTGTAAAACCAAAACAATGAGCTGAAAGATGCTAAAAAATCTGAAGGTGAAGCTGAGGGCGACTGCAGAGTCAGGTGATAATGTTTCACAATAATCATCTGTTGATGTGAACATATTAGTCCTGCCTACTGGGGGTTTTATGATGAGAGATTATAGCACAACAAAATACTCCATATCTTCATTTGTATGCTTCCTGTACGGTATATTTGATGTGATGTGACCTAAATTTGAGCATCACATGGCATATGTGGTGTCTATTTTCCTCACCGAACTGTAGCACGGCAAATGCTACAACTATGAGCATTTATAACTAATATTAGCTTTTTTAGACATTATGTATGTACAATATAGCATCCAGCACATTCTCCTTTTTCTCATGTTTTAGATTAACTTCCATAGAAACCTAAGATCCTCTGCAGGAAACCTCCTCTGTCTCGTTGCCTTTGCGGCCTCCATAAATCATACAGTGTTTACTTTCTGACAGGCTGTGTACAGTTCAGGTGCTCCGTCCGGTCCCAAACCAATAAACCTAGAAGCACTGGGGAATGGAAGCTCGCATAATGAGAAGCACTGTTGGTTTGTATCATTTCTTCACATTAGGTGGAAGCAGCCACAGACTCTGAGTCTGAAAGCAAAGGTGTGCGGGAGTACCACTCTGTTGGGATCCAGGTGGAGGACAACAAGAAAGGGTGAGATAATGGTTCTGTGATTTTTACGCTCATTAGAAGACCTCTATCTTTGATGTTTGCTCCCTGCCATTATTTGCCATTGTGGTCTGTGTGCAGTGGCGGTTTTGGGCACGGGCGAACCGGGCAGCCGCCAGGGGCGGCACTTTTTCATGTCACGTGGGGGGCGGCACGACCACTTACCACTTAAAAAAAATCATCTGGGCCGCGAAGCGGTTTTCCATTATCTATCATATCACTGTGTGGGGAGTTGGCAGGTTGGCGCCCCCTGCGGCTGCGGGCGCCCCTGCTTGTGGGGGGGGGGGGGCATCGCCTCTGGGTCTCCCGGGTGGGGCGGGCGGGGGGATCCACTGTGGGCTATAGAGCAATACTCTAATGCAGCGGCCCCCAACCTTTTTAGAGCCACGGACCGGTTTTGTGTCAGACAATATTTTCGCGGACCGGCCTTCACGGTGTGGGCGCAAAATATGACGTAATAAATATGACGTAATACGACCGGCATAAAGACAATTATAAAGTGCATAAAGATACAACTCACCATGACGCTGCATTAGTGGAGCCCTGAGCTTGAGGGTTGAGGGTTTTAGAGCTTTTTTGGCGATCTCAGTAACTCTGCCTTGATTTTAATCCAGAACACCGAGTTGTAACGGACTTTTAAGTTTCATTTTTGGGGAAACGTATCACGTAACCTCTTGACATGTGTCAAGATGTTATGTTTGAGGCTACGCACAGACGGATGTAGCCGGTCTTTTTTCAAAATAAAAAAAAAATTTTTTGCCCGGGGGGGCGCTCGGAGGGGGGTCTCGCCCAGGGCGTAATTACGTGTAGAACCGCCACTGTCTGTGTGTATTCATCTTTGTCTTTCTCCCTCAGACAAGGCAGGTTCAAACGCTCCAACAGTGTGACTGCAGCTGTGCAGGCCGACATGGAGCTGGAGGGCTTCCCCACCATGGAGGACAAGGGCCTGCAGTTCGGTGGGGGATTCCAGCGTCACTCGGAGCCCAGCACGCCCACCCAGTACGGGGCGGTGCGAACCGTGCGCACCCAGGGTCTCTTCAGCTACCGCGAGGATTACCGGACCACCGCTGAACCCGCCAGCCCCAGGGAGACCACCAGCGAGACCAACTGGCAGCTGGAACCCCCCTCCCCGCGGGAGAACGCTGCCTCGCCGGGCGAATCTGGCAGGGCATCCCCTTCCCTGAGGAGGGATGGGAGCTGGTTCATGCAACTGCTCCACACAGAGACCAAGAGGATTGAGGGCTGGTGTAAAGAGATGGAGGCAGAGGCTGAAGAGAATGACCTGTCAGAGGACAGTGAGTGTTGTGTGGAAAGATTCATATTTGTCTGATTTGAGGCTGTTTCTGTGCAGGCCGATTAAAAGATGGATTATATGCCTCCGCACCAGTTATCATATAAGTTTTCGGGTCATCCGTCCATGATACATACTGGTCCATTCTCAAGAACACAATATCTCAGGAATACCTAGAAGGAATTTCCTCAAATTTGGCATAAACATCCTCTGGACTCAAGGATCAACTGATTAGAATTGGTTGGTCAAAGGTCAAAGGTCACTGAGACGTCACGTCCGTTCTATTCTCTTAGATATCTTGAGAATTTCTTTAAATTTGGCACAAAATTCCACTTGCACTCATGTTGAAATGATTAGAATTTGGCGATCAAAGATCACTATGACCTTTTGGCAATAACTCAAGCGTCCATATGCTAATTATGCACATTTCACACAAAAAAAATTATATAGTGGTGAAATTGTGGACATACATGGATGTAAACGGCAACATGACTAGTTGGCCGAGACATGGCAGTTTTTAATATCCTGCACTGTATGTGTTGATATGTTGTGTGTTTCAGTTCTAGGTAAAATCCGAAGTGCAGTGGGAAGCGCTCAGCTGCTTATGTCCCAGAAATTCCAGCAATTCTACTGGCTGTGTCAGCAAAACCTGGTAAGAAACCCATCAAAGAGAGTGTGTGTGTGTGTGTGTGTGTGTGTGTGTGTGTGTGTGTGTGTGTGTGTGTGTGTGTGTGTGTGTGTGTGTGTGTGTGTCCTCCATGCTCAAAATTACTGTATGTCAAGGGATTTATGCATCACAGCTGATGACACTTAGATATTATTATCATCATATCACACGTTCTGTTTGTCGATAACAACAGGTATCATCACACCTGCATAATCGCACACAATCATGGACAATTAGGGTCCGTAAGTCTTTATATAGCCCTACATAATGTATGTGTGATCATCCATGAATGGTTAAGCATACAACAAAGATAAAAGGGTGGAAAGAAGCTTTACAAAGGAATAAATGTGGGAGAAACGAACCAGCTGCCATTTTCTCTATTATATATCTATACAATATAGTATCCATTGTTTCCCCATATTGCTACGCATGAAGCATTTCTCAGTCTTTGTAGAAAAGGTAGAGTTTATTATTTTCATGGCAATGGAGAAAAACTCAGCATTCAAGTCACATGATGCTCAAATCCAATCTCGTAGCCCATTCGTAAGCTCCAGATCAAAATGTAAAAGATGAGGTTCCATTCAACTTTTTTCGGATATGCATAAATCACAAAACATCACATCTGAATTTTAATCGAGTAAAGAAAAATGAGTATGCTGCCGCTGCAGAGTGAACAAAGCAAACGAGTCTAAAAACACTGGCTGCTCTGTGAAATTAACTTTTGTGCTGTGGCGGGCTGTGGATTTTCTACCTTTTTTTTTTGTTGCCTTATATCTTTATTGCACTGTTCACAACTCGTTTTATTGATCCGAGCAACGACCCAATATTTCAAACGAAGTTGGTGAGGAGTAATGAGAGAAAGTGTCGCTTGTTTTGCAATGTGCAGCAGAAACTGCTCATTCGGGGGAAGAAGGAATCGCAAAGGGATTAGATACAGTGAACCAGCCTTTTAGACCAAGTCACGTACTTTGTTCCACTGAAGGACACTGCATTATGCAGGTTCCCAACGCAACCTTTTCATTTGCAAAAAGATGCAGCATTTCTCCACACGACATATTTTCCTATTTAATGCAATATTTACTTCACACTTCGGCTTAATGTGTCCCTCAAGTTGGAAGCTTAAAGAGACATCTAATTTCTCTCTGCCTGTATCAACTTTCTTAAAACTTGATTTTAAAATGCTCTGAACGAGAGACAAACAGTGTTCTTCTCTGGGAGGAGATCCAGGATTAAATGCACACACTTCCACAGCCGGCTTAAAACTCACTGACTCCTCCTAAATCTGCCAGCTCTGGATATTTGAAGCCTTGAGACTTCTGAGACGGTTTGCAGAACATCACAAGTTCAGCGGTCAGAATAAAGCTGATGAAGTGCTGAGGCCCCTCGGCAATTACAGATAACAGAAATGCGCTCTGTTCCCTGCTTACCTTTCATGATGGAGTGATTCAGGAGTAATTTGGATTCATTATTTCCTGTAGAAAAGAGAATTATACTAATCTCATAATGTTATGACAATATCAAAGTGAAATACTGGCTTTCTATTGGATTATTATGCAAATGAGGATTTGAGTCAGACCACAAAAGATTTTTTTGAAATAACTGTAAAGTTGCTGTCAACTTATCTCAGTATCACTGATGCACAATTTGTCAAAAGTCATCTGATTCAGTGATTTGTAACTTAAGGAAAGCTCTGAATAAAAAGTCTGCTTTTCTTTCACATTTTCTGCTTGTTTTTTGTGAAGCATTGAGCTTATATAGGATCACAGCATCTTGCATTTCTTTGATATTTTTTTTGTTTAAACAGTGCAGTAGTACGACAAGTCATCATGCAGGAAAAGCCACGAGTAAATTATTTAAAAAATAAAAATAATGGAATAACTCACAGATAAATGTAGGAAATAGCAGGCACTGCCGTCATACTGTAAATCTATTATACCATCAGACAGCCGCACCATTCGCGAGCCACCTAATCTAAATGTCATGAGATTTGTGAGTGCGAGTCTCTGGGGTTATCGAGTCGACACGTTCCATCATAGCTTAAATTGCAAAATCGTCTGGCTTGTGAAAAAATAAAAAACTGGAACAGTAGGTTGACTTAAACTCTGCAAAGAATAAATATGTGCATCCACTTTACTCTCAAACAACCACTGCAATCATGCTAGTTGTAAAGCACCTATTACCATTATGTCTTCTCAGAGAGATAATCCCTTAGACACAAGCCCTGAATTGCGTAATTATTTTTGAAGTACAATTACAATCAAAGCATGTGTACATGAACAATATACAGTAGGTGCATAAACAAAAAAATACTCAGCCAACTGAAGCCGACCCAGAGGACTGAAAGGTTTTATTGATGTTTATCTGGAACGCTTGAACAGCTTTAGAAAAAACGGTTTCCTCAATGCTCCGTGGTTTTAATCATAGTTTTAAAGCAACTGCACTCATTCATGTATTGAGCGTTGCCTCCTGAATGTCCACAGGCCACACCAAAAGCAAACCCATGACCTTGATGTTATCAGAGAAAGGTTGTGTAAACGGTTTTGAATAAATTAAACAGTGTCGTCAAGGCTGTCGGTCACACCATAAATCAGTCCAGCAACAGCAAGAAGTTGGATCTGTCCAGTTAACCCATATTTTCAATTGAATTTTTACATTTGTATTTTGATAGGTATCAACTATTGCACAGTTTTAATATTTAATGACATATGTAAGGGAGAAATTTGGCGAGGGAAGCCTGCATCTCAAATATTTTGGATTACAAATGCTTACACCTGACCTCGTTCTAAACCATGTGTCCCATAAACTTTGTTTCTTTGAGAGTACAAAGTACATAGGTGGGTGTAGATTTTCAATGTTTAGTGACTTTGATTGAATATGTATCGTAGTAAAGAAACAGCTTTTGTGCTTTCTTTTTGAGCATCTCTGTTCATATCTACGTCTGCAAGCAGTAATGATGCATGATGAACATGTTGAGCAGATGGGACTACATACAAAGCACACCTATCAGAAAAAGTTAGACTAAAACAATCTATTAAGAATTAGCACAGAATCTCATGACTCAACAAAACCTGCAGCAACTGCAGGCCGGTTGCAGAGACAATGAGTCAATTGGATGTTTCTTTCATGTTAGGAATGAACTGATGAAAAGGACTGAACGGACAAAGGCTGATTATTATTTCTGAGCTCATTCATGGAAATAAGACAGGATTGGTCGCCATCAGAAGTTGTTATCGCTCATTTCAGCCCAAATCCCCCAAAACTGGCATTCATGCCTGTTTTGATGAGTCTGATAAGGACATCTAGTGGATGTAAGCTGAAGTACAATAGCTAGTGTAGGCATTAATCTTTTGTATGCATATTTGTATGTGCAGTACAGTGTTAATCTGTGTGTAAGCGTGCTTATCTGGAATACAGGCACTGAACCAACAATGTGGCTCTTCACTTAATGTCTCCACAGACATTAATGTTTTCTTTGCCCCTCTTCCCTCGTAGGACCCCAGTGCCATGCCGCGGCCCACCTCTCAGGACCTGGCTGGGTTCTGGGACCTACTGCAGCTCTCCATCGAGGATGTCACCATGAAGTTTGACCAGCTGCAGCAGATCAAGAACAACAACTGGAGGCCCTTGGACAGCCCGGAGAAGAAGGTGAGGGATCGCCTCGGCCCGGTCAGTCAGAAGATGTTACTGCGTTTTTACATGCATGTATTTTGTATGGTGATTCTGATAAAACCTCAAAGACTGAAACTGATTCAATGACATCCTGGGGAAGCATAAGCAAAACAGATAGACCTGAGGAACGGCACACTGATTATTTTTTCATGTAAATTTCCGTGATTGAACATTTTAGATTAGGGACTGTACTAAAGTGATTAGGGGAGGGAGAGCAGAAAAGAGGGGGACTGTTTTTTGGAAGGCCGTCTATATTTTTTTGGGAAAGCAGGGGAGTCTTTTCATTATCAGCTTTTTTTCTTACCCCGTATATTTTTATATTTTTATTTACTGAACCACACACAATGCAATAGCTACGTGAAAAATGTTTTCCTATTTGTTTTCATAAACCAAGGTGTTAAGAAGAGTGCAAACTTCTAAGTTCTCTACGCACCTTTTAATAGTGAAACAAGTTATACCAAATCAATACTGTTGTATTATTTTTGAAATATTTATATTTGTTATAGTTTTGGAAGGGTGTTTGCCCTCCATATATTTCCATACAGTCCTAAGCAAAAATCTTACTGAAGCACAGAAAGAAAGACTGTACTGTTATTTGTCTTTGTGACAAAATTAATGCAATTTGCAAAGAATCTGAATCAGCTTTATTGGCCATGTGTGTGTACACATACATGGAATTTGACTCCGGTTACACGTTGCTCACCCCGTACATATGTACATATTATATACAATAAAAAAGACATTAAATATAACAGAGTAGTCATCATTGAATACAACAAAATTCATAAATCACTAACGTAATTCATTTATATGTAGAAAAGGAAACATCTGAAGAAGAAGTTCTCATTAAATAATCTATTTTGCCTTCTTTTCAGACTTTTGAAACCAATTTGGTAACCTTAAACGCACAGATTTGTTTGGGCTGCATAAAAATCTTGAACGCTGCGTTTGTACTTTTTATCACTGTCGTCCCCAATAAATTGTTGAATTACTGTTCAAATCCTCTCTTTTTCCTAAAGCCACTAGCTCCTGTACCAAAGAAGACAATTCGACAGAGGAGTTTGGTGATGAGGGAGAAATCCCTGGACCTCCCAGACAGGGGGCGGCAAGAGGCCCGGCGGAGGCTCATGGCAGTCAAGCGGGCCGCCTCCTTCCGGCAGAACTCAGCCTCGGAGCGGGCAGACAGCATCGAGATCTATATTCCCGAGGCTCAGACTAGACTTTGAGAAGATAGGGTCCAGGGTCGACGCGTCTCCCTGCTTCCACGTACAAACAACTTTAAAACTAGCCTTTTTTCTAGACTGCTACTCTCTGTACTCTTCCTTTATCCATCTGTTGTCTGATCTCGATAGCCATCCTCAGCGCCCATCACCAACACCATTGGTCTGCAGGATGTGCCGAGCCTCTTCTCCCATTGCCAGAATAAGTGTTAGCAGATATGTATGTCTGACATGGGTTGGTTGTGTTTCTCCTCGGTTTGCTGGTGATCATGATACCCAGCCTACAAGCTCTCTCATCCAATTTCCTGGATGGGTACGTCCGTAGTTTTTCAGCATTTGCAAAGTGCCATTTAAAAAGTGCAGCTTTGAAAACCTACCAGCAACCAGGCCTTTGAGCTAAAAAGAGTAAATGAGAGAAACTATATTTATTTCAAGTTGTGCAAAAATGGTCAGAAACCCTTCAGTATTTTTCAATAATTTAAGGTTACATTATGACTCTTTTTGTTGTCTTTATGGGATAAATGTTAATTACAAGGAAAATATCACAAAATTGTCGTAAGTTCAAAAACTTTGAAAAGTGCCAATGCTTGAAATACCTCAACTATGTGCATGTGGCACTGATCACCCATTCAAGGTTATTCAGGCAGCCCTTATGAGCTCTGGACTGGTCAGTGTTGAAAAATGCAGCTTTCTACTCAATCTGGTTGTAGTCAAACGTTTTTCTTGGTCTGGATTAGTGGAAGAATGACATCTGTCAGCTCATTTACATGCACATTTCACACAACTTTCCTATATAGTTCATGTTCCTGTTGCCAACTTTCAAATATTGACATTTACTTGAAGCTGAAAACATGCAAGTCTTGTGCCAACATTTTCACCATGTCAATGCAGTAGAAAAAAACGATAAAGGGTTGTGTAACTCCTTAGATCAAAATGTGTAGACAAATGCACTTATGCACTTATTACAATTCTCTCTATTTCCAAGGGAAATGTACATACCCAAGTTCACAATAGTACTGTTGTATTTTTGAATTGTGAGCGGGAAGAATATTCACAGTGTACATTTTTTTCCCTCATGTCCACTTCTTGCCTGCCCTCTCTATTGCTTTTGACAGACTTAGATTTGGTGCATATATACCGTGACTCGATCACTCTCACACACACACACACACACACACACACACACACACACACACACACACACACACACACACACAAACCATGCTGCTGTGTTTTCATCTAATAAACTTCTCTCAGGCCCTTTCAAGTAGCGCCCTCAGCCACAGTTAATGAGGAGTGATAGAACAACTGCCAAAACATAAACAAAGTATCCGCATACTAGTTCCATTAATCCAAGAAATGATGTGTAATCTTCATATTTCTTGAAAAGTTCTGTGCTGTTGAAAGTTTCCTGAAGCAGTGTCTTAACTTCATTCACTACCTCTAGGAAAGGCTGGGAAATAATGAAACTAAAGTAGGGCAAAGGCATTCCATAGGGATGCAGGCAGCACATCCCAAATAATGAAAGGAAATACATGAGGGATAAAATAGCTCTCTGTGGCTATGCCGAGCAGGGTGGGACATTTTGCCTTTGAATCCCATGACGATGTCGAGATGTGCCAATTGCACTGGCTCTTCATAAGTTTAGCTTTCTGATAACATCGGTGTTTCATGCGAAGTGGAGGTGTTAATATTAAATAAAAATAGGTTGACCACACAAATAACTTGGATAGATTTGCCATTAAAAAGAAAGTCATAAAACACTGACACATACCACCAGCCAGTTGGTAACTGTTACCTAGCTAACTGAACACTGACAAAACATTAGCTTGTTTATGTATAACAAGAGATTGAGGAGTTCATACGAAAAATAGTTGACATGACCTCACGCTGGATCAAAATGTCTTTTAATAATGATGCAAGTTGTGAAGATTTTAACTTACATTTCATTAAAATGGCACAACACAAATTACATGACGTATGCTAATAGCATGCAGGCTAAATGTACATTAGCTTAATCAGATATTTGGAACTCTTTCAAAACTGCATGAATACCGCCAACCGTGATTTGAATTACTAAATTCTTGCGAGCACAAGCAGTACAGGTTTTTACGGTGCAACTCGATTTAGTAGTCCAAGCGAATAATTTGAAAGAGGCCGGTAGATACTAAGAATATAGAAATTACTCAACACACAAATTTAGCAATGGATTTATGAAGAGCTGGTGCAACCCAATCATGGCACGTGCTGTGAAAGGGAAAAAGCTAAAGTTATGGGGCCTTGTATAAGAGTCTCTAGTGGTGATAGAATTTACTTACACAAAGATATAAAATACATTTCTCATCTTGAGCGAAAGCTAAGATTTTGCTGCTCTTTATCAACAAACTTTGGAGTCAGACACTTGAATATCAGACTTAATTTCGTTGCCAATGTCATATTCAAGTTTTGGGATATCAACCAACTAAACGGTGCTGCTTTTTATTTAACAAATACAGTACTAAACAAACAATCAATGCAACAAAATGCGCTGTCAGCTGATGAATACATCAGATAGAAATCTATTTTTATGACTTTTTGGTTGAGTGATTGTGCCAGTGTTCATTATGGGTAGGACCAGGGACGTTTATCATATGGCAGTAACAAAAAGTACATTTGGTGCATGTTGTTGTTGTTGTTGTTGTAGTGCAGTGCTGACACATTCAGAAAGGAGAGGGTGAATCCGGGATCCTTTTTTGTTTATACCACACCATAGCATATAATTTACGTTTTTGTGCCAAATGTTTTATCCATATGCAGGGCTCTTATGGAATTAACCTCAACCCACCGTGACTTCAAGTATAGATGTCTTTTACTTGAACTTGTTTCCAACCTTTTACTGGATCAGAATGCATGAGACATGGTTTAGTTTACATAAAGTTGTGTAGCAGAGCTCAGACAATACTTTTCAGAGAGCAAAGACGTATACTCCATCTTACAAATCACCAAGTAACCAAAGTCAGCGGTGACAGTGTTTCATGCAGTGCAATACTTCAATTAAAGATTGGGCTTTTGATAGCCCAAGGCTGAGTGTTAGATTATACTTTTCTTTAAAAGCACACCCATCTATAACTCTGCTGGGTTTTTCTTCATCGTAGTGACAGGGACCTGTATGACAGTGGGTTTCTGGAAAGCGTCTGGGTGTGTGATGCCAGGCAGTTGGCAGAGCAGAGACGTTCCCCTGCTGTTGCCACAGCGGCAGGCAGACGGGAAAGAGACAGACTCGGCCTGACATATGCTGGCTTAGAGGAGACGAGAGCTCCGCGCTGAGCCCCAAACTGCTGGTGCTGTACGCCGTTGTGTAGCTGGAAGGCTGTTCTGTGACGATCGCCCGGCACTGTGCTGGGTATTTTTCAGCCTGCCTTTGACTAAGCAAAGCAGCTTATGTAAGATTTTGGGTCCTTGGTGAGATCAAGCAAACAGCCTCCAAGGCCCTTCAAAGCTTGTGTTGATAAATGTATTGCTGAATTGTGGCCTGTACTGGAGAACTTAAGCATCAGCGCCTCACGTATTTCTATCAATCTGTGCTCTGTCTTTGAAACAGCAGATGGGTTTCTCCTTTATGCAAATTGTTCAGGGCTGTGAAATAAATGAAGTGTATTCTCCACCTTAGTTTCAGTTTAAAACATATATATATATATATATATATATATATATATATATATATATATATATCTTGCTCCTCCAAGAGGCATTTACATAATTGCAATGAGACCAGACCATTTCAAGTTGTACTGGGGAATCAGTTTCAGACGTCACAGGGAGCGGAAAATGTTGAACAGGGTTTGTAGTATAGAGACACAGGCTTTAGTAAATGTGGTGAGTGGTAAGAACTGAGCTTGTAGGAAGCATACATTTAGTTTGAGAACCATTCCCTTTTCGAAAAGATATATTACGTTGGTACTCTGGGCCATTTTTAGCTGGGTCAAGTCTCCCTTGTCTCCCAGTTAAAATATTTTCCATTTCTGACAAGTTTCTAACCTTTAAATTGTTGTCCAAATTGTTCTCTCAGAACTCACATGAACAGCTGTGAGGGCCTCCTGTCACAATGTGACCTTGTCTTTCTTTGAAACTTATTTCGGCTGGCGTTTTATGTACGACCCCTCCGGTTGACCTGCGCTTGTGTTGTGTGCATGTGAGCACTGGAGGAATAAAACGTGACTGTGATTCAACTGTGGTGAAAATAGGGTAATTTAACAGCTAGTCACCCACCAAAACCTTTGAAAGGGCGGAAAAATTGCACCAGTGTCACATTTAATGTCATGAGGGCAGCAATTAACTACAAGTGCCATCTTTTCTGACTTATCTAGCATACCGTAAAGTCATCACTTCTACGCAGCCACACTATCCCTCATCAGTTTTTGTGTCAGCAAACCATTCCTGCCATCAACTACTTCTCCCCATTTCCAATCACATCTTTCTATTATTTCAGCTCTTATCTCGACATCCGTGGCCTCACCTCTGGTACGACTGTCTGCTTTTAACTCTAGCGCCCTTGATGTGAAATATTTCAAAGGGGACTTTTTTCCTAACCATGCCGTGAAGACTCACTGAGATAGACTCATACAACACTTCCTTGAACTTGGAAGGTGAAACCACTCTATAATTACTAGATACAATTTAAAAAAGGTAGTCGTTTAGCTAAAACTATTTTCATCTCTTGTATATCATATCTATAGTGAGGATGAATATAATGCCAAATATTCATTATTTGTAAAGAAATATATATAGATATATAAATATATAATATATGCTTCATTGAAACATGACTATTTTCTGCGTTTGCTCATGTTTTTGTTGTCATTTTTTCTTTTTTTATGGTTGTTTCAAAAGCTGATATGATGGCATGCAAAATACTGATTCTGAATGTAGGCTTATTTATTAATTTTAGAGAGTTAGAAAGTATGCCACTGTCCCACTGATATGTTATGTATTTATTTAAGTCAATCACATATGCATTTCTCAATGTGTTATTTCAGTGCAAGTTGCCGTATCATTGGGTTATTTATTATTTGAGTAGTTTGCAAACACATGCATTTATCTCCTTTCTTTCCTAGCTGAGCTATTGAAAGACTTTTGCCTCTTTGAGTAGTTTGATCATTGCTGAGGTCATCCAGTGTAAATAGTTCTGCAATTAAATTTTTGAAGAAAAGGTTTGGAAAAATGTGTCTCTGTGTGGTGCTTCTTTACTTTGAAAAATCAAACTGTGAACTTGCATGCGCTGCTGTGCCAATTAGAGGGAACGTTTTAAAATTAGTGAAATATTTTACATAAAACTGGTTAAAGATTTGTTATATTGTCAGACACCAAACTACATGATTCAGCCATTAGATGATTGTCCAAATAACAGCAGTATTCACTATATGAGTGTTTCATCTTACAGGTGGAAACCTCAATGAATATATCACACTGTTCTTGACATTTCATCTGTATAGCTAAGTAAAATAGGAATGAAATAAAGATGAAGAGCAGCTCTGAATCATAAATAAATGCTGCATTTATCTTTTACTATTTTACTGAGTCAGGATGGTCTTCTGTGTTTTATTCTTTATTTCAGGGATAGAATATAATAATCACACATAGAGGCTATGAGGAGATATTTGCTGAATTTGACAAAACGTGTATTGGATTAGAATTGCTTACTGCACCTTTTAATATGTATTTATTTTTCATAGAGATGCCAAAATCAATCAGAGTCCACTCCCCTTTGACTGTGATTCCTTAAAACAGAGCAAAAATATTGAATACAAATATTCAGACCAGATCCTCTAGCTCAGAAATAACATTGGTCAAAGATTAGGATCAAGACACAACACTGCAATTAAAATCTGACATTTTGTCTGAGAACAATTCTTACAGAAGATGCACATGAAAATGTGGCGACAGTTCAAGCTGTGTGGATATAGTCTTTGATAATGTATTCCATGATGACAACAGACAGGTTTAACATACATGCTATTTTATTGTTAATCTGATAAAGGCCCATGACGAAACCACAGCAGGTTTCCTGCACTGTACTGTTGGTTTTATTGGCAGCATTGGTGTGGCAAACAAATATTTATTTGCAGATTTCCTTTCAGACCATCTGTGTCCTGTTATCACATGTTTTAAGAATGAGATTCATCTTGATACTTATACTTCTGCAGGTTGTAGTGTAGTGTGAAGAAACCTGATTGCTTTATGCTTTTTCTATCAATTAAACTTCTGTTGGTTCTTGTAGTTAATATGTTAATGTCATAAAAACATATCAGCCATTCAGCCGTCATTCATTAACTCGGGTTAGGTCATTTCCGTTAAAAACTTCATAGAACTCTCTCAAACTATTTCAAATATACAGGGCAAGATCCCCCTCTGTTGGACAAATAATGCATCTCATGGGTTGTTCAGTTGTTACTGTTGGATTTCACAGCACACATTTCTTCCTGCATGACCAAACAAATACATAATACATATATATATATATATATATATATATATATATATAGAGAGAGAGAGAGAGAGAGAGAGAGAGAGAGAGAGAGAGAGATTTAATTTTACTTAAATAATTGATCAGATGCTGTGATTATGATTTTTCTTTACTTTTTACTATTTGTCAAATATGTTTAATGAGTTCTGACCCACCAGTGAGTGATGTCCTCAATACTTTTATACAGTACAGAGATATTCAACAACTTGAAGGACTGGGAAACCTTATCAACATATAACGCTTGTTGTATTTGTTGTGGGAGGTGAAGTGCTGTAGCTGGTATACCTCAAGCAAATCCTTTTTCAGTGGAAAGCAGATCACAAACGTTGCAGATACTGTGCCTCTGATAACTCACTGAGAAGTTAGTAGCCTATCTCACCAGTGTAGCAGGTCCTGCAGGTCAGATGCTTTTATCGGATGGGGTGTGTGTGTGTGTGTGTGTGTGTGTGTGTGTGTGTGTGTGTGTGTGTGTGTGTGTGTGTGTGTGTGTGTGTGTGTGTGTGTGTGTGTTATCAGTCACTGAACCACCAAGCACATCACATCAAGATGTCCCCGTTCTTGTGTCTCTGTGGGTTTCCTCCAGCAGTGCTGTGGTTATCTGTCTGTGTGAATGGGTGTTATCTCTATGGCACCCTGCTTTTCGCTCGGTGCATGAGAGCGGGTAAACTGCAACCTCCTACATAAAGTTTGGAAATGTAATGTGAATGTTGACATGCAGTGTAAAGCGCTTTGAGTGGTCAGAAGACTAAAGGAATGCATTCCTTTTCATCTCTATTTTTACATTGCATATTTTTTTAATATGGTAACTACATTTATTTTATGAAAAAAAAACATATGCATCTGTGTTATTTACTGTGGTGCATGCATGTTTAACTATATGTTATGTTTGCTTATAACTACGGGAGCTAGGACCTTACCAATAGGATGGGGTGCTGGAGCTGCATTGACCAATGGGATGTCCGGAAGTTTAAAGTGGACGTCACTTCCTGTTTGAGAGGGGGGTCACATGACCCAATTGAAGTCGCGTGATGTGAATGTTCTTGGGAACCTGTGACATAAACACACAGCGCACCGGGACACCGTTCAGTTACGGTAAGAAAAGATGTCTGTTGTTGTGGTGAGAAACGACACGGCCGTGTCCGTTAGCTCCAGTCGGCTGACGTCACACCGTTTATCGTCGTGTTTTTTTTTGTTTGTGTGTGTGTGCTAACTTTGCAGCGCAGTTACTGTAGGTCTAAGTGGACTGTGACTCATTGTGTTTTTTAAAAGGGCTTGAACACCGACACCGTGTCGAACTAGTTAGTTATCTTGTTTTTACAGAGTTACACGTAGAACAGTTCGCTCTTACCTTAGCGACTTGTTTCAGGTCCGGACTCCAGCTCTATTCAAACTCAATCAAAGTTGTTATTGGGAGCCTGTGTACGCGACGTTTTTTTTTAAATATGTGTTTTAGTGAATGCTGCCTGCCTGTCTTTCCTTCAGCAGGATCCGGTTAGGTGGCATCGCACACACCATGCACCTCCCAGCCCCGTCTTCCAGTCCCAGCTGCAGCTGAGCCTCTCCTCGGCCTGAGCTCCAGTACTCTCCCTCACCCGACATGGATCCTGAGCAGCGACCCAGCGCGGACTACCTTTCATGGGGCTACCGCCTGCAGCTCATCGGCCTGGGCTTCGGCTTCTATGCGGGAGCCTTCCTCCTGGCCCACCTCCTGTCCGTGGCACTGTCCCGCACCTACAGCTCCCTCAAAGCCAAGGAGAAGGTTTTCTGGAACCTCGCAGCGACGCGCGCGGTGTTCGGCCTCCAGAGCACCGCGGCCGGCCTCCGGGCCCTGACCGAGGACTCCGCGTTGACCAGAGACCGAGTGAGGGGACAAGAAGACTGGTCGTGGTTCAATGTCCTCACAGCCACGGGCTTCTTTGCGTTTGAGAATGTCGCGCTTCACGCCTCCAGTGTGGCGTTTCGCTCTTTTGACCTCCCGCTGGCGACGCACCATTTCTTCGCCCTGTCGGGGTTTGCGTCCTTGGTGGTGTGGGATTCCTCGGGTCACTTCCTGTCCATGGTCACGCTGCTGCTGGAGATGAGCACGCCGTTCACCTGTATATCCTGGATGTTACTGAAGGTATAGTGCTCTTTTAAA
Source organism: Myoxocephalus aenaeus (assembly GCA_038501785.1). Taxonomy (NCBI): domain Eukaryota; kingdom Metazoa; phylum Chordata; class Actinopteri; order Perciformes; family Cottidae; genus Myoxocephalus; species Myoxocephalus aenaeus. Next base: position 2,653,678 of record JBAMJR010000097.1, read on the forward strand.
CCTTGATCATTATTAATTATTTTAGTTATTTCACCAGACTTCCAATGGCTCTAGTTGCATCTGATGCTGCTGGTTGATTGCCCCCCCCCTACATGTTCTTGGCAACTACCATAGGAATAACTATAAGTGTTGCACGGTTTTAGTTCCCTTTTTGGTCTTGTGCACCTAGTGATTGTGCAGCGATAACATTCTTTGAAAGAGGAAGTTCTATAAAAAGGATTGAGTCTGTACCTAGACTTTCTCTGTTCCTCCTGCTCTTAGATGTCTCGAGTACACATACGTTACAAGGATGTTAATTTGACGTTATTGTTGTAAAATAAAAAGAAGTTTGTGTCCCAGTTCTTGGCACAATTTCACGCCTCAATCTTTCTTCCTCCCCGACAGGCTGGCTGGGCACGCACCCTGTTTTGGAGAGCCAACCAGTGGGTGATGATCCACTCGTTCCACTGCCGCATGGTGCTCACCTACTACATGTGGTGGGTATCCTTGACCCACTGGGCAGACCTCAGCACCCATGTGGCCCTTGTCCCACTCCTGCTTTTCTTCACTGGCCTCGCTCTGCTCACGTTTATAATCAACCCCATCTGGACGCACAAGAAGACCATGCAGCTGCTCAATCCCATGGACTGGAACTTTGACAACAAGCCCGCCCCCCTAAACAGGGCCGCGGAGGGTCAGTCTGCGGTTTCCGTTAAACCACACGCCAGCTAAGGGGTACAGTGGAAGACGCTTCCTGTCTCAAAGATGCCATATCTTTTTCTTTTTTAATGAATGTTTGAAGTGATAGTGGTAGGATTGGTGTTCTTTTATAAAAACGTTTTATACACAATTGGGCAATAAGTGAACTTTAAAAAAAAGCCCCAGCGGGAAAATTATGTCAGGTTTTTATCTTGATAACGTTGACCACATTGTCTTCCCTCAGGCTTAACTTGCAGATTGGTATATTTTAGATTTATTTTCATCTGGTTAGCTTTATCTTTTAATAGGTTTGGTTGTGTAAGGCAGTGGAAAGGGACCCTGCATGTGAAATATCCATTTTTACCAATCATGTGTTTGGTTATGTATTCAAAAAAGAAAAAACACACAAGAACACGCTTCTTACAGGAGCCACTGAGGACTGCGAACTTGCACATTAAAGTCCTGTTTATCAAAACAATTAAAACTAACATACTTTTCAAAGCCACTCTACACTTACAGTATTTAAACATTTACATCCTGTAATACTTGAGCTGTATGTGTATATACATACAGCTGCTTTTGGTGTGTTGCTATTGATGGTGCAGTCCAGTTGATTTACTTTATCAAGTAAGAGAAGCCTGGTAACATGTTAAACTCTCTCAGTAGACATCGATCAACCCAGTATTCAAGTCACACAGTAACCTTTTACAGCGGACATCTTTGTTCAGCTCGAAAAATTGGTTTAAGTTAAAAGAATGAGGTACTCTCAGTTAGTCATTGAAGCTGTTGCATACTAAGTGGACAATTGGATCAGTCCACTCGTGCGTCACATTGATGTTTTTGGACTGAATCCTCTCAGCAGAGAGGAGAATGTTTATCGTGGTCATGAAAGAAAAGGCCTTGAACAGAATCTTCTTTATTTGTGGAAGAATGCGCAGGACTGGTCGACTCCATAAAGGCTCTTTTGTCCAAAATGGACATGTAATGTGGCATAACTGAAGCAGTTTACTGATTTTGATTTTTTTTTTTAATCAAGCAATTTGTTGACCATGATGCTTTTTATGGAGTTACTGTATTAGTCGCATTACATTTTATTTCTACATATGCAACATCAAAACTTGCATAACACTTTTTCCCCCTGTGTTTTTCACAATGGCCTCATTGTACTGACGCATGGCATTGTGTGTTGGGCTTGTCCTTTGTTTTATATCTGGTATCAGAAGGTTTTGATTAATTGTCACTCTGCTGCAGAATGTCTGATCCTCTACAGTTTTTCCAATTCAGTGATTTGGCTTTTACAGCATTGTAGGTCTTTAGTCATATGTATACGCCCCAGAATTTTAGACATTTCCTTTGTTTGAGGAAATTTCTTCCATTAGTATTAATCTGATGTAACATCTTTAGGATCTAAACCAACACTTTTATTTGGGCCTGAGAGCCGACTCCAAGTATTAATGGTATTAACACTTTCCATGTACCGGTACCTGTAACCTGCCTTGCAGCACTGGTCTCATGAGTGGATTATATTTTGCTTTTATATACACCGTACAACCTCAATGACTTCATTGACACAAGTCTGAAGCAAATGTATTTATAACATTTAATAGTATTTGTATCTCTTCATTAATAAACAACTGTTTGTCCACTCTGAACTTGCTGTATTTTTTACTAAAAAACACTAAGAGAGAGTTTGAATTTCACTTTGCTTTTAATTTGTAATGACAGCATTAACATTATGGGATGGGTGGAGGACTCTCTGTAGGAAGTGGAAGTGCTTTAATGAGTCACAGAATAAAATGTTGGCTCTGATACAGTGTATTGTGTCATGTCTTTTATCAGGCTGTGCAATAGGGCATCTGCCTGTAGGTGGCAGAATGGAGTAATTAAGTGGTGTTGCAATAGCTTTTTGTATTTGACCTGACATCCATGAGTTTGACATGTTTTTCCAGTCCAAATTGTATTGTCCCTGAAAGACTAACACACAATCACTTTTAACAGGTTGTTACAAAGTATACAAGTTGGTTTCATTTCAAATTATATTTACTTAAGAGAGCACAGTTAGACCACCATATGCCTATAGTTGAAAATCATGCACCTGGCAATAGAAATATACAGACATGCTGGTATAGATCATTGTTAATAAGGTGGATGTCTTAATGTGTTAATGCTATTTTGCGTGCTGTACAATGCATGAGACTAATTGCCTTTTAAGTGGCTTACTATTATAAATATGTTGTTTCTGTTTGTATCTAAAGTGATATTTTATGTTTGAGGATTCTTGGGGAAAAAATAGTTCCGTTGGGTTAAAACATTTCCTAATTAAACAATTAAAAAAATCAGATCCAACATCATCTCCAGACAGCTGTTTCGAAGGGAGCCACCTCACGCGTCACGTGGCCAGTTTGGAACTCCTCTATACTGTCTCGAGCCGATCCTACCGGAGAAGACGTTGGAAGCTTGATTGACGTTCTGCACAGCCAATCACAGCTTACCCGAGTCGACTCTTCGGCCAATCAGCTACTTAGAGTAGTTGAAGGGTGTTCATGGATGGAGTCAGCTTGCATCGAAGTGAGTCGAGTTAAAAGAAGGACGCTGGGCGAGCACTGGATGGGTTTTGATTTGTTTTAAGTTGTGTTGAAGTCAGAAATGCATCGCGTTTAACACTTTAAGGTGTTACCGTGGAGGGATATTGTGTTTTTCCTCAGTCATAAAATGGTGAGTTGGGGACACTTTTCTAAGTTTCTGTCAAAAGTTTTATCAAAGTTATCAAACATATGTGTTTCGCTAAAGGTTAATTAGTTCAGTTGAGCAGTTACTTTAAGCTAAATATTGATACAAAATCAAATGTAAAGTACCGGTAGGTGTATTATTGTTTTTAAAACATGCTTCGGGAGATGATAACGTGGCGCCTCAGCTAACTTTGCCAAGTTGCCAACACGTTAACGTCTACACCGTTAACTATTTGTTTTTGCGCGTGGACGTTAATTACTGCGTCCTTATCGTGACATTAACAAGCTACTTGTCATAAGAACTTGTAATGTATCCGCTAAACCTTTTCTTTTGAACTGAACCTGACACCATATTTCCTCGGGCTTTGACTCTGTCATGTTACATTTTGATAGACGTCTCCGTCGTTGAGCACAACCTCATACTTCTCTGAAGCCCTCGTGCCATTCGAGGATACAATTGCAGGTGCACGATCAGGTTTTGCCTTTTTATAAGACTTAAAAAAAAAAAAGAAGTTCCCCACCCTAATAACCGCAACTTAATTAATTCAAAACACATACAGAGAAAGTAAAAATAATCCTTGTGTGTTCAACGCGTAAAAATGATGAACGAGTGAGAATGTCTTCCTGAGCTGCAACAGTCAGTCCGGCCACAAATTCAAGTAGTCATGCATAGCATTCCTCAGTGAAAGCCCGGCGCAGCTCCAGTCAACTGGAAGGACCGTCCAGATAGGGAGGAAAGCCATCATTGAATGAGACTGTTTACCTGTAGTCGCCTCTCTGCACAGCAAAAGGAAAGTGCTTTCAAGAAATCTGTTAAGTTGAGCTAAGCCTCCAAAAACCCAGTTTGATCAGTGCTTTGATCTTCATTTGTTTCATCTGGTGCCATGCATGTCCAGTTCCCTGGGCCAATACATGGCTGAGATGGAGCATTGAGGGGGATCCCACACGTGCATGTACACACAACAACCTCCGCTGGTAATTTGTTAAGCAAATAAACAGGGTGGCCTGGCTGCAGACACTGATGCTTAATGCACTCCCCACACTGTAATAACACCTGGCGAAGGCTGCCCTGAGAGCACAGATCATTGTTGTCCTTGCTCATGCAAGTCACGTAGACACAGACTCCTTTATGTGTGACACTCTCTCCTCATCAGACCACGGTCCGCTCTCACCGGGAATGTTTACAGACACCTCTGGGACCAAACGTGTTGATGTTTCCATGAAAAAAAGCCTGTCGCCAAACAATACTAATGCTATTTGGCATGTCTGTTCTCTACATGCTTAGCGAGACCGTATTTTGGCATCTTTATCATTTATTTCAAACTCCAATATCCTCTCCTGTCATTGTTATAGTCTGTAAACACAGAAGCTGTTGAGTTGAAAAAAATGCCAGGAATGGCTAATTGCTGAAGTAATTGTGACAAGGCAGGCAGTCACTTTACTTTGCCGAAAGCGGCTCATGTGGTTGGGGTGTCACAGACTCACAGTGCACAGTGTTTGAGCGGAGGAGCATACCATAATGTTTTTTAGAGAGGCAAGTTCTGGATTCACTATCTACCCACTGAGGACCCACTGAGTTCATGGAGGAGCAACATAGCTCCGCCACAGCTGGGATAGGAAAGCCACTGCTCTTCTGCAGGTGGATGTGGGAAATTGCTCACATTCCACACACTTGTTTAGGAGTTGGGAACATATGTCAGATAAGTTTAGTGCATAATGGTTATTTTCTTTAGTATGGACCTTACCTTATTTGACCATAGAGGAATAGAGAGACAGGAAATGTAGGGGGAGGGAGAGTAATAAAACTCCTCAGCCAAAACTCCTCAGCCATAATTGATCCAGAAACACTGCAGTTATACGGGACATGAGAGGCATCACAGACCACCCTATTGCAGAGGTTCCCCAGATTCAAACGCTTATGTGATGCTTTGTTCCATTTATCGGACAGTACTGTATGTATGATGAGACACGAGTATGACAAAAGTGCTAATGAACATCACATTTATGTTGATGCAGCCATCTGGGATTTTGACTTGTAGTCCGAAATTTGACTTGTAGTTGAATTTCGTGACTGGGATTGCGTAAATTCCGACATCCCAGTTCAAATGGAACAAAGCATGAGTACCATAATCAATTAATTGAGCTACAGATGACAACCCTGCAAGTCAGAGGTCGGTGGCAATCTTGGCTTCAGAAAGGGTCTCCGCCCTCTGAAGTCAGTGCAGTGACCGGTACTCTGACGGTCAAGAGTGTTCCTGTTTTCCTGTTGTCATTTATTGTTTGGCTCTGTTCATATTAAAATGCACACAGAGCTTAAATCCAGCCTGTCAACAAAGGCTCTTTGAAGCAGCCGCTTTATCCACTGCTCACCACACACTAACCAGTGCTCCTCTGGTGACATGCTTGGCCCACTGGGTGGGTGGAGACCAGTGAAGAGTGACCGCCAGTGACCGCGGGTGCCTCTTCTTTCAAATGGACACCAATTTCAATTGTAGAGTTTCAATTATTCTACAGCAACAGTCTTTAATTTTGTCGTGATTCAGCTGCTAGGGCTATTTTCTGTCTTTTACTGAAAACTCTAAGTTTAGGCCAATGTCAAACATAAACATTATTGGTAAAAAATATAGTAGCGTTATGGGGTATTCTAACCTTTTATGATGCATCATAATGCTTCAACTACAAACTGTTATGTGCTGGATGACACCATGCAGCATTGAGTCACTGTGCTAGCTTAGCGCTGACCACATTCTGTTTAGAAACGTGCCTCCAGAGCTCCAGATGTCCCCTCACATGTCCAATAGATCCCACCTCTGACATCAAATAAAAATACTGCAGCCCTGCGGGCCTGCTTATTGATTCGCTGCAATCCATTCCCATTAGGCCTATAATTATAACTGGTAGCTGATGGGAAATACCAGACTCATCTTCTGGTCGTGTTGATTGTTCAGTGTGATGACTGGAGGTTATGTTACACAGAGTAGGTGACTTGTGCTGTACAGAAACATAAGGAGATGTAATTATGAGGAAGAGCGCTTGCATAGTTGGGATTTATTATGACATGTCAATAAATATGGTTCTAATTGGTCCCTTGCTGATCTAATAATCAGAAGATTTTGAGTCATCTTGAAAGGCAGCTACCTTTTGCCTGTTTTTTGAGTTTCTCCATCTCTTTTGAGGTCTGGTGAAGTGTTGTGTGTTTTCAAGGCTTGGGCCAGATACTGTAATACAGTTTGCAAGCTTTTGATCTCAGACTTCAGGGAACAGGCCGCACTACCTGGCGCAGTGGACAACCAATGGATATACAGCATATCATCGCTATGCTGTTCACGATGCGAGGAAACGAGCAGTGGGTTGTTAAGGCTGGTTCGCTCAGTTTCTTAGAGTGTGTTGTGGGAATATCAATACAGCACAGGCAATATATAATAATGTAGAAGTAAAAACTTTTCTCATATGACATATACACTACTCAAACAGTACAAGGTCTTTGTAGCTACGCTGTCCAACTCCTAGATGCAGGCTGTGTGACGGCTAGAAAGAGGTACCTTTTATCCTTTTTAGTATGCTGCAGGGCTCCGTCCTGTCCTTCGCTGAACTTTCCTGCAAATACGTTACAGTACTTTGTTAAGCCTGTCCGTGCACTCTTTGTAGGGCCGGGATGGGTTGTTTTCAGTCGAGGCCTGATTACTGTAATCCTGCCAGAAGGAGAAGATTGGGACTCACTGCTCAATAAAACATTCAGCCAAAGACAGACACTCACACAAGTCTCACTTCCTCATACCACCCTCTCCTCCAGGCTTTTGTTTATGACTTTCAGCCCGTGTGTGGAATGCCACTTCTCATTAAGTGCGCCCCAGAAAACTCTACAGAAGAATCTAAACCCTTTACAAAACTAGGGTGTTTGATGTGGAATTGCTCTCATAAACACACATGATTCTATTTTTGACTGATATCTGGTTATCTGACCGCTTGTCGATCTCAGATTCAAGACGAACAGTGTGGATTCCGTCCCGGCCGTGGACCAGTGGACCAGCTCTTTACCCTCGCAAGATTACTGGAGGAGTCCTGGGAGTTTGCCCAACCAGTCTACATGTGCTTTGTGGACTTGGAGAAGGCTTTCGACCGGGTCCCTCAGGGGTTTTTGTGGGGGGTGCTGCGGGAGTATGGGGTGCCGGACCCGTTGGCACGGGCCATCCGGTCTCTGTACGCCTGCAGTAGGAGCTGTGTTCGTATCCTCGGTAGTAAGTCAGACACGTTCCCGGTGGGTGTTGGCCTCCGCCAGGGCTGCCCTTTATCACCGGTCCTGTTCGTGACTTTCACGGACAGGACCATGTCCATGAAAGTCCGGTTCGGGAGTCTCGGGATCGCCTCTCTGCTGTTCGCGGATGATGTGGTCCTGTTTGCTTCCTCGGACCGTGACCTCCAGCATTCACTGGGGCGTTTTGCAGCCGAGTGTGAAGCGGCAGGGATGAGAGTTAGCACCTCCAAATCTGAGGCCATGGTGCTCTGCCGGAAACCGGTGGACTGCTCCCTCCAGGTGGGGACAAACTGCCTACCCCAAGCGAAGGAGTTCAAGTATCTCGGGGTCTTGTTCACGAGTGAGGGTAAGGTGGAGCGGGAGATCGATAGGCGGATCGGTGCGGCTGCAGCAGTAAAACAGGCGCTGTACCGGTCCGTCTTGGTGAAGAGGGAGCTGAGCCGGAAGGCGAAGCTCTCCATTTACTGGTCGGTCTACGTTCCAACCCTCACCTATGGTCACGAACTCTGGGTCGTGACCGAAAGAACGAGGTCTCGGATAGAAGCGGCCGAAATGAGCTTCCTCCGTAGGGTGGCCGGGCTCAGCCTTAGAGATAGGGTAAGGAGCTCGGACATCAGGAGGGAGCTTGGAGTCGAGTCGCTGCTCCTTCGTGTCGAAAGGAGTCAGCTGAGGTGGTTCGGGCATCTAGTCAGGATGCCTCCTGGACGCCTCCCATTAGAGGTTTTCCAGGCACGTCCAACTGGTAGGAGGCCCCGGGGAAGACCGAGGACACGCTGGAGGGATTATATCTCCCGGCTGGCCTTGGAACGCCTCGGGGTCCCCCAGGATGAGCTGGAAAGTGTTGCGGGTGAGAGGGAAGCCTGGGTCGGCCTGCTGAACCTGCTGCCACCGCGACCCGACCCCGGATAAGCGGTCGAAAATGGATGGATGGATGGTATCTGGTTGCCATAAGTTATGATTAAGGAGTGTGGAGCCGATCAGGAAAAATTTGATAATTTTTTAAAATCCAGGTTGGTAGAAAATTGGAAATCTTGGTATTTACAAGAAATGTATTATTTATGATCCTTGTTTCCCCCCAGTTACCATATGCTGTGTTGGTCTGTTTCATCATTACTTGGCTACAAAGATGTGTAATTTGTGCATTATTATGAATTCATAGGAAGGTGATGTTGCTGGAAAATAGCATGTTAGGTTGCTCAGCCCAGCCTCGATTAAATAGTTTAAATAATATTAAAATCGAATAAAGTAATTTTAAACTTAAAAACAACGTTTTCGGAGGCTGAGATGAGACGCGTGAAACCTTGCAGGTGACAGTCAAAGTGCTGCCTTGTAGACAGCTGTGGATTGTTCTTCGTGAGTTGACATAGGTGGCAGTTTTTTCTCCACACTATGGGCCATACATATTGTGTTTGATCTTTGTTATTGTCTGTTCTGTATCATAGGTTATTAGAAAAACACAGGCGAGCAAATTGTCTGCATTACAGCAGGAGGCAAAACAACTCTTTTCCTGTCTGCAGAGCACAACTCAGCCATCCCAGCATGTAATGACATGCTCAGCTGAGTCTGTCATCCCCTACACGGATGATTTTTTCCTCTCTCTTCTCTTCCGCTCGTTCCTCAATCATTGCTCTCAAATTAGACTGTAATAGAGTACCTTGTATTCAAACACTGATCATATTAGCAGAGATTGAATTGGGTATATTGTCTTGCCCTCTCCGGGAGATTTTAAAAAGCTTTACCTAATCACCCGCTTGCTTTCGTTGCACTGTGTGGCTGTTTACAATGCTGCAGTATACACCGGTTACTGACAGATGCTACAGATGTAGCGAGCACTTTTGTTGAGTCGGCCATCTCTTTGGGCCGAGCCAATGTGTTTGTGTTGTTCACATTTGAAGTCACACCACACCACAGGCCATGAAGGATGGAATTTGTGTAAAGGTGCATTTAGTCTGCTTCCAAGCAGGTAAAAAGACAAACAAAACTGAGTAATTATAGGAGTGAGGAGGAATGGAGGATTCTGCAGACTAGTTTCAAAACAGAAGTGAGAAGGGCTCTCTTTGCTTCTTGATTTAATGTACGGCAAGGAAATCTCAAAAAGGGCCAGCTCTTCTGTAAGATAAATGATACGTTGAAGGTCACCATGTTGTCCTAATGCTTATTCCAAAGTATTTTCTTAACTTTTATCAAGCATGGTGATGCTTTCCTCTGTGCTTTCCTCTGTGCTTTTTGTGTCAAGGAGAGCACACCTGAATATTTGACTTCTCCCCTCCCTCCCTTCCTTCCTTCCTTTTTCCTACTGTCCTGGACCTCGAGAGATGCATTTGAAGGAAGAGATGAGTCACCCTTCAAAGTCGGGGCTTGGCTGTTAGTTGTCGCTCCAAAATCGGCCAGTCAATATACAACCACGTGTGTCATGTTGATACCTGTTTCCTACATGCAGAACACCACCTCCTCATGAGGGCCTCCTCATCAGTCACACTGCAGTACGTTGTACCTGCTGCTGTCTGTCTCTTTGGATCCGGATCTTTTGTGTAGGCTATTTCTCCCCAGGCTACACATACTCTACCTGCCTCTGTTAGCACTAGCATTATCTGTTAGCCGCACTGTATTCAGCAGACACTGGCCCTGTGTGTTCACATCCACTGTTCTGGCCCTGTGCCCTGCCAGCAGGGTGGAGGACAAAGAAGCAGAGGATTCCACATTATTTGTAGACAAAACAGGCTTTGAGACTCGGAACGAGTTATCCTTTGGATGCGTTTTGCTGCAATACTGTCGCGCAGGTTCGTCTTAGTCAGAAGTTAACTGTTGTGAACTTGTGCCGTGGTTCGTATAGAACTATAGAGATTGCGTGGATAGATTATGGGGCATACATACCACAACAATGGCGGCTTTTATGCGACAACATGATGTCATGACTCGGGCATCTGTTCTTGACTTCTTCAAGCTGAAGAAGTCTGAAAATAGCACAGCTGTTTTTTTTTCCAGTGGAGGCCTTTGACAGAAACTGTCACCTCTGGGTACGACTTGTACATCCGCAAACAAAGGCGGCGCTGCTGAGGAATGCAGTGTCTCTCATGCCCGTGCAGGTCCAAAGGTCTCTCCTGCCTCAGCATGCTAATGACATGTCCCTGGCTGTCGAAACATCACACTGACCTCTTTTTAATGCACGTGCATACTGTAGTTTATTTTAAGTCTGTTAGTTTAATATTGCCACCTGGGGAAACCCTACATTGCAAAATTGTTTCCAGCCTGTGGCGTAATGCAACCTTTTGGATGATCAAGGATGAGAAGAGATTTTTTTTGAAGAAAGTGGGCACATGTAACTACTGAACCAGCTGATTGACGACCTCTTGTAAATGTGCTAATTTTTTTTTAAGGCCACGGCTGAGTAAAATATTTGAGCAATGCATTTGACTCGCTTTCAATCAATTAGTGCCTGAATCAGCACAATGAACGAGCGTGAATCTGAACGCGAGCCTACTTTGAATACTACTTTGTTTTAGAGACAGACAACCCCCACCGCCCTTCTTTTCATAATGGTTACTCCACAGGGTATGACCGATCGATTACAATGGTGGCCGGGCCCCTTTATACCCTGTGACATTACGCACGCCCACAATTAGCATATGAGAATGGTGTGTACACTTCAACACGTGGTAGTGTCAGCAGTCCCCAGGAGCACTAGAAGAGTGTCTTTTGTTTTCATTCATCTGTTTGACTTAGCTTTGGTCCAGATTCTGATGTTGACACAAAAGGTACCAGACCGTGACCACAACACAGCCATGCCCCTCTGCTGACAAATTGCTGCTGAGATTGAATAACATAGAATAACATAGTGCGGTTGGGCTTTTGGAGACTGACTGGCGTACAAACTGCTGATGTATGGAAACATTCTTCAGTGCTAATTTAATTTGTTTGTATCCACCCGCCTATGTTGACATTTTAGGACGTTTGTCTTTTTCCTCTAGGAATGTGTGTCGGCGTAGTTGATCCCCTACATGCTGCTGTCTGAAGAGCTTGTGCAGGAGAAGAGCAGAAATCATGGATGTGGAAGACTTTCCTCCCCCACCTCCTGAAAGTAAAGTCAACAAAGCATTCTCTCTCTCTCACTCACTCACACACACGCGCAACATATGAACGTCAACAATAATACAATGCAATAATATGAACATCTGGTAGAAAAACTGGTAGAGATATTGGCCGGTTAGCTCAGCTGGCGTGGTGCTAATAACGCCACGGTCACGGGTTCGATCCCCGTACGAGCCAAAAACTTTTGATTTAGACAGAGCTGGAAGAACAATAAAATGGACACAATAATCTACAGGCATTCTTTATGACATTTGTCAGATTATCTCAAGCCTCTAAATTGTGAGGCTCTTCTTTGCCTTATGTGATTGTAAGCTGAATATATTGTTGGTCAAACAAAGCAATACATCTGAAGACATCACGTGATGTTGGACTTAAGGAAATAGTGACAATCAATTGTCACTGTTTTTTTCTGAGATTTTATAAAACATACGATTAATCACATAAATGAGAAAATATTTTACAGATTATTTGATGTTGAAATAAATAAAACCGATCCTATGTGATTAAGGGTAATGATGAGGCCCTTGGTCCCTAACTCACTGTAGCCTATATGACATTTTCCCGATATGAGATATGAATTCCCTCTTTCCTCTCACATACTTCGTAGCTTTCTCACAGCCCAACAGCTAACTAGCCAGCTAGCTCATTCTCACATTTTCTTGCGACGTGTCTCGGTGTGACCAGGGCCTTACGTTGAAACTTTACATAGTTAACAGTTGAGTCTCAAAACAGGACGGCATTCGGTTGAACTACACACAAATATGTATTAACAGTGATGCTCGTCACACATAAGTCTTTGGCTGTCTGTTTTGAAAAAATGATTACAGTGTTGGACCAGAAGTATCACCTGCTAGCTTCTGCAGGTCGTCTTGTGGGCACATAACTTCCTGCAGGGCTCTGGAGCTGGACAGTATGAGTAAACGGCACAGATTCCTCTCTTCTGGTTCTCCCCCGCTGTGAAGTGTGTGGGTAGAGGAGCGAGGGAGTAAGGAGGGTGAAATGTGCTGTGCTGCTGTGAACACCAGACAATGTGCCTCAGTAATATGATGAATACTGCAGCAGCGGCACACACACACACACACACACACACACACACACACACAGCCTCCGGGGATTGACACAGGCCAGAGAAATGCTTCGTCTCATGCTGGCCAGTCACTTTCTTTGTTGCCAGGGCGATGCTTGGACAGATCGTAGCCCAGTGACTCATTTGAGCGACTATTATGTAGTCGAGTGGAGACGGGCCCACAGAACAGAGTCCATATTGTCATTATGAATTGACAATGAACACCTCAGCAAGGGTGTGTGTGTGTGTGTGTGTCAGTGTGCATGCATGTGTGCTGTGCATGTACACTTCATGATCTTGTACTTGTGTGTGGGTCGAAAGCTGAGAGAAATCCTCTCATGGTTTAAACTGGGTTCACAGCAGGATGTGTGAATGTAGTTTAGAAGGGCTATTAGATACTCACATAACTGGTAGTGTGTGTGTGTGTGTGTGTGTGTGTGTGTGTATAAGTGTATGTGTCAGGTCAACATCCAGCAGGCATGCATACCCATTAGGGCTGCAAAAATGACTTTTGAACATTCATTGTTAAAAAACTCATACGTTTTAACTATTATATTATGTTCATGACGCCATGTCCAAACTGGCAGTGAACGGCACTTTGAAAGCTTTGAAAGCGCCGCAATAGACGAGGAGCAGCCGATTGGTTAGCTTGAAGTTGAACAGTTATCTGTGCGATACCTTCTTTGACTTTATTTATTTGATGTGGACATCACAGTGACATTATAATTCATAATAGGGCTGCAACAACGACTCGATAAAATCGATTACCTTGTGTCGCGCGATTATTACGCCAGGCAATAAGTCGCGGAGAGAGAAATAAAGAGCGGAGCAGAGCAACTGGTGTCTGAGATTGGAGTGAGACACGAGAAAAGTTTAGGCCGTGATCTTAGCGATAGAAGATCTTTGATTCGAGTCTTGGCCAATCAGCGTTAAGATGTCTCCAGCATTTCCCTCCAACTTGTTTTTAATGGAAGCTAGTCAGCCTGCTATCACGTTAGCTAACGTGTTTGGGTTGTGTATTGTCGTTAAAGTTGCTTTATGTTCCGTTACAGTTCAGTCTTGCTTGTAACAACCGTAACGTGATGAAACATGCCGTAACCCCCCGGTCTGGTTCAGTTCACCAGTCACTCGTTAACGTTAAACCGGAGGATCTGGCTGCAGGTTGTTTTTTTACTCAAAGTAGAATGAATCAAATCACGTAGTGATTAGCCAACAACGTGATGTCGTGGTCGTAAGAGACCCAGAATGAAATAGTTTAAGGAAGAGGACGCTCTATATGCAGCGCAGCTTGATGCAGAGCTGAGATGAAGAGGTCAAAACAGACGTGAGAGGAGCAGCACAGCTTCCCTCTGTCCAGTGTTTCATACATATTGATAAAGCGTATGCTAAATGCAGCCTCTGCTCCAAGGAGATCAATTACAGTAAAAGGGGCTCACATATGCTTTTAGTGTTAGTCCATTTTTATTTTATTTTGTTAATGAACAGCTCAGGGATGTTCAAGGAGCAACCTGTTTGTGCTTTCTGAAGATGTTTTGCACTTTCACTTCTGTTTTTGAAAAAAAAGGGTTGGAAATGAATGTTTTTTTGATTGTTTTTTTAAAATCCGATTCATCGATTAATCGAAACAATAATCAACCGATTAATCGATGATTAAAATAATCGTTAGTTGCAGCCCTAATTCATAACATACATCGATACGGTTGCAGTTGGCTGGAGGGAGATCGGCAGGAAGCTGTCATTTCCAGTAAATATCACAATCTAAAATGTGGGATTTCTGTTTAAAAAGTACTACTACGATAGGAAGTACTACTTGCCCAGTTAAGTGTTTACGTCTCGAGTCTGATCTGGAGCTCACAGCTGGGATGTACGTGGTGTCTTTACATGACAAAATGCGTGCCGTTGCAACATGATGGGCTGTGTATATTCTCTGTGAGCGTCATCATTACAGCTGTTGCCAAACTATTCCTTGTTCAGCTTGACCGATCCCCAATGAAAGCCGTCCTTCACTCACGGATAAACCTCCATCATGTTAACGATATCAATCCACACTGACTCGGTGAGACGTGGGTCTGTTCATTTTGAATTCATGAAAGTTACTCTGTATGATTCCCTTTTATTTCCCCATCGAATATTAAATGTCTTATTCAAATATCTTGTGTTTCACGTTGACGCCACGGAGGTAGGATCTGCGTCCATATTAAGGGCAATTATTGGCATATGAATATACATACCACAGTTCTGGAGTACCGCTGACTATTAGCCAGCTGGTTTTACCTTATCTCAGTGTCCCATACCTTTCATTTCATTTTCCATGCACACATGGAAAAATACAGATAGCATCTCTGTTTCCAGGTTTGCTCTTTGCACCTCTCTTTTCATGCAACTTTAGTTATGGGTGCAGATGGACATGGGGTCGCAGGGTTGACCTGGAGCATTAGTCACAGACCGTTCCTTCACACACTACAGGGTGGAACAACTACCTGTCAAAGCCTGAGGGGGTTGTTCTGGTGATTTAGAGCTGTGTACATTGCTGTGAGGGACTTCAAAGTTACTGGGTTTGCTACAGGGAGTTTCTTTGAGTTAAGATTTACTTGGTCACTTTCAATGGACCGCTCAGGCCCGGAGGCCTATGGCAGCAGGTTGCAACAGTGAACGTGGTTCTTTTGATCGTAAGAATAACCTTATCTGCTGAACTTTAAATGGCCAAGTATCTGAGAGGAAGAACATTGGAAATGTTGGAAAAGCATAATGGATATTTATATGTGTCAAAAAGATAGGGTATAGCCATGGTGCTATAGGAAAGCTTTATGGAGGATTTTCATATTTATCTACAACTCAGAAGTGGCTGGAGAAAGGTCAAAATGCCAAAGCCAGGGATCAAACTAGGGACCTTTAGATCTTCAGTCCAACACTCTCCCAACTGAGCTATTTCATCATAATCTATAGGTGTGGACATCTGATTTCCATGCTGGAAATGAACCTGCGCAAACTTGGAATTTTGTGTTTTCTTTAGGAACACAGGATATGAAAATATGGCTTTAGACTGTAAGTTAATACAATCACGCTGTGACTACTGATGAAAGTGCTGTTGAGGAATCTGTGGTATGCTTGGGAGCAAAACTGTGACAAAGATAGAATATCAGCCTACGAAGTTAAGGTTGGCCCAGCGACATTTTAGAGGAGCCGAATGGTTAAATGGTGAGATTGGGAGTTCCTTCCATTCGGGCTCTGTGGTTTTGACTCAGCTACAGTTTATCCTGCTGTGAACCCAGTTTAAAGGCTGACCTCATATTTTCCACAACATTGAATTCAGGTTGAATTTTTTGAATGTTTTCTTTGCTAAAGTCTTTTCTTTTTCTTTCACCCCGCCACTGAGTGAAACCTGAAATACTTTCATTCATACGTTCGGCTCAGTGCCGAAACTTGAAGCCAGCTGATGAAAGTTGAGCCTTTGCATTCCTAATCCTTTAACTCTCTCCTGCTCCTTATTGAGCTTTACTGACTCAGGCCCACGCTCTGCTCTTCAGATCAGAAATAATGCAAAACTCAGGCTGCACTAGTCACTGGGGGGAGTACCAGCTCTCTTTCCTGCTTGCCTAATTACAGTGTGGAAACTGGAAAGACATTTGTTGTTCCCTTCCTGTCTGCTGCCAAGTGAGTGCGCTGATGCGAATGTGACGCCTTTGAACGTTAACTATATCTCGTAGCTCTGCCCTAGTTTGTCTTTGCTGTAAAGTAGAGCAGCTGGTGTGCTGTTTTGGTGCAGAATCCAATCCCTCATGGAAGAATTTCTGTAAGAAAACATACTGCTGTAGTAGACCCCACCCTTAATTATAAGTCTGTTTGTGGCTCAGTCTTTTTATTTGAGAAGCCCGAGGACTAAAACTGCCACCCACAGTGTATCTGTAAACAGTCTCTAAAAGAGTCTTTGCATGAAATTATATGATTATTGAGTTAAATCCGACCTAAATTTAACTTATATTTAGCCAAATCCTGAAAAGCATACAGTGTGGTATGATAACCTTGTCTCTTCATCCAAGAGTTCTGTGTGTTATTAGTCTAAGCTAATTTGTATACAAAGGGTGTATCTACTTGGATGTTGCAGTAGATAAACAGGTTACAATCTTTCAGAAGTTTAGATAGTAGTACTTTATTAATAGTTTGCTTGACGGTTCCCATTCACAAGCCTTTACAGACTGTGACTGTAGTTAAGTTTGTTACTCTATTCAACAGGGATGTGTGTATTACAAATACAATCTTATGAAAATATGCCAGCCAGAAAGGTTAAATGCAGTAAGATTGAAGTCATCATTGTTGAAAGTGACCCTTACAGATGTTGATGTACAACTTAAATGGCATTCTTCTCATTCATCTTGGAATTACATTTTTATCTTTGGATATATTGCATCGTATCCATTTGGGGTGGGTGGTATGAATATTCTCTCACAATTTAAGTTGTGATAGCAATGTATTATTATCTCAGTATCGATATGTTTTGGGAAATTCAGTCAAGATACCGTTTATGGATGAAAAATCAATGGGGTAGGATCTGTTTTTGCTAATTTTGCTAATTTTGCTTTTTTTTGCTAAAAACCTAACGAAAGAGCAATACTGCCTTCAATATCCTATCAAACCATATTAAATGGAGAGTTACCTGTAGAAATCATATAACAAGGTCTTTACCAGTTGACTAATACTTATATCTTCAAAACACCCAACTTTTCTATCTGATATTCTCTGTGTGAATAATTTATTCCAGTTCTGTATCTCTCTGGATCCTGTCTATTTGTTCAGTGTTGGCAGACGGTGCCTCCTTCGCAGATGAAGATGAGGGGGAAACCTTTGACTTTGATGACAGTGGAGATGACATCCCTGAGGCTGACCGCCTACCCCCTGCACCTCCAGCTCCTCTAGCCCCGAGCAGCAATGATCCGGGCCAGGACCAGCCGCTGGTCAGTCACCCTGAGGGCCATCTCACCAGCCCAGACACCCCAGCACCTTCCGCCACAACCGACACAGCTCCATCATCAGCGGACACAACAGTTGCCACAAGCAGATCCTCCACAGCAGGTGGAGCAACAGCAGAAGGAGAGGTGACATCTGCTGCTGAGGGGACTGATGACATGGAGACAGATTTACCACCACCTCCACCCCCTCCTCTTGTTGATGACGCAGAGACAGATCCCGGAAGAACAGGTTTGCGCCCTCAAAAGTGTTTACATTTTATTGGGCTCTGAGGGTATTTGAGCCCATTTTAGCAGAAATTCCTCTGCATTGCAGTTGTATTTGGAAATTAGTTGGATGCAAATAACAGCGATCAAAAACTCTCCACATTCCCGTTTCATGTTTGTGTACATTATCTGGCTCTAATCTATATCAGTCTGTCTCTCTCATGACACCTTGTATCTCTGGCTGCCTGCCGCTGGAGTTTGTCTGGCTTTTATCACGAAAAGTCTTGACAGCAGCAGGCAGGAAAGGCTAGGCTCTACTTGTTCTCACTCACTCAATTTTTCAGGTTTTCCCCTTTTAAAGCATGTTTGATGGGAACAAACAGGCCTTGCATTTCTATCAACATGAGAAATCTCAATTGGCCTTTTTATATCTTCTGATTCTCACCTCTCAAAATGCCACATCGTACCGCAATCTACAGTGCCTCTGTACCCTTAACCAGAGCTGCTTGCAAAGGCTCATCCAGAATGACAACTCTTTGGAAAAGTGTCCTCCCTGTGAAGGTCTAAAACCAAAATAGTTTGGAACAAAGATGGAAGAGATATTTCCCCCCCCCATATTCATACAGGGCTTTTTGAGGTGGACCACCTGATCAGTTTCTCATACATAGAGATATGGATTTGTGTGTGGGGGTGCACAATTCATCGATCTTCATTGACTTTGTGTGGCGTGAAGGTGCTTAGCAAATATCACACGAAAAATGCTGCTGTGTGATGGGATGCTCTATCAACAGGTTAATGAACCCAGAACTAAGTTTTGATACGCTGCCTAAGCGAGATACTGAGCTGTTAAGAAGACAAAAGTGAGGCATCAGCAGGAAGAATGGGAACACTGTGGGATCCTGACGCTCAGTATGCGTGGCATTTTGTCCCAATGTCTCACTCTGTTTCAGTCAGGAGAGACTTCATTTAGAGTGAAACAAAAATGTATTACACGTGCATGATGAGATGAATAGTGGAGAGTCTTTGGCGAATAAACTCTTTTGGCAGTAGAACTCACTGGACACAGGAGTAATGATGATACTAAATGTGTAGGTTCACATCCTGTTCAACTATAATGATTTATCTGGTGTGATCTCAGTTATTTTCCAAACTTCACCTTAAATGAATGGAATAAAACCACTCCTATAAGGGTTTGTGTCTCTTTTAGGGAACTTATTACATAGGGGTCTCTATAAAAATGACTCTTTTTTACACACAATCTCTTTTGGTCTTTGTCTATAAGTAATATATAATATCAAAAAATGAATTATTATTTAGCTGATCATGTTTTTTGCAATGCGTTTCAATATCGTTGTACCTGACATGTTTTTTTGTGTTCTGTCACCCACCAGGCAGTGAAGGCCAGGATGCGTCCACCGATGCCCCTCACCCTCCACAGGCCGTCCCGAGAAGCACCTCCCAGGGCAAAGTCAACCCCTACTCTGTGATTGACATCACTCCTCTCCAACTGCAGCAGCTTGAGCAGCATCATGAGCAGCCGCATGGACCCTCCTCTGCCGCTTGCTCACCAATGGAGCCCAAGGAGCCAGAGGGAGAATCCCAGGATATCCCCACCAGCCCTGTTGGCATCGCTTCCGGATACTCAGTCCCAGTGCCCTGTGGCTATGCAACCCCCTCTGGAGTACCGCTCATCACACCAACGTACACCACACCCGTCATCATTCGACACCTCTCCGCGGATGAGGATGGTAAAGTAGAGCCTGCAGCCAGTTCATAAAATAATAATGAGGTTGATCAGATGTTGACCAATGTTTATTTTGAAACATCTAAAACAAGAGAAAGTAAATCTTTCTCTCCTTTCTCACTGCCGTCAGACCTAGAGATACAATGTAATGACACGTAAATGCTGCTTCAGCTACTTCTGTCCTCTGTCCTTTCTTCTTTCCCTGGTTTTTCCTAAAGCCTTGCCACAAGGAAGTAGGGACTAAATTTAGCCCTCCCCAAAGATCTGTGTTGGCTGTGAGGATTTTCCGGTTTCCTTCAAATCTAGCAGTAGCTGAGCCCGGGCCTGTGGCCTGGCCTGCTGAAGAGTCTGATTACACTGTCATTATCTTACCAAGGTCACACCAGATTGAAAAACACTCTGATTTTTTTGTAAAACAGTTTGGAAAGTCATAGTTTTGTGTGATGAGGTAGAACATCCTTTACACAGTTGCAGCGTTGTCATCTGCAAGTTCTGGCCATGTTCTGGATATACAAAGCAAGTTCTGGATATACAAAGCAAGGACATACAGTTGTCTCTATTACAAAAGGTCCAAGGAAAACAGAAGGTTTGTTTTATCTTGGAATGTTTTAATTTGTGAAGTGAAATTACATAAATAAGTAAATATCGCCTTGACTAAATCCTATGGTAGTTGAGGCGATACCAAACCGTCAGTGACACCTGGTGGCTCATGAGGAAAGATACAACCGAGTTTAAAAATCCTGGAATTGGGAGGTTATTTATGTTTGCTTGACATGGAGTGTGCTGATTTCTGGAACAATTATATTGATGGTATATTCTAAAAAGTAAATATATCATAAGTGGTTATTGTCTCAGTCATAATGTATTATTCAGTTCATGCCATGCTCTTAACAATACTCTACAATAGTAAGCCATGCTCACATGCACAGTACATGCTTGGATCATGAGAACTGTAGGACCTAAAAACAGTAACAAATGGTAGTGTGTTGTTGGGTTTCTTTCAGTAATGTTTTCTCTCTTTTTACCTTCAGTCACTGTGGTTGGGACTGGCAACACCTCTGTAGACAGGTATGTGGCATACTAAACAGCTGGAGCAAGTCTATACCAGTCCTTTCGTACATTTAGGGCTACATCTTAAGAGAAGAATGCAAAGTATACCTCCCACGTTCAGTTACACTAATGGTTTCTGACCCTTGTCAGTATATAATAAATGACAAACACACTCATGTAATGCCATAAATATATCATGTATATCATTCTATTAATACAGAAAAATGAAGTTATTAATTGGTTTTCTAACATTACACTTCCTATGAAAGTATGTATTTTTGTTTGCATAGTTATAATTTAGTTTGCATGTTTTCTTAAGTGTTTTCAGTGAAGAGTATCCACCTATTAGAGAAGAGGATGCTTTGACTAAATGGGCATCCGATCCTGCCAACACTGCATGGATGGAAAGTAAGGAATGATATCCATTATAATTGCACATCTTGTAGGGATGCTTGAATCATTTTCATGCATTTCTGCTGTTGGTTCAATTCTCTGTACTTGGCACGGTGCATGCCTTCAGGGGGATATTATCTTTTATTCTTCTTTTGACACTGCTGAATTTCCAGACGCTTCCTTCCCTGTTCTTTTGAGGAAGCAGACCGTTGTGTGTGCTTTTCTTTTAGATCCCTTCTACATTGCATCCTGTTTGTTGTGTGAACAACTGTGTGATGTAAGAAGTCATGCGTTAGTTGTTGTGAACAGCTCTTTTTATGCTTCAGATCCAGATGAGGTGATTTACGATGATGTGCCCAGAGAGAACTCTGACTCCAACACAGGTTTGTATATAAATCCTACATTTCACAAATTCAGTATTTTTGTTCCTGTCTGTAGCTTTAAGCCTGTCAGCACTGCTCACTTTCACTTCTATTATCCTAATTTCTTATGTCAAAAACTAGGATACTAATACTAATACTTAATGTAGGCTTTTGCATGAAAATATTATGCTGATGTTGAGTGTTCTGGTTTTGCAGTACAATACAATGGCCACTGGATTAATATACATTTTTGTGAAGCTTGTGATTTCAGTAAAGGAGTTTTTACTGCTACTTGTGTTGAAGGTGTTAACAGGAACGCCTTATGATATATATATGTATATATATATGTTGTTCAACGACACAAAGCTACTGCATTCCCATGTAGTATACGCACAGTTCTAATCTGCTTTCAACATTATAAACTTTACAAATGCTTTGAATATTTATTACATGGCTGTTCTTTTTGAGTGCAGTATATTGTTTTTGTGTTTATCCGCATATACATTTATGCTTCTAACCTTTAAAAGAAGAACCCTAAAAATGGTTCTGTGGGTACTTTGACTTGCTAAACTTTAGTGTTTCTGTCCTGTTGTTTCCTACAGATCCAGATGAGATGATCTATGACGACGTGGAACTTGGAGAGGAGGGCGGCTGCAACAGCTCCCTCGACAACGGCTGGAGCTCCAGCGAGTTTGAAAGCTACGACGAGGCTAGCGACGGGGAAGGTCGCCCTGAGAACGGCCTGCCACATGCCTTCATGAGAGGAAAGCCACCCCAGAGGAAAACCCATGTGTGTATAACAATCACACTCATATTCCTCTGTCAGCATTACAGACAAAACACATATATTGTCTCAATATCACATCTGTAGGTGGGTGAATAACAGCAGTGGATGAAGCAGGGATTCATTTTTATTTGTAATATGCAATTTTGTATTTTAAATTGTGTCTTCTCTTCTACCCTCTACATATCTACTGATATTGTATATATCTGACGTATTTGCTGATTTGAAGTTGTAGTTTTAATTTATTATTACTATTGTGCTTATTTTGAACCTTTGGTCAAATTGTTTGTGGCTGAAGAGTTCAGTAATGTACAGTATATTTATGCATGCATGTGGAATCAATAGTCTATTGGTTTCTGCAGACAATGTTTTGGATTGTGGTTTTGAGAATTCAGCTTCACTTTTGTTTTCAGTGACCCATGGTCAGATATTAATGATTGCTTCAGGCAAAGGAAATCATTTCGCACGATTTATGTGTTGAGTTGATACATATTTATTTACATATGAATTCAGCTATTGGCAAATTTATCAAAATGGAGGAAAAATTGTGAGAAAGAAAATCATATAAAAATCAAATGGTATTTTGGTTATAAACAATTTTTCAGAAACTGTCAATGTTAGAATATAATTTTTCAGGTGAGTCAGATTAATGTATAACTTAATTTCCAAGTATGTTGTGCAAATTTATGTGCATATTTCAGTGGACCCATTAATGGAGAAAAAAAATCAAGGGAGGGCATGCTCTTTGGAAAATTGCATATCTTCCCCTGAGTCACAGTTTAAATGAGTTAAGCAAAATATTTTTTTTGGAAGAGGATAGGGGCAGCAGCCTAGCAACACATCTATCAAAGTATACATATATTAAAGTGAGTTTGCTGGTAGATCAAAGGTGCAAGGTCATTCCAAAACCATAACCAGTAACGCCTGCTTTGCTTTTGTTTAGCTCTCTCAAGATCTGACACGCTTGAAAGAACACTATGAGAAAAAGATGAAAGATCTAATGGCAAATACAGTGGGAACGGTAGAGCTGCAGCAGTTAAAACAGAAACACGAGCAGAAGGTAAACTACCTGAGGCTCACCTCACCTGCCTGTGCTAGACAGTAGTCCCAACCACTAACTCTCATTCTGGGTGTCTCTCACTGACTCGGTACCCTCATCCTGCTCTGATGTGAATGACTTGTGGTGGTA
Organism: Myoxocephalus aenaeus; assembly: GCA_038501785.1. Lineage (NCBI taxonomy): Eukaryota > Metazoa > Chordata > Actinopteri > Perciformes > Cottidae > Myoxocephalus > Myoxocephalus aenaeus. Next base: position 2,677,188 of record JBAMJR010000097.1, read on the forward strand.
CTGGTGATGGGTTTGCATTCAACTCATTTGCCTCCCTGTCTGCTGCATTTACCTGTCTCATTATATATATGTTTGTGCATTGCAATTGAGTTTTAATATTACATTATTAAACGTAGCTGAAAGCTGTTGCATATTGTATATCCGTCATTCTGTATTCATAGTTAGCACTATGTTCCTTTCAGCTGATGTCCCACTTACTTTGTCATTCTCTGGTCAACTTTGTTCTCCTGTTATCCTGCATTACATAATCTGCCGTTTATCTTCATCCCTACTCTAACACTGCTCCTATCTTGTTAAGCTGAGTTCAGTAGCTTTTTAGCCTTAGGGGTAGACAAATATATACTTTGTGTTACTTTTGGGATATAGAACATTGTGTATTATGTCTCAACAAAGATGCAAAAGCTGGTGAAGGCAGCTAAGGAAGGGACCAAAGATGGACTTGAGAAAACCAAAGCTGCAGTGAAGAAGGGACGCTCTTTCATGAAAACCAAGTCATTCTGTAATGGTATGTACTTTGACCTCATAAACAGAAAATCCCTTTCGATGTACACATTGCCCCTTATCTCTTCTGTTCATGTTACATCGGGGTAATGTAAAAATGTTCAGCATTTTAGCAAAGAGCAACATAGCATTTTTCTGTCTCTTCAGCATGAAGGCTTGTTTGTTTACTTGCTATCATGCATTTATGGCGCTTTATGCTCTCTCGTCTTCATCTTTCAGAGAGAAAGTCGGGCTGTTTTGAGGATGAGGAGTCTGAACTCTTCATTGAGGTGGACTGTTTCAATGTTGAGCCAGTGCTTTGTCCGGCACCGGCGGGTCTTTCACAGCAACAGGTAATAAACATGCCTTTCAACTTTTATCCCAAGTTCTGCAACCCTTTGCTGTGTAAGAAAACCATGGCAAATGGGTTTGTATGTTTCCTCTACAGCTGGTGAGAAGATGCATATTAGGATCGATATTGGAGAGTGAGAAGAACTATCTTGATGCACTGAAAAGGATATTAGAGGTACGCAAGTGCGGCTGCGGTGAATGCCAAATCCACTTTGAAATGTTTGTTATTACAGTTCACATTGTCTGCTTTATCAGCAATATGAGAAGCCCCTGTCCCAGCTTGAGCCGAGGTTGCTGAGCGACAGGAAACTGAAGATGACCTTCTATCGTGTGCGTGAGATCCTGCAGTGCCACTTCCTGTTCCAGATCGCCCTGGCGAGCCGCGTTGCTGAGTGGGACAGCCTGGAGATGATTGGGGACGTCTTTGTTGCATCGGTAAGCTGGGGCTGCAAAAGCCTTTTTTAAAGAACTTTATGAATATATTAAACATACATGATCTATGTTAGCTGTGGTACCCCTGATTCCAGCTGAATCTGTTTGATATTTATGGCATTTCGGATTACATGCAGCAAAGCCGTACTCTCCTCTTTCTTTCTTAATGTCGAAGAAAATGCAGAAATTCCACCTTCCCCCCCTGCTTTGCAACTCAGCGGCAGGGATCCTCAAAAAATTCCCACAGTACTGCTCACAACTTCACTTCCTTGTTATTGCGCAACAATCAACTCCTGGCATGACATCAGAGGAGCAGTGAGACCCATCTGAAGTCTGCTCAGTACCCTCTGTCACCTCACAATTCATATCCCATCATGCAACAACAGAACATCTGTCTGTGTGTGTGTGTGTGTGTGTGTGTGTGTGTGTATATCCCATTTGATTGAATTATGGCTGTCGGGATGTAATGACTATTTCAACAAATACAAAAACACGTTTTTGAAGAAGATACCAACTGTAGCTTTAATGTGTTTAAACAACTGTGTTCCTCAACAGTTCTCAAAGTCCATGCTGCTGGATGCCTACAGTGAGTATGTGAACAACTTCAGCACTGCAATGGCAGTGGTAAGGAAGACGTGCGCCTCCAAACCTGGCTTCCTGGAATTCCTCAAGGTTTGAGAAAAATGTGATAACGGTGTCATGAATACATGTTGTCTTTGGGTTTTTTTGTCACATGATTTTTACATTGTGCATTTCATCAAAAAGCATCTACTGTTACTGTTTTAACCATTCATGAGGTGAATTATTGCTGTTGTTGCTAAAGACCGCTAATTCTATTATTATTTTTTACATTAAACATACATAAATGCTAAATAATTCTACTCAAAAGTACATTAATTATCCTGGTAAATACAACTCAGTACCCTGCTGGCATGCTTGTAAGTCCTATTGCATCCTCTAAAAATCGTCAAACTGGTTTCTCACTACACTGCAGTAACCCGTCTTCTCACCTCCAGCATCGCCAGGAGACCAGCAGTGACCGGATGACTTTGTACGGCCTGATGATGAAACCTATCCAGAGATTCCCACAGTTCATTCTGCTCCTTCAGGTTTGATGAATTCTTATTTTGCAGTAATCTCTGACTGCAGTATGCAGAACACAGTGTGGTGTGTTCAGTGACCAGCAGAGGGAGTGCCACACTCATAAATCAAGCTTTGTTTTTCAAAGTTCTTTCCTCAAAGAGGGGGTCGAGGGAAATGGTCTCAGATCTCTTTTAATCTTACCCTGGCATATTGACTTTTTCTCTGCCTCTTGCAGAACATATATGACACTGGGTTACTTTATTTTCTCTGTATAAATATGTATAAGAGCAGTTAATTGGCTGCATTGGTTCTAATATAAAAACATCAGTCATGAGGATGTGTGCTGTATTGATACAGAAAAATGGATGAGAAGAGAGAGCATGCTTTCAAATGCTGTTGGACGCAATTATGCAGATGGATAGTTGTACAGGTTACAGGGTTTTTATGAAACTGTTTAAAAAAAAAAGGGGAGATTGGTCCACAGTGAATGATGACTAAAGTGTGACTTGTCTGTCCATCCTCATCAGGACATGCTGAAGAACACACCAGTGGGCCACGCAGACCGTCTGCCCCTGCAGATGGCCCTAGCAGAACTGGAGACGCTGGCAGAGAAGCTCAATGAAAAGAAGAGGGAAGCCGACCAGCGCTGCGAGATCCGTCACATTGCAAAGGCCATGAACGAACGCTACCTCAACAAGGTGTGTGTGCGCCCTGGCGTGCATGGTTGTGGTTTGAATCATTTTACAGTATGATGCTGCAGCGTTTTGGCGTTTTTTTTTGGTGAGATTGGTTTGAGTTGATGGTTTACTCACGGCTCCGTCAGTACACTCATTTTTGCTGATGATGTTCAAGTCTTTTAGCATATGCTGTGGCATTTCTCTCTGTCCAAGTGTGGGCGGCCATCCGGCACTTGAGCTTCACATTTTTTCAAGTATTCTCTTGACTGAATAACATATTTTTAGCGCATGGCTTTGCACATATGCACACATTACCAGCTCTCCCCAAGGTGTAATTATTTATCTATCTGCAGCCACCCACTCGCATCTGCGTAGAAACATGTGTTTACAGGATGCCCTATATTGTCCAGAGTCTCTGTTGATAGCCACAAATGATATGCTGTTACTCAAAGTGGGTAGTTTCACAGGCGAGAATGACAGGAAACATGGGGGAAGTAGAAGCGAGATGACATGGGACGAAGGTACCCAAAGTAAAACAATACATAGGCCGAAATGCATCAGGATTGTTTTCTTATGTGAACCAGTAACGCCGAGTGAGATGTGAGTACTCTTGGTCTCTGTGCGGTCTACTTTTCGTCACTGAGCTTGGTGCTTTTAGCTCAACACTTTACTTTACGTACTTTAACACAGTATCTCTTATCATCTATATCCATTAGCTTCTGAGTAATGGCAGCCGCTACCTGATCCGCTCAGACGACATGGTGGAGACAGTCTACAATGAGCGTGGTGAGATCATCAAAACCAAGGAGAGACGCCTCTTCCTGCTCAATGATGTTCTCATGTGTGCCACGCCCAATATCCGGTAAGAGTGCCCGCAAACCAGACGGACGTGTTCTTAATATGTACCTTAATTTGCACCTTCTCCTGTCCTTGGGCGCAATATCCTGTAATCTCTTTACTATTTTACAAATTTAGAAACTAATTGTTGTGTGTGTATTTTTGTTGTGGTCTGGGCCAAGATTTCCTAATAGTAAAAATCTTTCTTAACATGAACTAAACTGAAATTATACTGTGTAGAGAAAGATGGGAACCACTTTATTTAAATGGTGACCTTGGGGGAACTTTGACCACACTGAATCTGTGGGTTTGGAAGAACTGTGGCTTGCTTTTCCGCCAAGAGTGATGGAGAGCCCCCGTTCCTGGGCTTTTCAGCTTCTGTCCTGTAATTGTAACATGATGGTCACCACATACTGCCTTTGGGAAACATGCACTGACGTGCACAAACTAATATATTCTAGTTGAGGGACATTTACCTCCTCTTATCTTTCAAACGGCACTGATGTGAATTATTCTCTTTTTCATATTTCCTCCTCACACGGTGCCGAATAGACATTTCTTTTCCAGAAACAAGCTGTTGAGAACAATATGAACCAGAGCCACGTTGTCACATAACCTTCATCTCTTTCTGCTCTGTCCAGGTGTCAGGATGGCAGTGGGAGTGGCAGTGGCAATGCCCCACTCGACCAGAAGTTCCTTCTCAAGTGGAGTGTGCCTTTGAGCTTCGTGGAAGTGCTGGAGTTTGGATCCAGCGAGGACATGGCCGACAACAGTCGCTACCCGACGCCCCATTCTGGGGAGAAGGTGGTCATCAACGCTAAGCCAAGTATGAACCAGTGTCACATTCTGTTATTTTGAATCGGTGTCTGTGGCGCTGTTTCTGCCTCTGTCAACTGGGGATAAAAAGTCTGGTCGAAAAGAGATGAGAGTTCAATTAGTGGAGTTGTTAGAGAGTGCAAAGTAGGCCATGGGGGTTTGAGACTCAGGGATGAGAGCCGACACCTACTGGTCAGTTAACTGCGTGTGCTTGATGACTGGTTACTAACTAATTCATAATAACATTTTCTATTGTGATTCAGGGTAAATATCTCAATGCTTGTGCTGGACTCTATATAACCTGGGCATATAAGAGGTTGTCTAGGGGTTTTAAAGTATAGCTCATAGCTGTATTAGCTATGCTATATATAGCTTTCAATATTGCTTGTAGCATTACAAATACCATAGTGATCAGAGTGATTTGATTGTCGTTGTTATAGCACATTCACCTTTCTAAAATGGTGTCAGTCTTGCCCAGACCATCCAGCCCGAGTGTGTATTTTTTCCTTCTGCAATCCTCTGGTCTGCTGGCTTCCAAGTCCAATGATTTCAGTTTTTCCACTGGGCTCTCCCCTGTCACAGACAGCTGTTCAGCCACTTTAAAAGACACGCCAGAGGCATGACGAAAGTGTATATTTTTGTGGTCGGAGCACTGCTGTTTTTATTCTCAGATTATTTGTGCCGAGGTAAGGGCAGTGCACATCGCTGGGCTGGTGGATCTTTGATGCTGTATTATGCCTGGTCTGCCAAAGGTCTCGTGTATTCAAGCTGAGGTTACTACCACTAAAAAACACACTTCTCTTTCTCTCTCACTGTCAATCTCTCCATCTCCCTTTAATCTAACAGCCGCGATACAGTTACATAATGTTTAGCCTTTTGCAGCCAGGTGTCACATTTATTAATTAATAATTGGTGTTTTTGTATATGTTCTAGCATACAGCCCACCGTCCATGTTTGATTTGTCCACTATTCCGCTCTTCCACAGCCTTAAAATATTTGAGTCCCCTTTTATCTGCCTTTTATACCCTTTGTTCTTTACCTTTACTTGGCACACTCTCTGTTTCACCCATCTTCTTTCAAACCCCCAGTCTCCCTCTGATACTTCACTGAGCTATATTAAAAGTAGCATTTTAAATAAGGACCTTTGGCTGAATTAGCATATTATGACAGTAACTTGCCTTCGTTCTGATTTAGTCATTCCCCAACCAACAACTTCAGCTTTGTGTGTGTCTTTGGGAAGGTTTGTGTGCATACACATGTGTGCGTTGTCCAGGAACCTTTGTGGAAACAATTGTCAACTGTGTGCAGCCAAAAGCAGCTCGGTGACCAGCCTGCTAGAAGACAATGAAAAGGTTCTCCAGCCTATGATGTCACCTCTTTTCATGTCCTTCTGCTTAGTTCAACACTGCGTCTCTCCACTGCATAGCAATCAGTCCACCAGGCAGCCCCTTCTTTTCAAGTTACGTTTTCCTGCTGCTCACAGTCAGTATGTCATTTGTAGATATGTTGTTTGTTTTTAGCAAGTGTTTAATTGCTGGGATGACTGTCGTGTTTCCTATGATGCTGCCCAGCAGGCTTGATTTGTTTGAAAACTCCTGGCATTTGGCCATTTCACAAAGAGCCTTCAGGAAGTTGGACCCAGATTGAAATGAGTTACACGTGGCAGTTTGGTCTTCTCATGTGTCTGGCACAGACCCCATCATACACTGATGACAGGTCTACAGATTTTCAAATTTAAACATAATGCCAGTTTGATTTAAACACAGATAATGCACAGGCGTGTTGACAAATATGTTGTTCAATCACTTTTTTACTTTTTAACAATGCCAACAAATTCATATTAACTAGTCTTAAGATCGTGCTCCACTGGCTATAAATACTGTTGTAGTTGCACTTGCTCCAAGCATGACACACCATAGCATAACATGAGAGCATTATTCAGCATTTCTGCCCTGACCTAAATTCAACCCTCAGTCATTTTGCTGAGACGGATGAGCCATGAACATTGCATTAGAGAAGGAAGAAAGAAAAAAAACATGGCGACAAAAGTGCCCAACACACTCAAACAAAACATTTGTCATGTCATCTTATTCATAGTTTAAGTAAATAAGCATGACCTGTAGTTATATGGAAAAGTGGCTTTGATTTGATCCAGTGAATGAAATACAATAAGAGCTCATTGACCATGAAAACATGAAAGAAATCCAAAACCCATATACACTTCTGTAGGCCTGCTGTGTTCTGCTTGTGCTTTAGTTTGCAGGGCTGTGTCCAAACTCAGAGAGAGAGACATTTCTGAGTAATTCTCCCAGAGACCACCTACAAATGTGGATTTTGGCGATGCACGAACAGGGGTAAAGTGTCCCCTGAATGGCCAGCCAGCCAGACAAGACCTTCAGAAGAGCACTGGACTGGGTTGCCATGGAGTTGGAGCACCAGGCAGACTGTGGCTATTGTAGGAAAAGGCGAGGAGGAGGAGAGGGAAGGAAAGGGGTGAAGAGAAAGTAGAATGTCGGCAGCAAACAAAGTCATTTTGGTGCCAAAGACTGATGCGGTTTAACCGTTTGGTCCCAAATACGCACATGAACATGGGGCAGGTGATGTGCGCTGAAACGTTTGCTGTGAGGTTTTAATTGGACAGAGCCCTGCACTTGTTAATTCAGCCGTTTGATTGAATGGCATAGATGACTTTTCTGTTGACAATTTTTGTCAACTGACGTGCATTCCCCGTTTGCTCTGAACAAACGTTTTGTATCAAAAGGAAACAACGGCTTGCTTTGTGTGTGCTCAAAGTACTGCTGCACTGAACACAACCACATAGCTCATCAAAGGTCTGGCAGGCATTTCCTCTCTCTCACTCTCTCACTCTCTCTCACTCACACACACACACACACACACACACGGCAGGAAGTTGTTTGCCAGGAGGCTAGAGGAGACGAAATGTCACAACCAAACTCTTTTTTTATAGCATTTTTGGACGCGCTGACGCGTCACCCTGAGAAGTACGACTTTGAGGAGCGAGTGTGTCGTCACTTTTGAGATTCCAGAGGCATAAAGGCAACAGAACACACTTGTTCAAATATGTCTCACTCTGTTTTTATTCTCAGTCATGATTTCCTTTCATTAGTCTGCTAAATACAAGAGATGTATTCTGAAGGTGTCCCAGCTTGTGTCTGAAATACAGAGCTCCTCAACTAATGTAGCAAATCAGGTAAATAAGCATGTCTCTGCTGGCCTAAACAATCACACCTCCTCCATGCTCGTGGTGGTGCTCGTGGTGGTGCCGTGTGGTGGAGTGGGTGTCTGCTGTCCACACATGGTGGTCTGTATGAACGCGCCGTGTATTGAGTGGGTCGGTCTGTGACAGTAACTCCCGGGACACTTTTTTCCCCCAGTCCGCCCCTGATGTGGACTATATGGCACTGAAGGCCTAGCTCGAAAACGCACGGCCCGCCACTGGCTTCTATTACTAGATTGCAAGGAGCAGGAACAGCTGAGAGGAAATATAGAAGGGCATCTTTATTCTCAGATGAGAGTTTATCCTAGCCAGGAGGGAGATAAAGCGTGTGGGACAGATATTTCAGCCTCAGACGAGGTCGCTCCCAGTACTTCTTCTTTAAAGTCACCATCATGTCATACAATTGTATTAATACTAAAAATATTCATTTTAAATATATTTAATCAGAGAGGCGGGAACATAGAACTTTTATTTAATTAAATTTTTTTATTATTAATTTAGGGGGAAACCTGGTCACCAGGAGTACACCCAACATTAAAATAGGACTAATTAGAGAGAAGAGTGAATATTTTGCATTGCAAAGTGCAAATGTAAAACAAATCCTTTTTGTGGCATTTAGTCCAGTGCTTCTTTAATGTGTCTTGTCCATATATTGAAGCAATAATGATAACAAATAAAACATTCTAAATAATAAATACTTTATATAGCCACATATTAAAATAAGAAAATGAAGACACTTTTCAGTCCTCCTCATATATTAAAGCAATAATGATAACAAATACAATATTCTAAATTTACGTTTCGGCATGGCTGCAGATGTCATGTGCTGTTGTAAACAATGCAACTAGTGGAGGTGGCAAGGTGCTCAGTGTTGCCAGATTGGAAATGGCGAAGTATCGTACCAAAGGCTCAAAATGGTCGTATTTGGAGGATAATTATCGTGCATCTGGCAACACTGAGATCGGTCGACCGATGACAGTTCTCTCTACAGTCAGAGCTTGCGCAAGAAGGTGGAACGTGAGGGAGATACCATTTCCAAAACTTGTAAGGGCGTAATAACTAGTTTGTGAAAGACCCAGAGAAACACAAATATCCAACGAGGCAAAATCCCGGACGTTTTTGGAATCCCTGCCGGACGCATTTTTTAGGTCTCGAAAAGAGGACATGTCCGGGAAAAAGAGGACGTCTGGTCACCCTAACTTAATCACTGCAGCCACTGTGTCACCCTCTGTCTTTGGGGAAAGGGGGAGGGGAGGTGGGGATGGAGGTGATGACCAACATCAGCTGCAGCCTCCTCACATCTGCGCTTTCGGCCGAAACACCCAGTCTCCTCCCGTTGGTTTGTTTTAACCTTTTCCATTTCCTTCTCTTTCTTTTTCTCCTCCTTTGCCTTCATTTTCTTCACCATCTTATCCACCTCTGTTTTTCGGTCGGCCATCTTTTTTTCCGAAGATGCCTCTGGTCTTTTTTTTTTCAGCTCAAGACAGATGTCTTCGAGGACCTTGTTGTCCTCCGTCAGCTTTTGGACTTGAGTCCGCCAGCTTAAATCTTTACTGGCCCTTTCCTGTTGCATTCCTTTGACCTTCGAGAGCAGCAGCTAGACTTCGGTCTGCTGACTCCTGCGTCTCTGAAAGTCTCTACCGGGCTCTCCTGCATCTCTACCGGGCTCTCCTGCGCCTCTACCAGGCTCTCCTGCGTCTCTACCAGGCTCTACCAGGCTCTCCTGCGCCTCTCGCAGGCTCTCCTGCGTCTCTGAAAGTCTCTACCGGGCTCTCCTGCGTCTCTGAAAGTCTCTACCGGGCTCTCCTGTGCCTCTACCGGGCTCTCCTGCGCCTCTACCGGGCTCTCCTGCGCCTCTACCGGGCTCTCCTGCGTCTCTACCGGGCTCTCCTGCGTCTCTACCGGGCTCTCCTGCGTCTCTACCGGGCTCTCCTGCGTCTCTACCGGGCTCTCCTGCGCCTCTACTGGGCTCTCCTGCGTCTCTGAAAGTCTCTACCGGGCTCTCCTGTGTCTCTGAAAGTCTCTACCGGGCTCTCCTGCGCCTCTACCGGGCTCTCCTGCGCCTCTACCGGGCTCTCCTGCGTCTCTACCGGGCTCTCCTGCGCCTCTACCGGGCTCTCCTGCGTCTCTGAAAGTCTCTACCGGGCTCTCCTGTGTCTCTGAAAGTCTCTACCGGGCTCTCCTGCGCCTCTACCGGGCTCTCCTGCGCCTCTACCGGGCTCTCCTGCGCCTCTACCGGGCTCTCCTGCGTCTCTACCGGGCTCTCCTGCGTCTCTACCGGGCTCTCCTGCGTCTCTGAAAGTCTCTACCGGGCTCTCCTGCGCCTCTACCGGGCTCTCCTGCGTCTCTACCGGGCTCTCCTGCGCCTCTACCGGGCTCTCCTGCGTCTCTGAAAGTCTCTACCGGGCTCTCCTGTGCCTCTACCGGGCTCTCCTGCGCCTCTACCGGGCTCTCCTGCGTCTCTGAAAGTCTCTACCGGGCTCTCCTGCGTCTCTACCGGGCTCTCCTGCGCCTCTACCGGGCTCTCCTGCGTCTCTACCGGGCTCTCCTGCGCCTCTACCGGGCTCTCCTGCGTCTCTGAAAGTCTCTACCGGGCTCTCCTGTGCCTCTACCGGGCTCTCCTGCGCCTCTACCGGGCTCTCCTGCGTCTCTGAAAGTCTCTACCGGGCTCTCCTGCGTCTCTACCGGGCTCTCCTGCGCCTCTACCGGGCTCTCCTGCGTCTCTGAAAGTCTCTACCGGGCTCTCCTGCATCTCTACCGGGCTCTCCTGCGCCTCTCGCAGGCTCTCCTGCGTCTCTGAAAGTCTCTACCGGGCTCTCCTGTGCCTCTACCGGGCTCTCCTGCGCCTCTACCGGGCTCTCCTGCGCCTCTACCGGGCTCTCCTGCGCCTCTACCGGGCTCTCCTGCGTCTCTACCGGGCTCTCCTGCGTCTCTACCGGGCTCTCCTGCGTCTCTACCGGGCTCTCCTGCGCCTCTACTGGGCTCTCCTGCGTCTCTTAAAGTCTCTACCGGGCTCTCCTGTGTCTCTGAAAGTCTCTACCGGGCTCTCCTGCGCCTCTACCGGGCTCTCCTGCGCCTCTACCGGGCTCTCCTGCGCCTCTACCGGGCTCTCCTGCGTCTCTACCGGGCTCTCCTGCGCCTCTACCGGGCTCTCCTGCGTCTCTGAAAGTCTCTACCGGGCTCTCCTGTGCCTCTACCGGGCTCTCCTGCGCCTCTACCGGGCTCTCCTGCGTCTCTGAAAGTCTCTACCGGGCTCTCCTGTGTCTCTGAAAGTCTCTACCGGGCTCTCCTGCGCCTCTACCGGGCTCTCCTGCGCCTCTACCGGGCTCTCCTGCGTCTCTACCGGGCTCTCCTGCGTCTCTGAAAGTCTCTACCGGGCTCTCCTGCGCCTCTACCGGGCTCTCCTGCGTCTCTACCGGGCTCTCCTGCGCCTCTACCGGGCTCTCCTGCGTCTCTGAAAGTCTCTACCGGGCTCTCCTGTGCCTCTACCGGGCTCTCCTGCGCCTCTACCGGGCTCTCCTGCGTCTCTGAAAGTCTCTACCGGGCTCTCCTGCGTCTCTACCGGGCTCTCCTGCGTCTCTGAAAGTCTCTACCGGGCTCTCCTGCGTCTCTACCGGGCTCTCCTGCGCCTCTACCGGGCTCTCCTGCGCCTCTACCGGGCTCTCCTGCGTCTCTACCGGGCTCTCCTGCGTCTCTGAAAGTCTCTACCGGGCTCTCCTGCGTCTCTACCGGGCTCTCCTGTGTCTCTACCGGGCTCTCCTGCGCCTCTACCGGGCTCTCCTGCGTCTCTGAAAGTCTCTACCGGGCTCTCCTGCGTCTCTACCGGGCTCTCCTGCGCCTCTACCGGGCTCTCCTGCGCCTCTACCGGGTCTCTCCTGCGTCTCTACCGGGTCTCTCCTGCGTCTCTACCGGGCTCTCCTGCGTCTCTGAAAGTCTCTACCGGGCTCTCCTGCGTCTCTACCAGGCTCTCCTGCGTCTCTACCAGGCTCTACCAGGCTCTCCTGCGCCTCTCGCAGGCTTTCCTGCGTCTCTGAAAGTCTCTACCGGGCTCTCCTGCGCCTCTACCGGGCTCTCCTGCACCTCTACCGGGCTCTCCTGCGCCTCTACCGGGCTCTCCTGCGTCTCTGAAAGTCTCTACCGGGCTCTCCTGCGCCTCTACCGGGCTCTCCTGCACCTCTACCGGGCTCTCCTGCGCCTCTACCGGGCTCTCCTGCGTCTCTGAAAGTCTCTACCGGGCTCTCCTGCACCTCTACCGGGCTCTCCTGCGCCTCTACCGGGCTCTCCTGCGCCTCTACCGGGCTCTCCTGCGTCTCTACCGGGCTCTCCTGCGCCTCTACCGGGCTCTCCTGCGTCTCTGAAAGTCTCTACCGGGCTCTCCTGCACCTCTACCGGGCTCTCCTGCGCCTCTACCGGGCTCTCCTGCGCCTCTACCGGGCTCTCCTGCGTCTCTACCGGGCTCTCCTGCGCCTCTACCGGGCTCTCCTGCGCCTCTACCGGGTCTTTCCTGCGTCTCTACCGGGTCTCTCCTGCGTCTCTACCGGGTCTCTCCTGCGTCTCTACCACACTCTCCTGCGTCTCTACCACACTCTCCTGCGTCTCTACCGGGCTCTCCTGCGTCTCTGAAAGTCTCTACCGGGCTCTCCTGTGCCTCTACCGGGCTCTCCTGCGCCTCTACCGGGCTCTCCTGCGCCTCTACCGGGGCTCTCCTGCGTCTCTACCGGGGCTCTCCTGCGCCTCTACCGGGTCTCTCCTGCGCCTCTACCGGGTCTCTCCTGCGCCTCTACCGGGTCTCTCCTGCGCCTCTACCGGGTCTCTCCTGCGCCTCTACCGGGTCTCTCCTGCGTCTCTACCGGGTCTCTCCTGCGTCTCTACCACACTCTCCTGCGTCTCTGAAAGTCTCTACCGGGTCTCTCCTGCGTCTCTACCGGGCTCTTTGTATTGTCCAACGACGTTGTTAAAGTAACCTCCTACTGCTCCTACTATTTTGTATAGTTCCAACTTCACATGTTCGGCCATAGCTTTGTTGTTGGATTCCAAAGCTATCTTAATGGACTCCAAGACCTGGTCCTTCTCGCGGATGTCTTTGCTGGTCTTCACAGTCAGTTTTTCTAACTCTTCCTCATACTTAGCAACCATCTCGCTGTAATTCTGGTTCTGTAGATGGAGTTTTTCCTTTAGCTGGGCGATCTTGATGTCTTTCTCCTCCTGAAGATACAGCACATCCTTCAACACCCTCTCAGTGAGCGCTCGACTCCTCTCCAGGCGGCTTGATTTCACTTCCTCTGGGTGGACTCGCCGGCAGAAATTCCACTTCTCATTTTTATATCGCAATCGGCGACAATACAACTGTACGTCGTCCCATCCCGAGCTGAGACGCCGCCACTTTGTTTCATGTTGACGAAACCGAAGAGTTAAATCCATTAAAGAAAGTTGATTCAATAAAGAAAGTTGCGGCTTTTCTTGGAACACGAGCAGGACGGTCTACGAGGAAACAAGGCTGGAAACCGAAAAGAGGGGCCGGAGATTTCTTCGCTCGGGTCGACGCCGAGGTCGAAGCGTCGCTCAGGGTCACGTGATCGGGGGCGTGAAAAAACAGGGAAGGACGCGTTCATAAAACCATAAAGATAATGAGGCACAACAACAACACAGTAACGGTCACATTCTCACAGCATCATGAGGTTCGATATATTTATATATTCGATAGTGCAAACATTATGAGTGGCAACAACCTAACAGCATACCTATTGCAGCATTCGTACAGAACACGGAGTAAAAGTAAAAAAACACGGAGGGCGATATATGCTGACCTCTGAAAGCTTACCTCATAGCGTTCTAGAACACACTGGTGAGAATCATTGGCAAGTTTGCAGAGCTGTCACCGCTCCCCGTGGGAAACTGACTGATCGGCCTTTATTGATCTTTGTTAGTCCAATTTGAACTGCTTCTCTCATTAGACTGGTCTCACTCGTTGCTGTTGGTGTTTTTTTACAAGGGGACTGTTGCAGCTTTTTAGGTCTCAGCTCATTTTCACTGCTACCTCTCAGTTTCTTGCGCATTTATTCTCTCCGGCTCACAGATGGATTGTAAATGTGAGTAACTGCTATCTGCGAGGTGAAAATGAGACCATAAAGCACCTTAGTAATATGAGTTGATTAAGGCTTTGTGACAAAAACACTTCATTTGAACACTTTTCGTTTTTGTAGAGCTTTTGTAGCTTCACATCCATTGCAAGTTATTCAGAGTGTAAAAGTTGTGAATTCCTGAAGATGAAAATGAAGTCGTTTTTTTAAATGTTTTGCTTTTGTGTGTTTCTCTTTAGACAAGCTGTACATGGGCCCCGGCCAGTTGTACCAAGATCTGCAGAACCTAGTCCATGACCTCAGCCTGGTCAACCAGATCTCCAGCATGATCAGCAGCCTCAAAGGCAACTACCAGGTACTGTGTTATTGAAACAGCACTGAGTTAAAGTCACCTCAGTTCAACTCAGTAAATTCCTTGTCTTCATTGTCCCCAGGGGGAAGTTTTATTATTTATTTTTTATTGAAAGTGCGTATAAAAATACAATTTCATCACAGTGAATCCAGCGTCACTTTAACTTGTCTGAAAGGGAATTGATATTTAAAAGATCAAGTAAAAACAACTTTTATATCATTACAAAGGCAATAAATGGCCTTAAATGTAATTTGTCATGAATAATCGAGTACTTGTTTTTTGTGTTACATTGACTAAGAGTTGGAATAGTTTCACTGTCTATTAATATTCTTGGAAGCTTGCCAAAAGTTGACAGAGACAAATGTTCCTCCCATGTTACCTCCGGACTTTTAAAATCCCATTCATCGTGTTTCCCCTCAGATGTCCATAAGGGCTGGGCTGCTATGAAGGCATATTATGTTTAAACTGGAATGTGCCAGAGTAGGCAATTTGTCTCTGGGAGACAAGGAGTCTCTTAAGTCTCGATTTGCACCATTTTAGCCTGTCATATCATGTGGCCACACACACACACACACACACACACACACACACACACACACACACACACACACACACACACACACACACACACAAGCCTTTCTATGCTCTTAGGGTGGACGTTTAGTTTGCAGAGCACAGCATGTGTGTGTGAGTGGGAGGCAGAGTAACAGAGAGGCTCTCAGAGAGAGACATGCGTCCCAGAGATGGAGGAAGGGATGGGAAAGGAAAGAGAGAAGCAGGGCTGAGATGTTTCCTCAATACTACATTTCCTAACCTAAATTATACTGACAGTCTTGTAATAATAAATATACTGATATGTTCTTCATACATTTTGTCCATCAAAACTGCTGACAATTTATAAGACCGTCTACACTGATTGGCAAGCATAATATATAATGCAATTATGTTTTTCAGTTTGGTTAAACTACTATTGTAGTTATTTATATAGGACTTTTCGGTTGTATGATTTTTGTGGCTGTAGTTTTAACAGCATTTTATTCTGTTCACAAATATGGAGGAGCAAAGACACTAGAAACCACATACAGTCCAATATAATTCTGTATAATACAAATGTCAGCTTCAGAAATATGTCTATATGTACTGGATTGGTTTTTACTGATGTTTAAATGTTCTGAAGTACAATAGTTTAATTCTTATTCACATTATTGTGCCCAGTCAATTATTTTTCTCCCTTAATTTCATGACTCTTCCTTCTTCTTTTCCCCCTCTATTTTTTCTTTCTTTCTTTCTATCCCTTCATTATCCTTGTGTACAGAATGTGAACCCCACAGTGGCCCATGATTGGGTATCAGGTCTCCAGCGGCTGATACTGAAGAAGGAGGAGGAGATCAGGGCAGCTGACCGGTGTAGGATCCAGCTCCAGCTCCCTGGCAAACATGACAAGTTTGTGTTTTACACACACACACACACACACACACACACACACACACACACACACACGCGCATCCTTTAATTTATTTTTGTCCAGTCGGGGCCATTACCCGGCCTAATCTCCGTGTCACACACACACACACACACACCTGTGTCTTGTTTATCCTTGGTTTGTCTTTATCCCCTTTTGTCCTCCCTTGGTGCCTATTGCTTTATTAGAGAGTATGAGAGCAGGAAATGTGCATCAGTATTTGCAACCAAAGGCAAACAGTGCTGCAGCTGTTGCTTAACTCCAATGCACGTCACACATTTACACACTATTATTGTCGGCACGTGGTCCCCCAAGGTTGCATATAGATTTTTCACAGTCTCTCTGGAACCGGTGCTATATTTTGCTTCTCTCACTCCATCCCTGCTGTTCTTAGCGGGTGAGATTATCCACGGGTATGTTTGGAAACACAGCTGTGCCTCTGTCATTCCTCCCCAGATCCCTCAATCGCAAAATGCACAAAACACTTCTTCTCACCATCAGCCAATGACAGGAGAGATGCATTTCAGACCGGACTCTCCGCCCTCCACACACAATGCCTACATGAGCTGCTAATAGAAACGATAATTGGCATGGACTTCTATCGCTTTTTGTTGTCACAGTCTGTCTCGTCACTCAGCATTGACCCCTCGTCTTGGATTCAACCCAGACAGAGATCTTTTCATTTGAACATATTGGGTATTTTACCCTAAAAGATGTTAAGCTCACACACTGGACTGGTGTATAGAATATTCAAACATTGACATGACTGCTTAGTGAAATGTTCATATTCAGGCCCTATGGTTGCCAAAGTGTTCATCACATTATTCATTCAGTACAATCTTCTGAAAGCATCTTTCATGTTTGGTTCACGAACACTTTCTGGTAGTTAATATTAACTTTCGTAATAGACCAGTGTGATATGGTAGCCACATACAGATTGTAATGAATAAAGTAAAAAAATAAATTGTTAATAAAGTGTTGTTACCATTCTGTCTAATGTCGTCAAAAGTGCAGCAGCCTGCCGTTGTCAATTCTGATCTTCTGTCCAGTCAGGTTGTCACTGTTGTGCTGAGTCATCACATAGAGCTTTAAAAAAAAAAAAAAAGAATATGTAAAGTAAATCGAGGAGGTCACAGAGAGCACTAAAAAAAAAAAAGTACCAAACCATCTACTGAAATGCATTGTGTCAGGTGTGGGGGAAGGAGAGAGGACCCAAACGCCGAAGCAACAGTTCAAAAAGTAAATTTAATCCACAAAATAAAACTCAGGCTTCCAGAGACAGGAAGGAGGAACGCACAAACAAAAGAGTAATCCAAACAGGGAGCAGAAACAGGAGAATGAACAGGCATAGAACTCACGCAACGTCAGACGGGGGGAAAACAGTACAATCCGACAAGGGGGCAGGAGACAGACAGGGTTTAAATACAAGAGGAGGGTAAAGAGGTACAGGTGGAAAACACTGAGGGCAGCACAGGTGAAAGGAATACACAATCAGGGAACAGGGCAGACAGACAATCACGGACAATCACAGGGGAGGAAGTGCAGGAACACAGAGGACACACAAGACAAGGACTTCACAATAAGACAGGACACTAAACAAACCAACGTCATAACACATTGATCATATATTTGTCGAGATATAACCGTGTTTACGGTAGAGGTTTTCTCCTCACCTTCTAATCATGAGTGTTTTTGTTTTTGTCTCTATTGGAAGGTCGGGCAAACCCACCTACTTCAGTGCCGTGTTCAATACTCTCAGCCCAGCCATCAAACAGTCATGGATCAGTAACTTGCAGATGGCCAAGCTGTCTCTAGGTACAGTACACTGTCTCATTGCTCACCTGTCTTCTCCATTTTAATTGTGTATGCATGCATTTATACAATATGACTGTTACATAATGTAATTGTTTCTATCTATTGCTTTAATCTATTGCCATTACCATGTGTCGTCGGGAGTCTTTTATTCTGATGACGGATAGCTTGTGGTTTAAAAACACTTACTGCATCCTGTCCATTATTGAATCGATTGCTATCTGTGTTTGTGGTTTACATCAGAGGAGGACAACCTGCAGGGCTGGTTCTTCGCAGAGGAAGATGGGAATCAGATCAAAAAGCAAAAACACCCTCTCTTGCTTCGGCAAATGCCTGTGGTGATGTCAAAACTACAAGAATTCAAGGTGAGACGTTTTGATTTCGTATAACAGTCTCAATAGAAGGTTAGCTCTGTTAATCAGAGTGCGGTGCTAATAATGCCACGGTTGTGAGTTCGATCCCCGTACGGGCCAATGCTCATATTATAGTGCTGACATGTGTGGCCAGTCAACATCATTTACAATGATAATTGCAGAAACTCTCTGACAGTCTAAGTGAGATTTAACCCATATATGACATCGCCAAATCCCAGAGTAACTGTCTATTCCACGAAACATTATTGCACTAAACAGGCCAGGAAATATCACTTGGTTGTTTTTCACTATGTGTGGGTGAGTGTGTTGGCCGTGTAAAATGGTACATAACATGTGATGGTACTAGATGATTTACTGCTGGTGAGAAATGTCACACTTGTTGAGACGATGTTCTTTCTGCACTGACACACAAAGTGGAGTAAACCCCTCCCAATCTTATTCTATATTTATATGTAAATGTTTTGATGGCAGTAATTTATGTTCGATCCGACTAAGTAGTTGGTCAGAGTAAATGTTTGAGTCATGTTGTTGGACGCTGGCTGGAAACATGACAGTAGTGTGGGCTGTTTCTACAACTGTACGTCGAGCAGAATTCTCACTCTCAAAGTATAAATGACATGTAGTCTTATCTAGGTGTATTGCTTCAGGGCTCAATCTCTCAGACATCTTTTAAATTGTTATCTTGACACTAATTAACACTAACTCTCCACGTGTTTTATTTACCCTGTGGATTCCTCCTCATCTGAGCCTCTCTTGTTGCTTGCCGTTCTGTGACAGGTGGAATGTGCTGTTCATAATCCAGAGCCCCACATCAACACAGAGAGCACAGCAGATACTCCCGTTGTGGGCCACGGCTGTGTCTGGGTGAGGCCTTTTTTCTACTTCGTTCATAAAAAAAAAAAGCAAGGTGTTACCTTAAATTTCAACAACTGCACACAATTGTAGTTCTGGGAGAATCACATTCATGGCCCCCTAAACCCTAACATCTCAGTTTTGGACAAGAGGATTTGGTTAACTGTATATTGGCAAATGGTCTTGCAGTCCTTATTTTCAACATCTAAGATAATTTAAACCTAACCATTTTTCTATTAGTGAGTCTGACTTTTTGGCAGAAAGCAGTTTTTCACTCAAATGTGTTGCTTTAGTGTTAAGTTTTTGCAATTCAATTAAAGTGTTCTAATGTCCCCATGAGAGAAACAATCTGGGTTTGGAAATGATTGACTCAGTCCTTACGTTGTTCTCAAAATAAGCAAGTCATAACCATGGTCGTCACTGCTAATGCAGTGTTTTTGTCTGTCAGGGAAAAACCTTGGGTCTGTTAAAGATATATCACTTTGGCTTGTTATTTCAATGGTGGGGTAATATATAAACTGTTAGATTTTGGTTGTTTTCAACATGATTTACTGTCATAGATAAGTATTGGTTTTATTGGATCTTTGATTTGGCAAATTATAGCATGAACTGGGTGCATAATTTTAAGAGTAAGTGCTTATTTGTGAAGTGCTGTTTGCTTTGTTTTACTTATACTGTGCTTTCCATGCTGTGTATCTTCTGAAGATGTTAACTGGGCTATATCATTTATTTATTATTAATGAAAGTATCCCTAAAACAAAAGCTGTCGTTATCTTTGTTCAGGTTGCGAGTTGCACCAACCAGATGGGCCAGATATCCATAGTGGCCATGCAGAGCTCCAGCCCCAAGGTGACTGAGTGTTTCAATGTGGAGTCTCGTATCCTCTGCATGGCCTATGTCCCTGCAGAGCAACCTCAGGAGAATGGAGAGAACATTCCCGAAAACAACCATGCAGCAAAGGCCAGTGATTCTCCCAGTGTCTGTCTGGGCATGGAGGAGGGAAGGTACAGCACACAGTGTACTGTCAATACTGTGTCTGCATTCCTTTAATATCTTCTCGTGTCCACAAGTTACAGTCAATGTTTTTTAGTGAAATATTTGATGTACCCATACCATGCACACTGTTACTTTTTAATCACACAGAGACCGATTATTATTTTTTAAGTCTGCATCCATAAATGATAAGTCAGGTTTTAGTTATGCATGTATTAATGGTGAGTGTCGGCATCAAAGAACAAGGGCGTCTTTCTAGCCTTTTCATTTAGCGCCATAGTTAATCAGTAGTGAGAGATCCAACATGTTGGCCAATATATTTATGATACTTGTCCATTAACTTCAATGGCCCATAATGCAATGTTGCGTCATTGTACTGCATGCAATAGGGCCGCGTATTCCCTTTTACAGGTTGTCAAAAAGCACGGTATTAAGAGACTTGTAGGAAGTCTCTTAATACTTTGACAAACCAGCTTCAGGGAAAGTAAGTAGACCAACAAAGATTTGTTCAAGTTATCCCAAAAAGCTCAGATGCAATGCATGTTGAAGTGTTGTTTCAACCCCAGAATAGGTTTAATTACTTCTGATTGGCTTTAGGAAATTGTCAAATCTTAAGTTTTAGATAAAAAATGTGCAGGTATCATTCAAACTTTCAAATGATATCTCAAATGACACCAACACTACAAAATAATGACTGACTGTGCTCATTTCTGCAATTGCATCTCCTGTCAAAATGTTATCGATGACTGCATGTTATCGATAACATTTTGACAGGAGATGCAATTGCAGAAATGAGCACAGAGCCGTGTCTATCAAAGAAGCACACTTATGACGTTTGATCTGATGTGATCTCCTGTCCTGTTCAGCATCATTGTGTATAAGAGCAGCCAACGGTCCAAGAAAGTCCGTCTGCAGCATTTCTTCACCCCAGACAAGTCCACCGTCACCAGCCTGGTCTACAAGAGACACTGTCTGTACGTCGGCCTGGTCAGCGGCTCTGTGGCGGTCTACTCCAGATCACAAGGTGTGTGTTTCGGGAGGGGAGGGACTCTCCTCTGTTATAGTATCTGAATTCTTCCTCCCTAATGTTTGTTGATACTCTTAAACAGCTATAATTAAGGCAATTACGAGGTAAATTACTGTGCTTGTGTGAAACAGAAATGCATTCATTGAGTTAATTAGATTTGGTTTGAAAACTGTAGTTTGACAGTGTTTACCTCAATATTTAGTCTGCGCCAGCCCTGAGTTTCTTAACCTTAACTATTGACTATGAATAAGAGCAGTGTCTTTCTAACACACTTCTGCTGATCGGATCTACTAAAAGCAACCAGCACCATATCTGTTAACGTTTTCCAATTATGGGCGGAATATCTTATGTGCTACGATGGATTTGTTGCGAAATTGACGCGTCTAGATATTTGGCAACACTGAGTAGAAGGGGTTATTCTGGGGAGAACAGAGATGTTGTTTTGTGGTCCATTGCGCTGACTTCTACTTTATATTTCTGGTTGCCGTTAGTGTGGAAGTTGGAGGCTCGCTGTGCAGCTCAAGGTCAGGGGTCTCCTCTGTTGAGGTTCTGTTCCCGTTTGCTCGGTTGTCTGGGAGAAGCCAAACTGTTCTCGGTGACCTATTTAATGTCTTCCGACCCAGACGAGTGCAGACACATTGGAGGAGAGGATCTGAGCCTCCCTCTTCCCACAGTCTTTCACATTCTGTGTGTTGTTCCATGTCTTATTGGCTTTCATAGCGGTGCAAACAGAGGGCCTCCTCTCTCTGTCTCTGTGTTTCATTTTCTCCGGGTCACAATGTGGGCTAAGATAAGTACACATTTCAGAACAGACTCCTTGTGATGCTTGGCTGTCAAATATAAGCATCGGTGTCACTATCCTCCTGTGATGCCACCATTGCTAGGCATGTTTTACTAACCTCAATCACGCATATTTCTTCCTCTCCATGCGCTCATATGACTCAAATTGAATTTCCAACATCCCTAAAGGGGGACCTTTTAAATGCCCTTTCTCAATTTCTAGCTTTTTTGTTCTGTTATGTTAGGCTTGTGTGTGCAAAAGAGGGAGAGAGATCAAAAGAATATGGATATTGGCCTGAGGACAGAAACACAGGTGGAAAACTATTCTCGCTCATTCCACAGTTGAGCAACAGTTTGCCTGGAAGAAACCTACTGAACGTACGCAACCATTCAGGAATGTTGAGGGCTACTCATTTCTCCTTGTTTTGACGCCAATGTCACCTCTCCCTAGGGATGCAAAGGGGCGGACATTTTTCGGTAAGTTTCCGGAAAGTTTCCAAGGGAATTTTGGCTCGGGAATTTTGAGGCAAAAAAAAGTGCCGAAGTTTTTTTTGCAAAAGCATATAACAGGGAACTTAAATGTAGTTGAGAACAAGACTATGCACGCCTAGCTCAGCTGGACCCTGAATGCAGCTGGTTGGGAACATGTCTGCCAGAAACATAAAACGTTGTGTTGTTTTTGAACGTCTTTGTCATCAGTGTTGCGTCTGAACGTTTCAGCCCTATGCCTGGCAAGTGTGAGAGCGCCGAGTTGCGTAGAGGCCAAGAGCGGTATTGCAGACAGATAGAGATTTCAATTATAGCTCGCAACATATTGAAAAAAATAACTGAACTAGTTAATTTTTTGGAGCTGTGAACTTAGTTCAAAATTACCAAGTTTATTTGTATACTGTAGACTAACTTTTTGCAGCAGTGAGAGTAGGACGTATGTATGTCCACACAAAAGTACACCATCACCTCGATTATTCGCGGCTTTCGGGGTCCATCAACAAGCGCGAGTTGGGCAATTTATCACACTACAGTTCTACTCACAAAAGTCAAAAATGTCATTTTTAAAAGTTGTATTATAAATGTTTGCATGCATGTCTGCTTATGACAAGGTAAATACAGTTAAATTACCCCAACATTTCCAGTTTATTCCTGTTAATTCCCGTATATATATATATATATACACACACACACACACACACACACACACACACACACACACACACACACACACACACACACACACCCCAATTATGAGATACTGACACGGAGTATTGGCGGTTTCAGAAGCGTTTTCAGAAGCTGCTTTTCATCCTTCATCACCACTGGTGAGTCAAATGAATTCCAACATGAAAATCCTGCCCCTAAATCTTTCCATTCTTCCCATTAACAGCTCTGTCACTAGGACATGATGGTTGATGCTAAAACGATGAGTCATCTTGCATAGTTTGGTAGGGAAACTGTCACTGCTGTAATGCTGCTCAAGTACTTTATCGCGGTGAAAGGCTCTGCCTGGGCCCGATTTAGCATTTAAAGTAGACTCACGGTTTACATCGCAGAACTAGGACAATTATCAGCTTTTATTCTTTGATGTCAAACTGCCGCGTGTTCAAAGGCAGTGAATAGTGACAAGACATCAAAAACGACTGAACAGACAGGGACGTTGCTTTGTCTTTAAAGAGTTATCCCACTGTGGATGCGGCGTGTCGGCAGCAGGCCACTCAGCCTCATTCTGCCACGCTGCCTCTTTCCTTTGTGACTGACTGAGAGAGATGGAGAAAGAGGGAGGCAATGATTCGGCAAAGGTCACACGTCACAGCCAGACAGTTGGAACATAAGCTCTGTCCTGCTCTATCCTGCCACCTGGCATAATCTACTTGTTCATGTTGAGAGCATGGTGCATAATGTCCTGTTTGTTGCAGCGATGTCAAAATAGGAAAAAGGATTGGCTTATTTAATCAGCGTTCACTGTCTCGTTTGTGTGCTGCTGTTTGGACGGACACACACACACACACACACACACACACACACACACCGTGATGAGTCGTTTATTCCAGCTGACACTGACTTGAAGGAATGCTACAGTTTGAGAAGTGAGGGATGTGGGCAGGCTTACGTAAGACTGCAAAGTTGGCACTCCTTTCATTTTTTTTTTCTCCAACTGTTCCTTTCCGTTTTCTCTTTTTCTTTCATGGACATCTACCTCCACAGTATGATTATTACAATAATATACATAGGGCATTGCTGGAATGCTAATCCCACCTAGCCCCTTTAGTGGGAGATTACCCTCACTTCCCCAGTAATTACTGTACCTCTGAAAGAACATCGCTCCCTGCGTGGCACCTCTGCCTTCAATAGCCGCCTTTGTGCCTTCTTCTTAACACTATTGGTGAGGCCTTGTTCACTTCCTGGCCTAGATTAGCGAAGGGAATGTGGTATCTGGAGGAAATGAAGGCTGTATTCACACAGGGCCCTTCCAAGCAAAAGTACATGTGAGTATAAAAAAGAAAAGAGGACATTCTAAGGCCACTGGTGCGCAATCCCATGTATGTGTGTGACAGGGCTGGGCGATATGGAGAAAATCCAAATACTTTGATATTGATATGCAACGGTATTGTAGGGTTAAATTAATATTTGAGCAATTAGATTTTTGATAAATAAACATCAGAAATGTGGATATGATTTCAAGTGGGTAAAAGGATAGGACAATTGCAACTAAATCTAAGTTGATATCAAGTCTCTTATTACAGGATTGAGATGATATAAATGTATTTCCAGGCCCGATGTAAGAAGTATCAAATGTAGAACTTTTTTTCTGTGTGCCACAACTACACTGGCTCTCATTTGATGACGACATTGATTGGAATCTCAACCAGCGTATATAATGGTTGAAGAAATGTAATGTGAAGATATTTATAACGGCACACCATGGGATGTCTTATTGCAGTCAAGCTGACACTGTGGGTGCCCAGGCACATGTAGAACTGAGTGTGTAGGAGGTGTGAGTGGGATAGAGCGCAGCTCTGACTAATGCCTCGCAGACCATCTATATTCATAGTGAAAGCTGTGAAAACCATCAATGGCCACACCACCAGCATTATCAGAGCCATTAATGCAGATGACCTTTTCAGACGACACTTATAAAAGACATTATTATCGTGCCTTCCATATGAGGTGTAAAATTCTTCTTTAACTATGGCATGAACAATTGCTCAAGGTTTACTTTGCAAATAATACTAATAGAAGAGATGCACAGTGATGATCCTTTCTGAATTTATATGTATTCTGTGTTTGCATTTAAGCTGAATTTTGTGAAATGCAGATTATTTTTTGTTGTTTTGAGAATTGAGGTGCCAGTATTGTGTTTTGTTGTTACAGACGGTTTGTGGAGCTGGGAAAAGCCGAAGGTGCTGAAACTGGGGGTCCTCCCGGTCAAAGCCATGCTGGCTGTGGAGGACCACCTCTGGGCTTCAACAGGTGGACAGGTCTTCATCCTCAGTGCTCACACACACTGTGTGGAGGTACGTAACCTTGCTTAGGCTGCTATTGCACACCATGTCTACATCATAAACAGAGCAGTTTAGCACATCATTGTGTGTGTGTGTGGTGTAAATATCCCTTGTATATCTGTAGGAAGGCTGAGGGCAGAGTAACATTTAAAGAACATTAGGAAGATTTCCCAAGAAGCAACAAATGGAAACTGCAGTTACTAAAAATATAAAGAACCTCAAGTAGATGAAGGTGCCTCCTTTCCTTTCCCTTCCTGGGATTTCTTCTTTCCATAGCCTGGAATATGAACAGTAGTGTGTGTGTGTGTGTGTGTGTGTGTGTGTGTGTGTGTGTGTGTGTGTGTGTGTGTGTGTGTGTGTGTGTGTGTGTGTGTGTGTGTGTGTGTGTGTGTGTGTGTGTGTGTGTGTGTGTGTTCTGGCCTGGTTTAGGGAACGGAAGCACCTGTCATGGTTCCAGGAATAGTAACGTTCCGGTGACATGCACTCACTAATAATCTGTTTAGCCTCATTAAGCTCATTATGTTGGACCACCTGCCTGTCTCACTCTCTTTTCCTCACGGAGCACTAAGTTACACCAGAGTGGTGACTGTAAGTTAAACAGGAAAGAGATGGAGACGGAGAGGAAGAAATGGCGAGATTTATACAGAGAAATTAGACTTAGATTTAAAAAAGGTACGTAATAAATGTATTTACAATATAAATGGCAATGGTTAAAATGTGTGCTAAATGTGTAGGGCATTACACTAACATTTCATGCTCCTTTGTTACCACATTTAAATGTAACCCTGTACTGTACTGACACACTTGTGAACGGGCTCTCCTTTGCCAAATATAACTCCACCTACATGTAAAGCAATATGTGGTGAGATTATGTAACCAGTGGGGATAGAAAAAGCCCAGTTTATTGGTGACCAGAGAATTTAAAATTACACTCTGCACATATTTGAAGCTATTATTGTCCACACTAATGAACGAAAGTTGAATCAAGAGTTAAAGAAAAATTATTTATAAAGTTAATTTAATTTAAAACCACTCAAAGGAACTTTCTTTTTGTGTTGATTTTGGCGGTTCCTGTGGACAAAGGCGGTAGTGTTTCCAAGCGCCTTTTAGAAAACCTCACATTTTACTGCAGCAGGGTCTGACAGTCTCCCCCGTACAGTCCTGGTTTCCACTTTCCGTCCGTGAGCCCAAAAATATGGAGTCTAAGTTGAAGGAGTCTCTGCATGATTTCGTCTGATTTTGCGTGTAATCCAATTCAATGACACCGGTGATTTAGAATTAAGCATTAGGAATAGCTATATTGAAATAGCCAATCATCTTGCCAATGGTTGTGCATTTGGTTCCCAAAATACAGTGTTGCCTGGTGTAGAAATGTGACTCTTTTGATACCATTTGGATGGTAGAGCATAACCACAGGGTCACAGACATTGCAACCACTGACAGTACGTGTGCTGCTGTAGTCTAAACAGTCTGAGACAGACTTTCTGTGGGTTGATTGCAGCCTCTATCATGTTTAGCCTGAGTTTAAAATGTCAATAACGACAGTATACAGTGCTGTTTTTTTTTTGGGCGTCAGTGTTTTCTCTTGGGCAGACTGTCAAACAGACAATACAAAAATACTGGAAAATGGACGATTTCGTGCTCCAGTCTCCGACAACTTAACTGTTGCAGTTCTCAAAAGTTTCAGGTTTACTCGTATGTGCTGCTAACTACTTTTTCTGTTTTAGTCTAATGACCACTGAAAAAGTCCTTAGAATTCTTATATTTCCCTTGGTGATATTTTGAATACACTCACTCTTCATAATGGTTGTGCTTCTGTGGTGGTGGACATCCTCGCTCCGGCTGGATTTATGATACATGTGCAATAGATAATGCCTAAGGCCTGTCACTCTGCCCTGTCCCCCTCATCCAGAGGCAGCTGGAGGCCCACCAGGAAGAGGGCATGGTGGTGTCCCACATGGTGGTGGCTGGGGTGGGCATCTGGATCGCCTTCAGCTCAAGTTCCACTCTGCGCCTTTTCCACACCGAGACCCTGGAGCACCTGCAGGACATTAACATTGCCACACCAGTCCACAATACACTACCCGGTAAGACATACGTGACTTCACCTATCCAGGGTCATCGATGCTGACAATAAACAGATTTGAAAATACATTTAGTAACGCCCAAGTTTATAGTTCAAGTATTCCGCATCAAAAACAGAATGAGTATCCGTGTCAATCAGCAAGGTGATCTGTAAGCCTGACCGACACTGAAACCTTTCAGAGCGTGTCAAACCGTTATAAGAAGAACAGCAAAGTGTGGTTGTTCTCTCTTGTTGATATACGATCTTCTCGTCAAATATACTTATTCAGATTCACATTCCGGTCCAACAACCTCGTGGCTGCCTGTGGCTTTCAGTCATTAGCTGACATCCGTGTAGCTGCTCATCCAGACAGCTCTTGTTGTGGCAAGTTTGTCATGACTCCTTTAGTCTAAACAGTGAATCAGGAACCTCTCATTTTGTCTCTATTCTTGAGTTGCATAAAGGAAACTTTTGACCTCAAGTTACTTGAAGGAAACTTTGTGTGCTCTGGAAGGCACTGTCAAAAGGGAAAATCCAGCCCAGACAACGAATCATGAGACGTTTTTGATAACCGACCAAACGAAGACAACATGAATTATGACATCACATTTAAAAATAGGGCTTATTTGCAGCTGAGCTACTAGATCAGCATAAAATAACATTTCTCAGCTGTCTGAAACGTTGACGGTCCAAGAGATCAAGAGCTTGTTTTGGAACTCACTATTATGTTGATACATCCATCACTTAAAAAGTAGAAATAAAATGAGTAACCTCAGTCGATCAGAATGTTATCCTGGCAAAAAATATGAACTGTAATGGCAATTAAAACCAAAGCTATCTTGATTAAACATAAACTACAATGTAGGAGTATTTGAAGGTACATTTTTCTTTCTATTTGACAAGATCTAGCATTACGAGTGAGAGCAGTAATTTAGGTGAGAAGAGTAGTTTGTTCCTGCTTTGAAAAGCAATTTACTTTACTTTACTTCATTCCGCTATAATGGTTCACCTTTGATCTCTGACTGTGCACTCCAGATGTAAACCGGTCATTACTAGGTATTATAATACGGGTAGATCAAATCAAGCATTCTGATTGGTTGAGAGTGAGTCACGGGGTGTATTTTATTCAGCCATAAAGTACTGTACAGCCTGTTTACATTTAGAGCGTTCCATATCAGTGATCACTTAAAATAACAGGTAGATTTAAATTGCGCGACCGTTAGTTGTCATTTCAAGCTTGACAGTTACCAAACATGTTTCGTGTAAACTTTGATATTGTAACGTCCGCAGTAACGACTCGCAGACGTTGGTTTCCTTAACTTGCAGGTTTATTGCTTGAGTGTTCACAGTATTGCAACGGGGCTCTTCGCTAACAGTAGCTCAAACGGAACAGCTAACAAGCTCACGTAGCGTCCCCCCACACTAGCATAACGAACGACAACACACACGTCACTTCCTCCCTAACCTAAAGATGAGGAATGAAAAGGGTTTGATCACAAAATCCTGATAATTTCCAGTGAGGGATAATTACGTCGGTAATTTCCCGACACGAGGCAAGTTCTCTAAACATCATGGAGGAGAAAAATTACGGAGAAAAGACGGACAGAAGCTGCGAGAGCACTTCTTTACATCGGTGAGCGTCATCCTCCACCCTGCTTTCAACGGGACTATAAAACGGACGAGCTGCTCGTCCGTTTTATAGTCCCGTATGTGCGTCCCGGGACTATTTTCTCTGTCGCTGAAATGCGATACACAACGTTTTGCCGGCTACAACTATTTTGTGGTGAAAGGCAGCTTACATTACTATTTATAAAGTCGCAGGTACCCGTATTATAAAAGCAATAAGGTACTCGAGGCAGTACTGTGTCTACAATAATGTACAGTTCAAGGGTTTGCCGGCCCTCCGCTGCGCGTCGGGCCTAACAACTCCCTTGAACAGTACATTATTGCACGACACAGTACTGCCTCTCGTACCTTATTGCTTAAGTAACATCTGCCGAACTGCGTCAGAGGCGAGACAAATAAGCCATATTTCACAGACGATTTGATACAAGATGAGAGTAACTGGAGGGAGCAAATATTTGTTTTAGAAGCTCTGAAAAGAAAAGTTGAAGTTGTCATATATGGTAACGTACGGTGTGCGTCCGAACCCGAACGTGTGCTTCAACACGGACATTAGTTGTGTTACTATGGTGATTTTTGTCATCACAGTGGATGACATTGTATTCCGTGTGTGGCAGCCGGGTTGTGATTGTGCAACAGTTTCCTTCCACGTGTGTTTAAGTCAAACGTTAAACCAAATGACTGTCACTGTGACAATTGTCCAAAGCTGCAGTCATCGAGGCGGCTCGCTGCTGCTTTGAATCTTGTAAGCTGCTGCGTTACATCAGCTTGACCCAGAAACACACAGCCGAAAAAAGGCTGGTTGTAGTTTTTTCTTCTGCTGGAAGGAAGTCGGGATTAGTGCAGAGCAATCATTGCTGCTTTCAGTCTCCTGTTCCTGCATGCTGAGAAATGCAGACAGCTGGGGTTTGTCTTGAAGTATTCGACAGATCTTTCTTTCTTTTTTTACAATCGACTCATTGCCTTCCTCTTTACAGTGTCTTGTGCAGGGTTTTACTTTTACTGAAATGAGGTTTTGATCCGAGTTTTGGTTTGTGATGACCGTGGTTCAGTCTGCATGTGTTTTTGAGCGACTAGCTCACAGTTGTTCTGTGCAATCTCATCTTCAGCCTCATTGCGAGGACTGTTATTAACCCAGCACTGCTCTACTTAGTCTTGAGAGAGACTTCTCTATTATTGCCGCAAGGTAGCAATAACATTCAGGGAGGCAACAAAAGCAGTTAGCAAAATGACAAAAGAGAATGTCTGGAGGTTGTGTAACATCTGCTAAAGCAGGTTAGCTCTTTTCATCAAGCACATCGCTCACTTCAAGCAGCATCTATAAATCAGCAGCAGAATGTCAGATCTCATGTAATTGGCTTTTCGGAGAATACCACTTCGCTGTTGGAGCAAGACAGAATGCAATGATGTGAAGGCTTAAATACAGACGGCATGAAAGAACCCTCCACTCACCGCTTTCTGTATCCATGGCTACAAGTTGCACAATGGTTATTGCCGCACCGACATGCAAAGAAAACCCATTTATGAGCAGTGCTGGCTCCAGCAGAAACACTACGTTTACAAACCACAAGTTTCCTGAAGGAAATCCCTAATTGCACGTGAAAATGTAATGACCAGCTGTTTGAAGTATCCGCACTGACTTGATATTGTGGGAGAATCTCACTCTGATACCCGGTGTTTAGAGTAACAAGTGGACGGCCTCCTCGTCAAACAGATGTGAATGATAGAAGCGGTCTGATTTGGGACCTCGCTGCTAATAGAATCCATGCGACCGCAGAGGAAGCAGGTTCTGGGACAGGCGACCACACTGGAAAGCTTTCATCCTCAGGGCCTCGACATTAAGAGCTCACTTCCTCTGACCACAGCATTGGGTCCGTGGACTGTCAGTCTGTTTTGTATACAGTTTAATTCACCAACACTATTGTATGGTTGGGATTTGGATATTTTTAGTGAGGCAGTCTCATGAACCTGTCTGCCGCTCTTTCCGTGGTCTTTTGAGATCTGCGCTTTTCCAGAATGCTCCACGTGGCGTTTATGAAAGCTGGCTGCCGCTGTGGAGCAGACTGAGACCAAGAAATGTGCTGTTTCTGCACAAAGTCTGATGTAATTGGAACTGCCAACCAAACTGTTTGGACAGGAGGGACTGCCTGCAATCGATGTGTTGGGAGTCTGTGTGATGAAAAGGGAAATATATTATCAGCTTTTCAGAAAATGACAAGATTTGTAACGCATACTCTGATTTCTGATCTCCTATTCTCCAGGAAGTCCACATTGTTAAGGTGTATTATATTACAATACCTATTGCAATCAGGCTCACAAATGGAGAGACGGGGCGTTGTCTTCAGTGTGAATGTCTTTATAAATGGTTCGGTGTTGAACGCTAGAGATGCTCTGGGTGGAGTAATCCTTCTCATGTTCATGCACGTTGGAGCAATTCTGCTAAGTCCTTACATTTAACACACAGTTAGCTAATAGGCTGCAATAGCAGTAATTTCCAATGTAATCCATCGCTAGTGTTTATTAAAGAATATTATGCGGCTGGTGTTTTAGAGTAATTTGATAGTGTTAGTAGTTGATTGGGTGATAATTCCATTAGGCAGTAAAAACATGACTACTTTCTCTCTACACAAGTATTAATCTGAAAATATATTTATATATACATTCCTTTCATCTCATTAGAGCTCCCTATTGGACTATGGATTTATTTTTATTGAACCTCTGTAGGACCGGGTGATATCCACTGAATCTCGTTTCCAAAGGAAAGTGGGACACGGATCCACATCAGGATAAGTACAAAAGCTGTGAAATAGTCCTAAAATATTCATAAAATAGAGTTTAAATTTAGTAAAAAAGAGACTATCTTTAAAAAAAAAGTCCCTAATAAGCACTTCAAGAAGCAGTGGTACTCCATCAAAGCCGACTGCTCCGTGGTGATGTCTCAGAGGAAGGTGGCTGGCCGGCAGGCTGCTGCGCTGAAGGTCTAGTCTGCCTTTGTCTGTTGCTCCGTGACCTAAATAGGCTTCCATGCATGGCCTAATGGGAGACAAACATCAGGGGGGGTCAGTAAATAACACCTCCAGCCCTTCTTTGTTTGTACACCACCAATGTTGCACACGTCCCAACATGGATAAGACGCTTTCTTATGAGAGAACATGCACTCCCTGAGAGATAAGAGGGCTGAGCAGACAGAATGGGACTGGATGACATGCCGTAGCTGCAATGTGAAGAAGCTCTGGTTAAAACTTGTCTTAGTTTGGTTTTCTCCTTGGAAATGTTTCAGATTGACGGGGAAACTAAGTTAGGATTCCTCATGATCGGCGAGGCACCATCCTCTGGGGACCATGGCATTAGGGATGTCTTGCCAACTATTGGATGGATTCAGTGCATACCTTCATTTCCCCCTCAGGATGAATTATAACCATTTTGATGACCCTCTGATCCTCTAAATAGAAACCAAAAACATTATACCTGCTAAACATCAGCATGTTAACACTGTCAATTTGGTGAATTTCAGGACTAGCACACTTCCAGTAGCATTAGATTAGGGGTGATGTAGACGGACTGAAATGGCATTTACTCACATTGCTGATCAGAGTTATTTCGAGACCGAATGGCTGATCAAGTGTATTATTGTCACGCTTTGGATTTGCTCCTCCCTCCTGCTGTTGCTTGTCAGGACTAAGTGCAGATCAAAGTGGTGCTCTGGTGTAGGATCAGGGCCAGAGCTGGGCCGTGTTGACGTTCACTCTGGGTTTATTTTAGTTCACCCTTTGGGTGGGGGAACTCCAAATATTATGAGAGGAGGAAGTTGAGCAAGGCCCCCGACCAGCAGTCTGTGTTTCTGCTATCTCTGGGCCCTCATTAGAAGCACATGTGGGCAGAGACCAGTCTTCAACCTGGCTGCCCATCTGGCATGATTCCTGGAAGTATAAAAGTAGTGTGTGTGTGTGTGTGTGTGTGTGTGTGTGTGTGTGTGTGTGTGTGTGCCCCATGCAAGGGGTCAGCTCTAGTGAGGGGGTCAGGCAGAGAGACTGGCAGTAATTTTTCCTAAACCCCAAGAGGATTACTTTGAGGGAGGAAATTCAAATCAAGCTGTTACAGCAGTAATGACTCATGACAGTCTCGCCTCCCACATAGCAGGACCGAAAAGGCTGTTATTGCACAAAAAAACAGATTCTTATTACAAACATTAAAAGTGATGATGAAAATGTCTTACTCGATAGCATTTGTTGCACTGCTCATTCCTGACAAAGCTTCTGTGTAGCGGCGCTCTGAGAGGATGCAAAATTCCACATAATAAGTCACCTAACACAGCGAGCCTGACTTTATTGCCATCCTCGTTGAGAGGTGCTGCAGTTAAACTAACAATCACGGCTTTTACAGTCCCTAGAGGCATCACAGAGATCTTTTCTGACCAGAAGGGAAGGGGAAAGGTCAGCTCAGATCGTCCTGCTGTCGCTGCAAAGCTCCTTGCTTAATTACAGCATTACGCTTCACTCATTCCACGACAAAGCACTTTTGTGTTTGTTTGTTTGAGTCAAAGCGGACCCATAATGGTGCCTTTTTTTTTTTCTGCATTCAGACGCTTGAAAAGAGCTGCTTTTATCCAGGCTCCTCTTTACGTTGCCCTGGAGACAAACGAGCGCCGAACATTGCCGCTGCAGAAGATGCACCTCCCTCCCAGCCGCGCATCAAACTGTATTCAAGTTAACCGTTCTCTGATTTTTTCCAGGATACACAAGTGTGCTTGATTACCGCTCATCCGTGTGAGGTCCAGCGGTTCATGCGCAACACTGAAACCATTCAAAATACATTTGATATATGCAAGATTTTAAAATCTTGAATCGAAAGTTATGTTTCTATTCCCCCCCCCCCCCCCCCCCCCCCCCCCCCTCTCAGGAAACCAGAGAGTGTCGGTGAGCAGTCTGCTGGTCTGTCATGGTCTGCTGCTGGTAGGGACCAACCTGGGAGTGACTGTGGCCCTCTCTGTCCCCAGACTGCAGGGGATCCCCAAGGTCACAGGTAACACTGAAACGTCACCGTATCGCATATTCAGATGCACTAAGATATATATATATATATATATATATATATATATATATATATATAGTCCTGCAACCCCGGATTGTTTTCATCATGAATAAATTGCAGGGTGAACCCAAAGATATTTGTGTAATGATGCAAAAAAAGAGAGAACATCAGCAAAACTTCACATTCTTATCTAATTGGGGAATCTCGCTTTCCAATTACCAGTTATGTATCATGTGATGTATAAATATCTCCAAATATACAATGATATACTCTGTGCCTGTTGTCAGGTCGGGGCATGGTGTCCTTACACGCTCACAACGGTCCGGTCAAGTTCCTCAGTGTGGCTGCAGCGGTGTGTAACCGGCCCTCTGGTCCGCCATCCTCCACCGCTCCCGCCTCTGCTCCGCCACCAGAGACCGGCGATGGGGAGAACACCCGGCCGCCCTCGGATCCAGCCCCCGCCGCCGCCCCTCAGGGACGGGGCGTGTGGCTGGGAGAGGCGGGCTGCTCCACCATGGCTCTCCAGGACTCCCTGTCCTCCTCGTCCTGCGGCTCCCTAGCGCCGTCCCAGGGCTCTTTGGAGCACGGGCCCGAGGACGGGGCCCTCTACGACGTGCTCCACGACCCGGCCCATCACCAGAGGGGCCGCCAGGCCAGCAAGGTGGATGTCAGCTCTTTGCTGGTGGTGTCCGGAGGTCTTGGCCACCGCAGGGTCAACAAAAAGACCAAACAGTCTCGCCACGAGGACACCACCTCGACCATCATGATCTGGCAGATCCCCTTGCTCAACATGTGACACCCAAAGTAGGTTGGAAGTAACATTTTCTCCATAACCAAGTAATACTTACTCGTATCTTACCTCTGTCCTCTGTCTCTTTTCAGGTCAAAGCAGAAGTGCTGCACACAACTCTCACGAGGAGATCTGTTGTTACACTTTGGGATCAATCCAAACTGAAACGAGAAGGGCGTCGAGCACTCCACGATACTCCCGTGATGTTTCTAATGATGTCTCCTACCATAAAGGAAAAACAAAGGGTTAACATAACCACTCAATCATGATGCTCGACGGAGCAAACAAGACAAGTCAGAGGCTATACTGTACTTGTCTGAAAACACTGAAAGGTCTTTATTTCCCCCCTCTGCTAAAATTAGTTGTTGTTGTGTAACACAGCTAACACATTACTGTCCAGTGTTTGTGCCTCACCAGTTGACTGCAGTATTGAAATCAGTGTTGAAAACAAAGGACTTCTTGAAAGGTGTGTGAGGAAACAATGGGGCTTTGAATCTGTTACATGAAAGTTTTATTCAGATTAGGTTTTGGCGAAGCCAAAGGTCATCTGCCGAGGCCCGAGTTGCAAATATGAAGTATGACAACTCAGGATTACATGTGTAAGAGTTTTATGGTCATCTTTTGTCCCAGCTTGGTGCCTCTATGCCGTTCTGGTAACAGAGAAAAAAAGGGATAGAAAAAGAGGAAATATCGATGACTGAATTTGTTTCGGGAAGGCTGGATGAGAATCCCTGGCTGGCCAGGTTTCTATTAATAAAGGCATGAAAGTGTTGTCATCACCAGGAGAGTTTTACCCCAATGATTCTTTTTGTCTCACATAAGAATATTTAAAAAAAAAGGAAAAAAAGCTTTATACTTTTGTCACAATTTGTATGTACTTCTGTGTATTAACAAATACATAAACTGTTTTATTGAGCAACCTTGTCTACTTTCATTTGCATGCAGTTCTGGGAGTTTTAGAGAGGAATTTCCATCGGAATTTCGTTTTTGTTTCATTGACGTTGATTCACTGTGGCAACTTATCTGCAGCTCAACAAAATGATGGATTGTGGGCCTTTTGATGAAGCACCAGTTCCTGACTAACGCGAACATATTTCCGTCATGTTTTAGACGGGGAAAGAGAGAGTGTTAGTGTGCCGATTTTCTCTTGACTCAATCTAACCTTGCACTTCTCCTCCACTCGGCCCGTGTGCAGACATCAGTACATGCCGGGACTAGCAATGTGCCCGGGGGGCCGCAGGAGCCGAGCCTGATACGGCTCTTCTGGGATTTCACTGCTCATTTCTCCTGCCGCCGACAGGAGAGGGCCGAGGCCTTTTCTCTCTTGTTACGCCCACGTCCGCTGTTGCACAACCACGTTTCACTACATTGTCAGTTATAACAAAACAAGATCGGAGGATTTCAGGTTGGAGTTGTTTCCATGCTACAATCCATGCCATTTTGGGCTTATCCCAAATGTTGTCTGATTTTGGGTAGTAACGACGCTGACTTGAGCCGAAGATAATATTTAACTTTAACTGAATACTTGCTTGTATTCATTAACTTGGCAACGCCTCAGTCTCACTGTATCGATCAGGTTATCAGTTTGTCAGGCTGGATGTTTCCATTGGTCCCACATCAAGACCGCTCTTTGTTTTACCTGGCATTAAAACCTGCCTTCTTATCTCACAGGGCTGATATCTGAAGGCCAGATGTTAAGACCTGAAGAATCAGAATCAGAAACCGTTTATTTGCCAGGAATGTTTTCACACAAACGAGGAATTTTTTGAGGCGGAAGGTGCATACATTGGACATGGACATGGGACGTAAGACGAGACAAACAACAATCAACAATCAACGAAAACAACAGTGCAATTGGTATTAAAATATGTGTAAGATAAGCAAGTGCTCAGTCAACAGATACGTTAAGTACGTTAAGTCTCGTTAAGTCTCCCCGATGGAGCGGTGATGGACCTTGGATTAAAAACATCTACTGCTGCCCTGTGAGGTTGTGCTGTTTCTAGTGTAGTTTGACTCTTATCAGCGTAGAAACGCCAACGATTCCAATGTTACTTTCACACTCGATCTGGTTTCGGTTGTGTTCAAGATTCAAGATATTTTTAATGTCATATGCACAGATAACAGACAGTCACTCTGTACAATGAAAAGTTTATTTTGCTGGGTCCTCCTAACACACAGAAATTACCATTTTAAAAATGTAAAAGATAAATAAAAATAAGGCACAAAATATAGCAATAGTATTGCACAAAAATAAGTTAGGTCTCTCGTAGGAGTTAAAAAAAAAAAAGAGAAGGAAAGTGTGAGCCATGCTTCCAGAGCATTGTTTGGCTGTTTTGAGGGGAAGATGCAATCACAATGTCCTTTAGAGATCCATATGATATCATGTCAGTTCTACAGATAGTTTTGATACGCTGTGTCGTGCACAAACAGAAGGAGTGTGCTAATGGAACATCTATTGATGTCTGAAAAGCGTTGGTGTAATAATACAATTCCTTTGCGTCTAGTGTTTGATTTCATTATAATGTGCAGCAGTATCACTGTAACGACTGAGTTGTGTGTTATATGCTACAACAACCCCAAAATAGTGTGACCCCTTTATGTGAAATGATGCTTATGAATGGGTAACATTTTTTGGGGGATAAAATGAGTTGTGTCTGATATATATATGCATCTATACGTGGTACCCAGGACAGGGATGATACTTAGGATGGCACAACAGATGGAGCCTCGTGCGCCTGCTGTTGAGAGTGGGGTTAATACCGACTGAATGGGCGTGGTTTTGCTCAATGATGACCGCCTCACTGTAATCAACTGTACACACACACACACACACACACATGCACACGCACGCACACAACATAGACAACAAAATGCACAGCCCTGGCAGGTCCGAGTCCGACAGCTAGAGCCTCTGCTGCCCACGCTGGACAGCTCCCGCTTCCTGGAAGGGACGACGCGTCCCCCACCTCCACGGAGAGGAAACCAGTCGGTCTGATCGTCCCTCTCTCTCTGCCACTGAACCCCGGGAGGGGGGAGCTTGCAGTGCAGGGGCGGATCGGATGAGAACAGCAGCTGAGAGGTGTCGGGGAATCGGATGGGAAACACCGGCCGGATTCTGATCGGGTGGGACGTGAACTCGCGTTGGCGAGCTCAGCCTGGCTGCTTCCTCGGGATCGCGACCGCCTTACGTAACTGAGCTTTGTGCTGGACTGGCGACGGGAAGCTGCCGGTGCCGAGCTGCTTATATCGCAGGTAGGTCGGTTAATGGAACGTTAATCTGTTTTTGCGCACGCTCATTTGATTAATACGAGGTTGAGGAGAATGAGGCTACTTCTGCTCCTTCTTGATTTCACCCGCTGTTTTTTTCGGTGTTTGTCTGATGCCACCGGGGAGCGCGTCGGGAGAGAGAGAGACTGGAGTTGTGGTGTGATTACAAACGCCCTTTCTCAGTCATATTGGAGATTAATCCCTCCATCGGCGCAACACCATTTGCGCATGCGCTCTGAACGCCTCCAGATTACCACCACAAATAATGGGGCAGCCCGGGTGATTATTGCAGTCTACAGCCTCAAGAAGCTGCATGTGTCTTTGTTTGAACAGTATCTGCTGCATGTTGGAGCTCAGTGACGCGTTAATGAAGGAGTGTGATGCGCAGCAGAGCTGGGAAAGGCAGCACAAAGTTTTCCTTCCAATTCCAAGGTTTCCAATCTGTTTGTTTTTGGAGAAAGGGCGCCCCATAGAGAATAAAGGAGCCTTTGCAGCTTCATTGCTTCTTTTTTTTTTTTTACTTCCTCCATTGCTCGTGGTTGAATCCCCTCCTTGTTTTCTCCCCTCTTGCAGGTAAGCGGAGAGGAGCGGCATGATCGGTGAAGGCGCTGTCTTCCATCACAAGTGAGTGCGCGTCGAGATGGACGAGGGTCGCAGGCAGGATGGAGGGGCTGTCACTGTGGAGGCTGACGTCATCCTCCACGCCGTGAACCCTGACCTTGTCAACGATGGGAATGTATGTCCAGGTTACGTCCAAGGATTCCAGTTAGACGACCCGGATTGTAGCCCCCCTCCGGTGTTTGAGAGGGAATACCTGCTGGACGGCATGCCGATGGAGAACAACCACGTGGACCTCCAGAAAGGTGACGTCTCGTGCGTCTCGAGAGCGCATCAGCGTCATCTCTCCAATGATAACGGAGGACCGCGACAAAACTGTGCGAGAAGCGACATCCACAATGGCGCCAGGTCTAAAGTGGGTTCCCCAGCTTGCCTGCCTGGCCAAGCATCGGACCTCCAGCACAGGGACAGCAGCCAGGAAGCCGGAAATACCGAGGCCCAAAAAGAGACCGATTTAGTCATCGAAGTCGGCGGGCAGAGGATCGACGCTCACAAGGCCGTCCTGGCGGAGAAGAGCGACTACTTCAAAGCGCGGCTGTCGCGCGACATCCTGAAAGTGAAGGGAGTGAGCTACAAGACCATGTCTACATTAATCGACTATGTTTACACTTCTCAGATGAATGTTTGCAAGGGCAATGTCGTGGAAGTCATCACGGGGGCGAAAATCCTCCAGATCCCCTGCGCCGTCCAGGCGGCCATGGACTCCATGACGGAACAAATCACCGCGGAGAACTGCTACGAGATCCTGACCATCGCCAAGAAGCAGCGGCTCAGCGAGCTGAAGGAGACCGCCTACGGCTTCATGAGCGACAACTTCCTCCAGGTCCTCAAAGACCCCGCTGCGTACGGGCGCCTGAACGGATCGGAGCGGGATCTAATCCTGAAGAAGCGCATGGAGGGGAGGAAGACTCTGATGGTGGCGGAGATCAACGACGTGTTCGACCGCGTCGGGAGCCGGCCGCCGAGCCGCTGCGGCAGCCGGCCGCAGAGCCCGTTGTCGGTCGGGTCTTTGGAGGAGAGTCACATGATTCACTCCTTCAACGAAACTGCGAATGACTGGAGACCTTTAACGGCGATGCCTGAGGACATAAACACGAAAGGGTGCGGGATCTGCACCATGTATAACTACCTGTTTGTGGCAGGGGGGATCAAGGGCTACGGGGACCAGGGCAAGGTCTCAGACAAGGTCTTCTGTTACAACCCCATCACCAACCGCTGGGCTGAAGTCCGGCCCCTGACCCAGGCCCGTGCCCAGCTGAAGCTCGTGTCCATGGACGGCTACTTGTACGCCATTGGAGGGGAATGCTTGTTCACAGTGGAAAAATACGACCCTCGCATGGACCGCTGGACGGCGGTGGCCCCCTTGCCCAAGGGGGCCTTCGCGGTGGCCCACGAGGCCACGACCTGCAGCGGAGAACTCTACGTTTCGGGAGGCTCCCTCTTCTACCGCCTTCTGAGGTACGACACCAAGCGGGACGAGTGGCAGGAGTGCCCCTACAACAACAGCAGGAAGAAGTCCGCCGACATGGTGGCGTTCAAAAGCTTCATCTACCGCTTCGACGTCAACCGCGAGCAGGGCATCACCGTGTTCAAGTACAACAGCATCGTGAAGATGTGGCACGACTGCGCGTCGCAGAGGCTCGGCAGCCATCTGCCCTTCAGGTGCGCCGTGATCGGGAACTGCATCTACTGTGTGAACAAAAGCCAGACGCTGCAGTTCGTGGTGGAGGAGGAGAGCGCCTACTTTGTGGAGGAGGCGCTGAGGGCGCCTCTGGAGGCCAAGGGTGTCCTTTTTCCTTTTGTTCTCACTTTGCCTGAAAAGAAATTGACATAGTGTGTGTGTGCGTGTGTGTGTGTGTGTGTGTGTGTGTGTGTGTGTGTGTGTGTGTGTGTGTGTGTGTGCGCGTGTGCGTGTGTGTGTGTTCCAGAACAACAAAATAAATGTGTAACAGCGAAACTGGAATAAGCAGAAGACCTTATATACATTCTTCAATGTCAGCTTTCTATCTCAGTGTCTCATCGCCTGCT
Organism: Myoxocephalus aenaeus; assembly: GCA_038501785.1. Lineage (NCBI taxonomy): Eukaryota > Metazoa > Chordata > Actinopteri > Perciformes > Cottidae > Myoxocephalus > Myoxocephalus aenaeus. The sequence continues at coordinate 2,717,753 of JBAMJR010000097.1, forward strand.
TGCAATGGAATGTGTGTATTTGCATGGCAATGTAATGTGTCTGCAGGGTTAAGCCTTAAAAAGTTGGATAAATGCAACAATAATTGTATCTGACTGTAGATAATGACATGATGACAGTGACTGTAGGTTAGTTTGTGTATTCCCCGTGTTATGGTTTGGTTTTTTGTGCACTTTTTTTTAGTTTGAATCGATTTTATTGAGAACATATTAACTAGTCGACTGGTGACAAGTGTTTAGATGGAAGTTGTATAAAAAGAAGAGTGGAAGCGGTCGCAGTGCGCCTTATGAACGATGCGACACAGGTTCTATGCAAATGAGACAGAGTAGACAGGTGGGTCTGCTGTGATGCTATTTAATAGTTACTAGAATGGGAATCTGACTTGGAAGGAAGAAAATAATTCTTCAATCTAAGGCTGCAACTAATGATTATTTTTAGTATTTGTTTGTGATTAATCGATTTATATTGTTTGGTCAACAAAATGTCAGATATTAAATCAAACAATACATTTTGTAATTTCCCACACCCCAAGGGGATTCATTTGAGTGTCTTGTTTTATACAACCAACAGTCCCACCCAAAGATATTTGGTGCATTATTATATATTATTAGAGAGAGCCTTAGATCCTCACATTTGAGAAACTGAAAACAGCAAATGATTACTATTTTTTTCCTTGAAAGAATATTCAAAAGTAGTTTCAGATTATTGAATAAATCAATTGATCGATGAGTCATTGCAGCTCTTCCTCCAACCCTGGTCAAATTATAATCAGTTAAAGGGTAACTGTATCAGTCGTACACCTCACAGCTATTCCCTTTGCAAAACGTTTACCTTTTTTCATTCAAGGGGCCTTATCAGGCCAAGCTAGTTTTGATTTTTAACTACCATTTAACTATCAAGTATCTCCAAGAAGCTAAAAACAAGAAATATTAAACAAGATGCTTCAGTCTTAAAAAATAAAATAAAATTGGAAACTGAACTTTGAATTTTAAAAGTATGTGTATTTACTTTTACATTCAGAACATGCAATTCTGCCTAGAGTGCATACTCTACTCACAGGTGTCACAGGTCCTACATTTAGCACACTTGCCAAAGATAAATAATTATCAAAACTGACAAAGACTTTTGCATCTTTTGGGGATTAACTTCCTGATGAAAAGCGCTCCACTGACAGCACCAGAGTAAATACATCTAAAGCAATAGGTGGTTTTCTAAAAGGAAGGGCATCACATTTGCTGCTAATAGGCACTTTCTGGGAAGTTGAGGGAAAGTAATCCATTTATAATAAATAAAGATGCATTTCTTGTATGTCTTTCCCTGTAAGTGTTTAAGGAAACAGCAACAGACCCATGTTCAAGTGCTAGCAGGTTTCTGCTCTTTAGGTCAAAGGTCAAATCCAACACTACAGTGCTGGAACATGGTCAGGGTCATGGCCCTCACTGCGTCCACACACAAGACATCTTTCTGTCATGACCCTAACAAACCATTTTCTTTTTGCACATTAATAAAACATTTTGTCTAAACTTTCTTTATTTTAGACATTTCACAGTATTTGTTTCACAGTTGAATGGAAGCTCACGGTGATACGCTCTTGGAACAAATTGCTTTTGATAACTCTTTTAGGAATGTCTCCATGCAGTGTCAATGTGACGAAGACAAAATGGATGTGGTTTTGATATTTCGCTGGCTGGCATCTGTATTTTTGTGATATTTCTTTTTAATGGATTTGCTGCTGTGATGGACCGTAAAGTGATGCAATGTTAGGCTTCCTGCTATGGAGTGGGCTAACTAATTAGCTGTTGGATAATGTATATCAGTCAGAACTAAGTGCTTCAAATAAAATATTTTGTGTCTGAAAATAATCTGTTTTTCTGAATGTGTCTTTACGTGGTGAGGAAATGCTGCATTAAAAAAAGAAATCTGAAACAGCGCTGCCATCTAGTGGATACTGACTGTAATGACACCCAGTGAGCACTAGCTCATGCCCAACAAAACATTTAAGAACTTGGTGGCTTCACTTTTCGAATACATGGAGAGTAATTGTCTTAATATTTATAGTATCACTTCAAGGGGAATTCCATGATAGTAAGCTCTACGAGTTTAAGGAAATGTGAACATCCTTATGATAAATCCAACTTTTTATAATTATTTGATTTCATCCCAGCTATGAGTGTATTCACATGATGACGGAGCTCTTAATTATGAGCATGCATCATGAAAAAGTCTACTACTGTATATGTGACGAAATTAAATGCTGATGGACGCCCACATCGACCACCTTCATTTTAAAATGTCATTACTAATTGTTATTGTAAACCGTTATGACTTATTCACTTGGTAATTATGTTTTCATAAATCACATGTATAATGATCAAAATGATGGGATAGTATGACTAAATATGACTACTTTCTCAAACGTTCCTTATAATTATGATATTATTATTTCAGAGTGAGATACTCATAGCTCATTGCACAATAAACGCATGTGTCTTTGTTTATCCTGACCATCCTGTCATTTAAGAGTTTAACTGCACCAAATGCGCAGGAAAAAGTATTAATGCAACACTAAACTCGTGTCACTGGAGGGTGTAATCAGGGTATCAGGTAGTCTGGAGAAAGGGCTAATAAGTAATAGTAAAACACAATATGATAAAAGTAATGCAATAGAACCTCACAATAGACGACGGTGTAAGCGGCTGTGTGATATCTGCTGCATTGACTCTATATTACGTCTGTATTCAAAAAGACAGAAACGAGCAGTTTTGTGGACAGCTGTGTTGAACAGAGTTGTGTGTTGTTATCCCAAGACAGTGTTGTTAGAATCAGGCACACAGTGACTTTCGTTTTTCTCTCCCTGCATCCATTAGAGGATTAAATAAGATAACAGTTTTTTTTAAGCGAGACATTGTAACCTTTGCTAAACAGCAGACAATGTGGCCCAAAGTGTACATTACAGGATAATGGCAGATCATATATTTCTTCATTTCCCAATATTCTCTTGATTCTCTCTGGGTCAGTTGCTTTAAAGACATCATCATTGTGTGACCTGACTGAGCGAGATGGGGCCACAAGAAAGAATCAACATGCCTTCTTGGTGAGTTTACTTCTTGTTTTACTTTTGGGGGGAAATAATACCATTTGTTACATGATAGACCATGGTGCAACAGTAGTGTTGCTTTAAAATCACTTTTACACCAACTTTGTTACTCATTAATGAAAAAAAGAATTTGCCAATGTGAAAACTTAGAAGAAAAACCAGAGGAAGTGATCTGTTTATGCTTTAAGTCAAGTGTTTGAGATGTATCCCTTTATTGTGCAAGTAACCATGTATGGTAATTTTCGTCACAAAGTATTTCAATGAGTGCCCGATAAAGGGCTACTATACTTTTAAAACCACAAAAGGTTCACAATTTGTTTAAATGTATATTTAAATGTACATGTCAGTTCCCTATGGGTTACAGTATACCTATTGTTTGAAATAAGTCAAGTTAACCCTTTTCCTTTCCATGAAATTCAACTCCTCTTTAGATATTGCCTTATAATCGGCAGCCCAAATCCCAAACTTAGGACAATATTGCTAATAAAGCCTCACTCAGAATTAAAAGTATTCAATGATCCAGATGATCAGTGCAGTCTAGCCAATCACTTCATGTAAAGTGGCTATATTGTTTTCATGTAACAGACACTATTTGTCTAATACAGTGAACATACAGACATTTGCTTTGGAGGCAGTAGTGCATTTTAATGAACAATGAGGAAGTATTAAAGGGTGGATTTTTTTTTTTTATGAACATTACATACAGTGTAGTGCCCTACTAGTAAGTACATGCCAATATAGTGAGACTGCTCTCCTGCTAGACGGCCAAGATGCATGTTAAAATGTTGTTGTATTTTCAAAACTCTATAGTACAATCAAAAACAATATTAAAAAAAGAAAAATAATATGTAATTGACATATGGAGTGTGAACTTTTTAGGGAGACTTCTCAGTGTGTAAAGCTGTTTTGTTGTTAACCTACACAAATAGTGCGCAAATAAATGAATACATTTAGTCATTGATTTAGTGACTAATTTAATGACACGTCACCACAAACTACAGCCTAAAAATGACCATCAATTTAATATTTGCTTCACAACGGGACACTTTATTCCAGAGGTGGCATATTGAGTTGGTTTACATTGAACAGTTGTAGCTTCTCTTATTTCCCACTGTGTTCCCGTCTCACCACTGGAGGGCAGTATGAGCACGATGGAAACAGCGGACACGGACACCGCTGCACCGTTTTCCATCCCGGCATGTTAGGAGGACGTACTCGACCTTATACAGGGGTACACAGTGTGCTGCAATGGATTCATTGCTTTTATTTAGTAGCCTTGTGTTTTAAAACGTATTTACATAACCTCAAATACAGCAGGTCTAGAAGTCAATAAGTTAAGAAGAAAGCTTTGTTGCTCAATATAAAACCCAGACACAACTCTCAGCCAGTTGACATGGAGTTAGGATGATTGACAGCTCCCTGACGTTTGGGTTGAACACGTTCACGTCTGCCCTCTCTACAACTAGCGAACTAGCTATCTATATTGAAGAGGATAATTTTTTTGAACTTTTTGCTGATAAAAGGTCCACCTGCGCCAAACGGCAGGGTATCACGTGGCAACGCGATCTCAAGGAGATCCCCCTCCCAGGCACTTAATGCTAACAGTTTCTAACCTACAGAGCGTATATTCTCTTCCTGTTTCTTTAAAATAAGAAATACTACATTAACAACTATACCAATGTCAGGTACAGGATTTGTTTTTGTCTGTTTCACACCTGCCCTGCCTAAAGTAATTAGCATTAGCTTAGTTTAACCTAGGTTAGCTAGTTAGCTTAGCTTAGTTTAACCTAGGTTAGCTAGTCAGCGTTAGCACAGAAGCTAATGTAACAGAATACCTGACTGCTGAGCCAACTCCATTCTCCAATGAAGAATTGATTTGAGATTATTGGTAAAAGGTCAGCTTGGTGTTCAATAAGCAGAAATGTGTAAATCATTTAAAAACTTAAACTTGTGTAAATGTACTTGGAAAATGTGATGATACTTAACTAAGTAGACATAACCTAGTTAGCTAACTAAGTTAACGTTTGTCACCACAATTTATCATCAAGGGAACAAACTGCTACTTATAGATGTCAGAGAGGGAGATGTGCTTTTATTTGGCCTTTAGCCTCGGTTAGCTATTGTCGACCTGAGGTGAGAAGTTGGTCTAAAACAGTCTTTGCCATTTTTGCCTGCTTTTTTTGGTTACAGTGTCATCAGTTTTTCCAATGACCTGGTTAGGTGAGGAGCTGAACGCTCTCATTGCAGTTTGAGTAAAACAAATATGCCTGCAACACACGGAGTAAAAGGTAATGAGGGGGTTATCATACATGTTGGATGTGGTTGGAACATATTTGCAATTCACTCACTGTGACTTTTTTAGTTGAAGTATCGGGCATCCCAGAAAAAATGACAGGCAATAACCTTACCTGTTTCACAAAAGGTACACCTGGGAAGCCCTAATTTAGGCCAACGACCATTTAATTGCTCATTATGCCTTACCATTTAAATGTTTCACATTGTCTTCTGTTTGTCGTGCTTTTAAATGTACAGTACACAACAGGAGGTGTGAAGTTGGAACTACAATGAACTGGTCCCCTACTTGAAATGTGATTAATTTCTTGAGAACGCTCTGGAGGTGCTGAATGGGGCGATGTGATTATCCCCCATGCGTTTCGTCAGCCGTGGCACACGTCTTGTTGTCGTGTTGTTGTACAGACGGATACATCCACCAGCATCTTGTCTGATGGGGCCTTCTTTGGAGGTAAGCAGCTAGCCCCGTGCTGCAGTCCTCTTTAGTTCTCTTACTGAATACTAATTATGTTTGCATAATTGGTTTTAGTCATTTAAATGGGGAGCTTGTGAAATCTTTTTCCCTTGTTTTCACCTACAGCTAAATTTAGCTAACAAGGTCTGTCTGAATCTGAACTGCTTTGTTAAAAAAATGAGGCATTAGTGGTTTAGACTTCAGAGTGCAGTGTCAATTGATCTTACATCTTGAAAGAATGAAGATAACATTTTAAATGACTCAAAACCGCAAATGCGATAAGCTGTTGGGAATGTTTTTGTGCAGGGCTGTTGAATAGCTTTGAGCAGCCTCTTTTCGTGTAATGGCAAAGAGATGTAAAAAAAATAATTGACATTTTGTTTTAATTTCCAGTTGATTATCTGTGATTATGCTCTAAAACAGCATACTTGCATCCCTTTAAAGAGACGTTGAAAACGTTACAGGCTGGAAATTGGAATCACCAGAAAAAAGAATGGCCTGGGGAAAAGCATCTTGTAATGTGCTTTTCCGTATCCACCCTGCACTCTCTCATTTTTGCCATTTGAATATACACAGAATTATTTACACCTTCAAGGCAACTCGACTGAACTGCACATCAGTCAATTAGTAAATCAGAAATTTTCTGTGATTTCAGTTTAGCGTGGAGTCCTTGGCTCCCTCTGGTCCCCCCCTTTTAGTCTTCCATCCTGACAGTGACAAATTACTCCTCTGCTTGGCGAGATTGAAAATTAAAAGCATTTAAAGTTGCTCATGCATTTATGCTAATGAGAAATTCAGATATGATTTGCATGCGAAAGAGGCTAGTCTGGGAACTCATCATTGCCCCCACCACCTCCAGCCTTGCATTTCTTTAGGCTCTGTTTTTTCCCTTTATAATATGGGCAAAGAAGAAAATGAGGTGTGTAAACACTGACAAATGTGACATTATATATGGCTGCAGTTCATTGCATACTAGGAATTGTATCATTTCCTTTAAGAGGGTCTTTGTACAGTATTTATGATGCAACCTACCATTGGTACCCCCCTATAGCCACTCAGGCAAATTGGGTCATTGTGTCTGGCGTCGTCACATCAAACTACAGGAAGAAACACTATGAACATAATGACATCGTGCAGTTACTGCTCATGCTGTCTCCTGTCGCCATTTGGATAGGGACCATTAAATACAGGATATATTTACTTGTATAACATCGGCAAGGCAAAGTTTAAAATATGAACATTATTCGGTGGGCATAAGCTTCCAAAGTCTAATATTAAAATGTTTGTTCAGATGAAAAAGGCTTTGTGTTGTGATAAACATGTGCAGAACACTTTGGAGCCGGAGGATTAAAACTCAGGGTTGATTTGTTTTCCCAGTAAGCTCCATCCACGTCTTCTTCTCAAAATATCAAAGCACACAGCTTCCTTGAATTTTTTTTGTTCCACAGTTACTAAATGATTGTAACCTTGGAAACAAGATGCATTAATGAAGGCAGAAAATGAAATGGGACTTTAATTTGTTTCAGTGTTCATAGCTGAGGTGAAATGGATTAGCTTTGATTGAGGTGTGAGATGAAGAAGGAAAGTGCTGACATGACACTTGTATTTGTCATCATGTCATTTCAAGGAGGATGCTGCAGCAATTATAAATATGGGTACACAGCAATTAAAAGCGGTAGTATTCATTAATAATTTTCATATTAATTTTTCAGTGGTCGCAGAAAATGATTGCCACTGCACACAGGCTTTCCAATTATGCTGCTTAATTAGAAATGTCAATATTAAGAAATAATTAAACTTGGGAATACATTAAGGTTGTCAGAAACACTTAAAAAGTTATGACCATCACTCAAATGATGTTTTCTCTAATATGTTTTGCAATGATTTGTAAGTTAAAGATGAGTTTTTGATCAATGTGTGTGGCAAACTGAACTAGGTAGTTAGTAAGTTAGATGATGTTTTGTTTAGAAGCAGAGACTCTACTTCCTTACCTTTCACTCCTGTCCCCTTTAGAGCAGTTCCTGGCCGACAGCCTCTGCAAACTGTGCTTGCTAAGGGTCACCAAAGAGATGGCAGGAGGATCCACAGATCCACTAAATCACAGGTACTCAAATCTCTTATCTTTAAAAAAATACAATGAACATTAGTCTTTGGATTCATTATCGGTAAAAGGTATTATTTGACCTGCAATTGTAAGTATGAGAAGAATGATAACATCTGGACAGAATATGTAATTGTTTGCAAGCTACAGTATATATCTCAATTTAAAACATGTATGTATGTGTGAATTGGGATATATTGTTCTTGTTCACATTGTTTGATTGTTTAATAGTCAACTGCAGTTTCTCAGTTGTATCATAACCAAGTAGGTTTTTCTTTAATGACACAGTTTCAGTTAATTTAATGTCTGCAGTACATGTCTGTGTGCATGTTATCTGAGTATGGTGAATAATCCACAAATAAGTGTCTATTATTCAACTAAATAGCTTATATGTGTTTTACTTATTTGTAATTTTGCTTGTGTTTGTGCTGCCCTTTCAAACTAATTTGAATTTAAATAATTTAACTAAATTGAAACTGTCTTCCTTTCTCTACAAATCATATATTTCATATGCGCATTGTATAGTATTTAGTTCATTCCTGTGCTCTCAAATATAAATATAGCTTCAAGCTATATTTTTGTAAACATTATCATAATTCTCCTACAAATACTCAAAACTTAGCTCTACTTTGAAAGAGAGTCCGACATGCTCTAACCAAATAATGTTTGGTCTTAAACTTCCTCTAATATTTTTTTCCCAAAGAAGTTACTAAACAAACATTGTAGCTATAACTTATGTTACCATCTGTTCCATTTAATACAGTTTGTCTCTCGATATTAAAAGCATCAGGAGAGACTTGACTTCCTTGTTTTTATCTTGAGAGACAAACACATTTTGAACTGCCTTTGATCATAGGAATATATTTTCATTCCAATATGGATCTCACAGGTAGCTGCATATTGATACTAGTGTATTTAAGGGAGTAATAATCAAGTAGAGCCATCACCTGTTGACTGCAGCGGAAGCTGACTGAAAGAAAGACTTGAAAGCATTTGTACCTCAAAGCGATGGCAGCCTCTAATGAAAGGATTGGTTTTGGCACAGCATGTTGGCCACGTTTCCCTCAAAGCCTTGTGTGACAGCTCTTTAATTGGACTGCTCCGTTCCCTCAGTGCTGTAAAATGTTACTAGCCAGTATTGCTTGACTGTTGGTATAATTATTCTGCAATATACTGTAATAAAATCAAGCAAGACAAAGTTGATCTCAAGGAATTCTGTGCGTCTACTTATGAATACAGGCAATTTCATGTTCATTTGGACCTTGATATCCCTCCCCGAGACTTACTGAATCACTTTTTCTAATCAAATGCTAACTGAGCACTCATGCATGTAGGAGGATGAAGAAGTCAGACTCATGGTGTTACAGTTAAAGCAATGTTTTGTGCTTCCATCAGACGATAATTACTAAAACCATGTCCAATTACCTTCGCGTGTTGTTGGTAGTTTCTTCAAGTCAATAGCAGAAAGGACTTTGCAGTAGTTGTGAGAGTATAAACTCATCATCATAATATGTGTATGACACAAATGCAGCTCCCTGAGAGGTTGAATCCTTGACCTTGATACTGTCGACATCTCTCTCTGTCCATCTCTTCCTTGGCGCTCTTGTTTTCCCCTACTGAACGCAAAGAGTAAAAAGATCCTTGTGAACCAAAGCCTATATCAGTCAGATGAAAGAAAAGAGAGTGTGTGTGTGTGTGTGTGTGTGTGTGTGTGTGTGTGTGTGTGTGTGTGTGTGTGTGTGTGTGTGTGTGTGTGTGTGTGTGTGTCCCCTCTAGCCTGCGGCTGCAGATTAGCCATGAGAGCCAGAGGATCGCCCCCGCTCTCTGACAAATGAGAAAAGCCACAGTGGCCCTGGCAAAAGTGACAGGCCAAATGGAAGCAATTCCTCCTGAGGCAGGGGAGAGCAGCTGTGACCAGGCCCTGCTATGCCACTCTAGAAAGGACCCTATGTGTGCATGTGTGTGTTTGTCTGTGTATTTGGCTATAGAGACTTAACCCACGAGACAATTTCTCTCCTGGCGGGTCCCATGAGGCGCTGTGTGTTGCTGACCTATGGGAAACACCATCAGTCGCAGATGGCCGTGCACCTTTACCTGTTGTATTTTTTTTTACCATGTGTGTTTGTTTTACCCTGCTCTATTCTTCCCTGTGCTCTATGGGATGCATTTGTGTGCATGCATACCTGTTCATGGCGGGTGGTTGGATGTTTGACTTTTTACATATTTGTTTGTGCCAAATGTAATGGGCCCCAGACAAAGACTCTGCACATGGTTGTTGGATCATTCCCTCTAAAGGTTAGTGCCAGGGTGCTTCAACCCAGCCTCACTCCAGAGCCCTGTGGACGTGTGAGTAATTAACACTCAGCCCTGATGGATTAAATACTACCCTGCTGAGATTGACTCTTTCTGCTTCTGGTCACTACTAGGCCAGCTAGCAACAAGACACTTTCAGGGGCAAGAGTGGCAAAGAGTGATATGAGCAACAGGGATGGAAAGAAAAGTGGAGGGTGTTTATCAGTCTCAAAGCATCCAAATAAATAAGACCGATGGATGTACAGTTTTTGATCGAAGAGGCCTAAAAAATGAGTGGTACAAGATGGATAGCTCGTGGTTGGAGGCTGTTCCCACGAGTGTGTTGTATTCTGCCTCCAGTTCAGTCAGGCTATCTGTCAAGAGACATATCCAAACCTGCGTCTGCACACTGTCTTTACTCCTTGTCTTTAAATCTCCCCGTTCTCCCCTCGCTCTCTCTTTCCTATCACCCAGGGCCAAAAGCGTCAGGCTTCACTTCAACACAGCCATCATAATTACTCCACGGTGGAAGAATCAATTACAGCTGAGCACCATTATTTCCAGAATGGAGCTAAACATTAAAGTTTAAAAACTCCAAATTATTAAAATGTCCCGCTCTCTGGGACACATACAGAATATTTACTGTTAACAAATAACTTAATAACTTCCCTCTGAATTATTAATTAATGGCTCACATTGTCTCTGGAAAGACTTTATACATTGTTAAAATGCATCACTTCTTGACTACTCTATTTGAGCACTTGGTAATTCTGTCACAGTTTTGTGACCTTATTAGGAAATCTGAGCTGCAGTTTTGGCTGTTGACATACTGATTGAAACATTCTAGTTTGAACTAATGCTTTGTTTATAGATAGAGAAATTGATGCAGTTTCTTCTGTTTGTTGTGCTGATGTGGGCTTGCCGCCACTGCTCGATACAGCAGATCACTTTTACTTACTTACTGAGGAAAGGCTGTTATTTAAGCAAAATGTCCTCAAGTCAACCTTGTGTGAGTCATGATTGAGCTAATAAGGTGGCTCTGATTGGAGCACCTAACAATCCAGCAATCAGGGGTCATGCTTTTTTAAATGTAGCAAACAGTTTGAAGGTTAATTGTGATTAATCAGTCATGGCACTTGAACTTGAAGTAGAGAATGTTTGACATAAAACAAAAGGAGAAAACCTTGCAATAGTATTCAGCTCATAAAGGTGCCGGCAATATAACTGGAAAGAGGTTGTTTTTAATTGAGTAGCTCTTCTTTTAGTTTCCTGCTCATAAAATCAATATAGCCATCCAAACTGTTCTGGATTTGTTGGTTTTGATGCAGATTTGCAGAGTCTATATGCTAACACCAGTCCTTAAGCCAATTGCTGCTGATGCCACTTCTCATTCTTTACCTCAGGGAATGTACACAGAATATCATCAATGGGATTTATTTCCTTATTGGCATTTATTCTCAATTCAAGTTGTTGAGCTTCCATGAGATTAATGTTATTGCTGACTTGTTCTAATAGCCATTGCAGAAAGCATCACACATACATATATATATGTTGTCCATGAGGTTACACATACATTAGTACATGAAATGCAAATACCACTCTACTACACTGTCATCTGTTACAGGAGATATGCATTGAATTTAATGGTCTGGGGGAAAATTGAGAATAAGTAAAGGGTTTGCTCTTTTAGCTGCTTCCAGCTGAGTGAATCAAAAACAATGTGGCAGAACCTGAAATAGTTCGCAGCTTTAGAGAAAGTCCCCTGGGGCTGTAAATTGGCTCTCAGAAGAGGGAAAAAGAAACAATTGCCCTTTACCTCCGAGGTTGCATGTCATCTCTCTGAAACTCACTGCCGGGCAGATTAAGGTCAAGTAGACCATTCCCCCCCTTTCCCCCCCTCTCCTCTGAAGGGAGCAGAGAGAGGGCGAATAAAATGATGACAGGGAGGGATTGAGAGAGAGAGCGAGGGTAGAAACTAGGATTTTGAAGGTCTTTGAAAGCGGTTTTACACCCATCCCTGGTGGTTTTCCTCCCTCACTCCAAGAATCGTGTTGATAATGGCTGCTTGTCAAAGAGGATAACCCACCTGCTCTTTGGCGTTTTGGATGTCAGTGGCCCCTTAATGTAGCTGTAAAAGGTACAATATTCTATGAAAGGGCACTCAAGGAATCGAGACATGAACATTAGCTGTCTGGTTCCTACCCTTTAACTGCCTGTTAACCAAACTGTAGGACCTACTGATATGCAGTAGGTCAGCTTGCTAAGTCACACTGAAGCCACATTTTGGAGACAACATAGACCACTACGAACGACGCTAACGCCATATTATGTCATTAGGCACTCACTCGTCACAGATGATAAATCAATGAAACTGGAGTGGCAAGCCTGCCAATTGTAATTACCGAATCAATTGACACACAATTAAGTCTTTTGTTTCAGTGGATTGTCCTGTCAATCAGGAAAGAGCTCCTGCACGTTCAGTAATGTGCGAGTGAATGGCATAACGTTTTGCCTTCCCATGTCAAGGGCACAGTTAGGAAGTCTGCCAGCAATTAAGGACTATAATGTGCTGAGTTGGGCACGGCAACAAAATAGGCAGCAATTTCTTCTGCTCCTGTTGAAATTATGCTTATCAGGTACCTCGCCTCGGCAAAGGTGAAGGGTCGGCCCGAGCAGGCAGACAGCATTTCTCCACATAATTGAGAGAAGTTTGGATTTAATTGTATAATTAATCTTGTTGAATTAAGTTACACAGAAGTCCGACCCCTAAATTAGGCAGTCTGGAATATTTTAAATTGCCTTAATGTGAAATCTGGCTCCAGAATGCACTTTGTTCTCTCCTGATGGTATGAGGTAAGTTTTTAGCCACGATGAACACGGCGTGCTGTAATAACCTGTTAGCAGTTCTTATCACGTCGTTCCTTTTATATGATTAATTTCCTCAGAAAGTAATTGCAATTTCAAAGAGAGCCTCCTTTTATTGTATAGCTTATAGTAGGCCTGTGAAGAGAAAATATAAAGACAGAATTGAAGTCTACGTTTTTGAATATTGATCTTTTTGATGGTTGATGGTTGAGGGTTTTATCATCTATTGCTAAGCTGTCCTACTGGGCTCCCCTTTTGTTGATTGAAGGCATCCGTGATTGTAGCTCAAAGCCCAAGGTTAACGTATGTGAATTAGCACCAGGTCCATGTGGTGATCGGATAATGAGAGGCATGAAATACATTTCTGTGCAACTGGACTCACCTCGGCAGCCTTCAATTTCCTTGTTCTAATAAGGACTTTATTATGACAGTTATTATGATCATGACAGTTATTGGCTATAAAGCATTCACATGCTGTAAAGTGTAAACAAAAGGACTTGTGCCAAAATGATCAGTTGGCTAATTGATCAACAATAAATGAACTGACAACAATTACATAATCAATTAATTGATTAAGTAGTTTATCTCATAAAAACAGATTCATGAAATAAACCTTATCATCTTTTTTATGTTTTATTGTCTTATTGTTTTCTTTTAATATAATAACCATGGACTCTCGAAAGAAGCATTGATACTGAGTGGATTATCCCAGTAAAGTCAAACACATTGAATTGAAGCAAAAATGCAGAACCATCGCTGGTTTTACCCTGCTCTTCTATATCATTATAAATGTAATGTCAAAGGGTTTTGGTTTGATGATTGGGCAACAGTCTATTTTAGGAAATTGAAGCACAATTTTGACATTTAATCGATTAAAAGAGTCCTCAATACATTTGATTAATCATTAATACAATTAACTGTTAATTTCAGCCCATAAAGTTAGGGTTGGTTATGTTCTTAAAAATATGTTTTTGTTATTTGTTGAAATTCTGTCAGCAATCAATAAATCCCCCCCAAAAGAAGTGAAAGAATATCCAATATGTGCCGCAATATTCACCCACCTTCACCCTGCCTGTCCACTCATTGCGGAACCTTCCACAAGTTGCTGGCCTCACAGCTGTGAGTACTAACAAGCCATGATTGTTTATTCACATTCATAATAATAATTTGGAGGGAGTGGCTTTGGAGAGGCCTGAAGGGATGGGCTGTCAGCCCGACTTGGCGACTTTTTTTGCAAGATTTAGGAAGTTTTTGAGCTAGTGCTGCTAGCTACTTTCATTGGGAAAGAGTTGGCAACACTGTGCTGTATTTCTTTTAAGCTTTAAAGAGACCCAGGCTTCCTTTCAGTAGTGTAAATGAGCAGAATCTGGTGGTCTCAACTGGGATTAAGACTTAGTTTCCTATTTTTTCTGCTTTCACAGGGCAGAGATTAATTTGTAGCCACCAGTGAATAGACTTGTTTTCATGAACACATACCGACTTACTGTATATAGTGCATGTGCTATATAGTAGATGCATAGATTATACCCTTAAATATATGCATATGGATCATGAATCAATTAATGGCACCTGGACATGACAAATGCACTTTATAAGCCTTAAGTGGTTTAGATGACATTGTCATACATACGTGTAATTATGACCTATTACTGAATAGCACTCTGTCACCAGCAGACCATAATAATACATGTCCCTTTGTCTGATAGAGGGGCGGTAATTCTCTCTCCTATTGAGCTACAAGTTATATGGTGTCCATGTTATAATATGATATTATAACCAAGTCATAAATCCAAAAACTCAAACTCCATCTCTAAACAAATGAATGCACCTCACGGTATCTCAGCCAGATAATCTTGTTTCAAGTCATAGTCAGGAGTGCATCTCACAGCAGTGTCTCTCAGAAGATTTTGCAGAGATTAGAAACACTTGAGTGGAGATTGGTTTGGGAGAGAAAAGCCAGTTGAGGGTGTCATGCGGGAAGGGATAAAAAGTCTGCAGTATCAATGAACTGACAATAATCGGAGATGTTGATAACGGCAATGTGAACATCACTAGTTTGTATTAATATGAATTTAGATATGTATACTAATCTAGATCATAATATCTAGTGTTTAGTTTGCTGAACATGTGTGTATGTTTTCATCATTTTGCATTTGTGTAGTCTTAATGACAACATTTATTTTTACTGCGGTATGGAAATGAGAACGCTCGTCCGATCATCTCCTGCCTAGAAACAGGGAAGGCCCCCAGGGTATTTTCCAGCATAATTCTCTTCTTAACACAACGACCTTACTCTACTCTTGTTGTCAGATTTAGTAACAGCAGCCCCATGTGAGGAGCTGGTAGGAAAAAAGTCTCCTTCGGCTTGTTCGAATGCCAAATGTGTGCATGAGCTTTCAAAGGGCCCTCTTTTATGTCCGTGACGTATGACTGTTTCTGTGCAGACGGCGTCTCGGGGAGAGAAACGCTACCCCAGCACAACGCGGCTGTCACCCAGAATACAGATGGAGGATCTGCCCTTGTGCACTTTCCCTGAAGTACGCACTTACATAGATGGCTCTATTCTGCATGTGTGTGTGTGTGTTTCCGTGTAGTGTGCTTTCTGCAAGTGGGGCAACGTACGGTTGCTGCAGAGTATTCTGGAGTGTGATTATATTTAGTGCCTGAGTTTCTGTCCCTGTCTCTTACCAAAACTCAGGCAGATAGCTCTGCCATAAACCCACTTTTGGTTCCTGGCTTAATGTAACAAGGTTGGAGATGTTTTGTGCTGTTAAGAATGATTGTTTGGGGTTTCTTTTGGTCCAGAAGAGGCGTACCTTCCTGTCCTTTCAGCGAGCATCAGGATAGCATTAATGCTGTCTGGGAAAGTGGTCTCAGACTGCAATTCTGGCTCCTGAGCCTCAACATGTTTAACCTCTAACCTTGATACTCCCATGATATTTTTGCAATAAGAAGGATTTCTTTCTCAACAGGCCAAACTGTTGTGAAATTGAACCTGGCTGCTTTTTTAGGACTTCCATGCTTTATTTGGCTTCCTCCACTTTTCCCAATCCGTCTTTGATTGTTCAGGGAAATCTTGTGAAATGCAAATGGGGCCAAACAGAATGTAATTGCTGCTGTGTGATGATTACGAGGGAGAACTAATGATGTCCCAACACCGGGGTCAGTTAGGGTTTAATTAGAGGAGGCACAATCAGTGTCACTCCACTCTTGCGCTCTCCTGTTCCCGGTGCCTGCCTGGTCCTGTGCCAGCTCGCTCTCCAAGAGAGTTTAAAGAAAATAGGCTGCTGATGTGAAAAGAGGTGGGGGTAGGGGTGCAAAAATTAATGTAGCTAAGTTCTTTTGTTAAGAACTGGACTGTTTTGGAAATGGGGCCCCACAAGAAGCATTGGCCTGTCTGCAGATAAAGGTGGAGGTTAATGAACGGAGCAGAATGGAAAAGGTTGCCTTTCGTGCTGCTGAAAACATTGGTCTATTGTGAGAATACACCCGTGCACAGTGGCACGTACTCTCATGCTAACCTCAGTAGCAAGCATCTCCCATGCCTTTCACTGTGATCATAAATTATTGTTGAGCAGGACTATGTTGTGTAACTGAGCAGATTACTCAAACAAGGAGACCAGATTGGACAGATGAGTGAGACCAGCCAAGGAGAATAACTGTGGCCAGCATTCCTGATTATCCAATCAGCGCTCCAAAAACATCAATTCCATCTCGTCAATAGATAATTAAGAGGGATAATTGGCTGGCTGCGCTCTGGGCAGACAAGCACTGCTGGTAAGGTTCCATCCCTTACCTCAGCATCACACACACACACAGCAGAGACATCTGTCCACCTCAGGTCAACATTATATCTGATGTAATAGAGCTCAAGAGGGAGTTTCTGGAAGTGAAAATTGAATTTGATTGAATATACTACTTTTTTTTTTTTAAATAAACCAATAAATAACGGTGAACATATACAACAGACTTTCATTTAAAAACATAAATTAACATTTCAATTTGAAATGCCAGATATTGCGCTGTTTAGAGATTCTTGTCATTTCACGTGTCTGTGAGATCACGCGGATGAATTCACTTCCTGAACTGAAGCCGTTCAAAAAGAGGACATGTTGAGCTGTGTAGGATGGAGGTTAAAAAAGGTGGAAGATAGGGAAGTCATTTTCGGTAAATTTTGCTCTCAATTACGGATGCTCCAGGCAATTAGCGACCAAACGTTTTCAGCTCATAATTCTTCCAAGTAGTTTTCAAAAAGGCTGATCAGATGACCCAATGACTCTCAATTGAAACATTTACAATACGCATTTGTCTGCATTCTTATACACTATCATTTGATTTGAGGGCAAGAGTGTGTGTGTGTGTGTGTTTTTTTACAAGCTTTTACAAAGCTTCATTTAGTTTAATTGATATATAGACCGTGAATGAACCTCAGCTAAAGGCCATGTGTAACCGCTAAAACATATTATCGGTTCAACGGTTAACCATTGACATAGAAGTACTCCACTTTTAATGATCCAAATGGATTTTGAAATTGAGCATATTTTGGAAATAAATGCAAATATAAATGCAAATATAAATGCAAATATTTTCAAGAATTTAAAGTATCATCCATTGAAGAGTGCAGTAATATTAAGTAATATTTAAGTGTTTTTTTTTATGGTCCACGTGGAAAGACCAGTCAGCTGTTCCACATTAGGATCCTTTCCATGTGGTTTCTGTTGTTTTCAAACCACTTCTAAGGATTATCTCGCTTGGCAACTAAAGGCCTCACCCTTTAGGAAACCAGAGTTTTTTTTTATTCTCAACCATCTTGCTCCGAGCTATTCATCCCTTTTAGATCCACAGAGTGTCTGTGAAGTACAGGCCAGCAGATTTAAGCGGACAGGGCCAGAGATTTAAAACATTGACCTGCCCGGTCTCAACAGCTGTGTGCTAATCCATTCCATTGCTCTGACTGTCCTCCTGCTTTTTTCCTGCTCTGGTGAATACCAAGGTCCTTAATGTGTGAGATCAAGAGGAAAATAAGGCTCTCCAAATGGAATCAAATCACACGGAGGGGCTGCCCGGCTCGTAGCAAAAGGCCTCGGCAGCATTAGGGCCAGAATAAGACAGAGCAATTGGACTGTAATTCCCTTTCCAGCTATTAGCCCATCACAGCTTGCCGTTTGCTCGGTTCGCTTCTCCCCCCAACCAACCGATCTTTGATTAATTCATTAATTCACAAACAGAAGCTGAATCACATCTCAGCACTCGGTTGACTCAAATTGGATGCAGGGTAACAATCTGCCCCCCCCCCACCCCAGACTGATCTGACAAATAAAAAAATACAGCATTACTGAGTAAATAGATCTCTGTCCATTCGGCCTGATAATTTGTTGCATTTTCATGTTTTATTTATGCTCAGAGAAGCTGCCTGCTCTCGTATATCACAAACCCAACGAGGCAAGGCGGGTAGGGGTGTATTGATTTGGGTTGACTGTGCGCCCCCTCCACACAGCCCGAACCCTACAGCCACTGCTACGCCCCTCGCAGTTTGTATTCGTCTCAAGCTTTTAGCCCTCTAGCCCTTGTGCATTGGCTCTCATTCAGCGGCCCCTTTTCTTGGCTCACATGAGGCCCAATCCCATTCCCATGCATTCAATATTCCCATTATAAGCTCATTAGTCTAGTCATTGTTTTGGGCTCATTAATAGGATATCCATCGCCTTAGACACCTCTGAATTAGCATGTCACAGCGTGGCCCTTTTCAGAGCATCAACAGTGGTCGGATTTGCACAGTTGTGTGAGCGCGCTTGAGCGTGTGCGTCTTGCGCTTGTGTGTGCCGACCTTGAGTATGCTGACATGCCAGCCCCTCTAGAAACCTGCTGACACACTTCATGTAGATACACATGCACCCATACGTACACACACAGAAGTCATCCCTTCTCAGCCTGAGTTCCCCGCCCACCCGCTCCTCCCAGAGGCTTGTCCGTCAGTGGTGCAGGAGACAGCTGCGAGCTAGCAAGTGGGGGCGGGGGGGCTGGGACTGGATCAGGGATTTTAACATGCGAAGCAGGTCCTCCTGTGCGTACATATTGATCCTCAGAGGGCTTCCAGGCCCCTTTTTTTCCTTTCTTTCCCCGGCAGTGGAGGCCATTCATCACCGAGGCCATGACTGGAGAGCTCAAACAGCCGTCTCTGTCAAAAAATGGGCTGTTGCCGGGTTGTGCCGCGCCACACCAAACTGGCCTCTCGCATCAGGAGGGATGAAGCCTTGACACAGTGGCTCATGGCGTGATCTGTTTGTCTCATTCACAGGAGTCGTCCACAGCGTGCTGTTCAATGCAAAGTCATGCCTCGATAAAGCCACGCTTCCTTTTGACTGCTCTATGGGACTGCAGTGTTCAGCCCTCACCTAACATGCCATTTGCAGGAAATTTAAACCAAAATCATACAAGAGGATAGTAAACAAGCTGTTTTGCTCTTTGGTAAAAGTAATTAGCTGACTCGAAAATTATGCAGTTTAAAATGGTGCTTAATCTGTAGTTACATTTTTTACATCTGCGCTCTTAGAGGACATTTTAATCTAAATATCCACGTTATGTTTACATCTGACATCTTTCCCCCGACTGGTGATTCATGCAAGTCTCCTACAGACTCACTTCCTTCCTGCCTCCTGCCACACCTAGGTCCTCCCCCGCACCCTCATGTTTGATTGATAGTGACTTTTGACGCCATGGGGAGATGTACATCCCAGCTGAGCTGCCGAGGCTGGAGCTCCAGCCTCAGCCTAAGTTTAGGCCTTGTCAAGGACGAACAGGGAGAAAGACAGATGGTGAGCGGGAGCAGAATGGAGCGTGGCCTCACCGTCAGATGTGTTTTAAATAACTTTGACAGAGGAGTTTGAACCGTCTCTCTGGGCTGGAGCTAATCTGATGTGAGAGGATGCCATACTGAGGCTGATAGGACACAGAGATAGAGCAGGGGAGGGAATGGCAGAGGGAGGCATGGAGGGAGAGAGAAAGGGTAATAGAGGTGCTCACTCAGCTGGTGGGAAATCTGCCCTCTTCATCTTTTCATCTCTCCAGCCTCTCTCTTTCTCACTTTGCCCCTGCCTCCCTCACCCAGTTATATCCATTTACCACCAAGACCAGGCTCTCCTCTCTCTTTCACACTTTGCGTCACGCTCCCTCTCGCCTCCCTCCATCTCTCTCCCTGTCGTCCCCTTCGCTCACCATCTCCCCCGCTTCACGGCCCCCTCCCTCTGTCTTTCACAGACGATTTAGGAAGTCACAGCCTCTCCCTTCCATTTATGAAATTGCTCATGTTATTTCCTCCCCCCACCGCCCCCCTGTGCCCAGCTCTCTCTCATAAGTCTTCGTGGATGCATCCTATCTCCGCAGATGGTCCCAATCCTCCATCTAGAAAGCACACAGCCGAGTGGCCAGTGGTCTACAAAAAATAAGTCAAAAATTCCTCCGGAGGGTAGTATTCTCAGACAGCACGAGTAGCCTCTGACACCACGACCCGGCCATAACACTGAACATCCATTCTTAATCCCCACCCATGGCCTCTTGTTTACCTCATCGCCCTCTGGCCACTGTGAAAAGACACATGCTGCCCCATTTTTCCTGTGGCTGTGTCAGTTTTGTATGGCTCACTGCACTCAGGCATCGCTGTTATGAGCATTGTACGAGTGCCGGTGTAGGCAGAGAGATTTACAGGGCCTCGAAATATATTTTTTTTCAGGTAATGGTGAAGCATTGCACCTGTTTCGTGGCTTTGGAGAACAGTGGTAGCAGCAGCATGCAATTCTGTATTTAAGAAGATGACAGACACTTTATGAAGTACTCATACTAATTCTTCAAATTAGAAGTTTGCAAGGTTAGAGCAGCTTTAAGTGTGTTAACTTAGTAATTGGATGTAATAACCCAAAAGTAATAGAATGACACAGTCCAATTGTTTTGTCTTATTTTGTGGTCCTGTTTACTGTTTACCATAAATCCTTCTGGACTTTATCACAATCAATGGGATGGTTGATGAAGGCTAACTTCTAGTCCCTATGCGAAGCAAGGCTGAACACTACTAACACTAGCTACTGTTGAATACATGGAGACGTTATTCATATATTCTTTGTAATAGCATGGGAAGCAGATATTTCAAAATGTCCATTAATTCTTAAAAAACAATGCTGCGTTATTAGTCAAGGTTTTTTTTTTTTTCAAACCATGTAACCTTAGTGAACAGTAATAATTGGGTGTAATGTAGTGTGCATAGTGTGCATGTAACCTTACAAAATGGAAAGGTCCCATGTGACTGGAAATGCAAGGGTGCCTGTGTGCCTAACCCGTGAATGTGTGCATGCAGGCACATACAAATGTATTTTTCAAGTTAGAGTGTGATGTAGAGCAGAACAGACAGAGAGCCAGGCGGACGGAAGTAGGGAATGAGTGTCAAATGGTGAAGCAGAAAAAAATCCAGGGGAACCTTGATGGTGCTTGGCTTGCTGTGGGTGTGTGAGGGATGGCAGCGTAAAGGAAAGAGAGAGATTGAGTGAAGGGTGTGTGTGAGGTGTGTGTGTGTGTGTGTGTGTGTGTGGGGGGGGGGGGGTGATGGCGGCCTGTCCTTGTGCCTCCTCCACTCCTCTCTTCTCAGCCCTCTCCTCTCTCCTCTCAGCTTGTTTCTGGCTCATTACCCCCTCCGCCAGCAGACTTCTCCCTGGGCGGCAGTGAAAAGAACTGTCCTCTGTCGCTCTCAACGACAGCCGCAGTCTGAGCACTGCCCTGCCCTCCTGATATTAATCAACACACACTCCTTCGAGCTCGCGCACACGCTTTCCCCAGCGAGCTCCTCTGACAGACAGGCCGGTGGGCAGCCGTCTCTTCTCCTGGCCCTCACTTGCAAATGAGACATCTAACCTCTTCGAGAAGCAGGCAAGGGACAGGATATTAGAAAAGTTTTATTGGGGGGAAACTTTGTTTTTATGATATAGTCTTGGGTGAGATGCTATAAATGTGTGCTTGGTTCTGCTGGGTGGTTTTGTATTTCCCTTGCATGTTTTAAAATGAATTCTTAAGATACAACTTAGAAATGCTGTGTACATTATGGAGAGTAAGTAAAAAACTATATATCTGGATTGGGACCTATTATATCTCTCAAATTGATTGTCAGTTTTTAAGAAATAATAGTCTAACGTTAAAGAAAATCCAACCTTTGGCATCAAGCTAATATCAGTCAATGATACTAATAATGTTGTACATCATGTTTCAGACACTGAAATACTGAAATTGTGTCGTGTTTTGGATCGGTAAAATCATTAAAAGTCAGTGTTCGAATTACAGGCTCCCCAGAGTGTGTTTAGCCCCCCCCCAAAAGAGACCTGAGCTCCCCAGAAGCAACAAGATCTCAAGTTTGCGGGGTCTTAAAAACTGATATCTCATTAGCATTTCTAATGCTGTAACGAATTATGTAAGACAAATCTATTCAAAACCTAATGTTGTGTCATCTGTCATTGTAAATGTGTGTGCACAACTCTGCATTGGCTAGCCTTGCTGACTATCCTCTGTCAATAATACATGGAACATGATTGATCTGTATATGTGCAGGGAGGTCATTGTTTATCATGGCTCATGGGCGGCCTTCATGTGTTGTTTCGTACAGGTATTCTTGTAAAGTTAAGCCAGTTCCAGCCTCCCAAAAAAAAAGTAAGCCACAGTGTAATTTCAATACTGATAAAGTGTTTGCAGTTTCTGTCAATATCTATATTTGTTATCTGTCTGTAAGCTTAATGAAAAGGCTAGTGGAGACATCTGACTCGCTCTGCAAAGCGCTGCAGTGTGTTAAACACTGTCATCTCTTGCCTAAAGATATCCCAGAGTGCCAGCCCCTCCCCGTCTTACCCTCTTTGCCCTCTCTTAAAACCTGTGCCCGCTGACAGCCTGCCAGGTGTGCCCATACCCAGGAGACTTGCCCGGTGTCACCGAGCAGAGCAGGCTTACGTTGGCCGTGAAGAGAGGCGAGATGCCAGCTCGGCCACAGAATAACTTTAAGGGCGACGGTGGTGGTGGTGGTGGGGGGGATGGAGAAGATCCCCGATGCTGGTATGTGTGACATTAGCTGGCTGCCTTCCCTCTGCTCTCGGCAAAGCTTGCGGCCCCATCTCTGCCTTCACACGCTGACTGGGTATGTGACCCGGTGTCCAAGTGACATATTCCCTGGCAGGGAGTCAGAATATGAAATGATCGTATTATTCACGTCCTACCTTTGACATTGTCTGTTAGCTATGCAGCGGGCAGCACGGATAGAGCTAGAATCTGGCAGTACTGTCCACCTGAGGTGATGCGTCTTAACAGCAAGTGAAGGAAAACCCAGGAAATCCAGTGTTGGTCTGCTCATGTCTCATGTGTGTTGTTGCACAGCATCATTCAAAACAATGAGTATCCAGTTTGCCTCTCTCCTGGCTTGATGCTGTGCTAATAGCTTACCTTCCACTATTGTGGCGCTGTCTCCTGGGTGTTCCTCGAGTCTTCCTGTTCTGATGAGAGCAGCTGGACACTGGGGAGTCTTTGTCTCTTTTCTCAGGCAGACTATGCAATTTAAACATGCCTCAGGCATGTAGATATTACTCCCCGGCGAGATGGCTGAAAATTAATGGAAATTGTTTTAGAGGAATCATTATTAACATTCTCCTTTGGATGCCCTTTTGTCATCTCAGCCCTGTCGCCTCTCTTGTTTTATTCTCACGCTAATTTATGCAGCCGTTGACATTCCTGTCGGTGTGTGGATGTGCCGGGAAATGTGAATAATCAGACTAATAATTAGTAATTGCTCCGTCACTTCAGTGGGCATATATTTTGGCATTAGAAGACTATCAATCATGCAATTATTATCTTATTTAGTTGTTTTGTTTCCCTCTTATCTTCATTGCCATAATTTCTGATGTTTAGTATCCAGTAGGTGATTTTCTGCCACTGTAGTCACCACTAACGCAAAGGGAAGAAGGTCTTTTTTTCCCACCACATGTTTTTCCCCTGGTGAAGAAGGCTTGGTTGTAGTGTAGTATAACATAGCAGACTCACTCATCTCTGAAACCAGGAAATCACGTTCCCTCACACATACGACTCAATTTCACACCCCGAGCTGGATTAAGAGGACTCTTCGCTCCGGGCCTGCGCAGGAAAAAGGGTAAATATCACCCTTGTTCCTGGTGGCGGAAAATCCGCTATTTAAATGGGGAGTAATATAACTGACATTTTCCAGTTCATTATGCAGCCCCTGACCTTCACGATGTACGACTTGGATACTTCTCCGGCAAAAGGCGAGGCCTGGTTTCCCCTAATGGGAGATGTTTGACCTTGTCAGGAACTAAGAGGAGGTCAGGGATGAAGGAGGCTATAATGGGCCCAAGAGAGATGGGACGCAGCAGGGGAACACCTACAACCATACGTAGAACACTCGAAACAGCACTTAAGGTGGCGTTGCGTCTGAATTTGTAGCTACTTAAGACTTACAAATCTAACAATTTCTTGACGGAAATTAGTAAATCATCAAACTGTGTATTTTGCAAAGCGATAACACCTTTGATACATTATGTAAATGTCTGATCCGCAGGGATAATCTATAGCTGTCGATTGTTTACTACATCATCTGGTCTTCAGCGCTTTGTGTTTATCTCTGTTTGTGGCCAAACTGTTGAAGCTTATCACCGATGGATTCAACTAATCTTCAACTGGCTCTTTGCCTTTATGTCCAACCGTACTTTAAAGACTCCTCAGGATTCCAGATAAATCCATCGCACTCAGTCACCAAACGTAATAGAAAGTAATCATATCGGGAGTCTTTCACGGATTAGGCTGTTTTGAATGTGATTTATAATCTCTTTCATTTGTGTGAACTACAATAATGTGCACTGGGCGCCTTGCAAAGATAATCTTATTACCCAGTTGGCTTTTGTTTTCTGCTGCCTTGCTTTTATTCTTTATTAAAACATTTTGCTGCCTTAAACATGCTAATTTGTGGCTGGGCATAATTGGGGTCTTGCTTTAAAAAACCTCTCCCCTGTTTGGTAGAAGATTAGGAATTTCATCTTCAGGATTATGTATAGAGTACAGTGAAAGCCCATGAAATAGTCTTGCTTTCCATTATGTTTAAAGCCACTCAAGCTTATTAATGTGAAAGGAAAATGTATTATTCTCCACACAACGGCATTGTCATATGACAAAAAAGATGTCAGATGGCAGCTATTCTGATTTATGGGATTGGTCGCCTGATTAGTTCTTGTCCAATCAGTATGCTTCGGGGATCAAATTCATCAAGCCAATCAGCTTTCAAACAGACAGACAAATCTTGGTTATTCGAGTTCAGTGTATTTTCAGGATTGTTAGAAATAGCCCAACATTTGCTGTCAGAGCTGCAACAGCAAAGCTGTCAAATCTTCTCTACTACTATATTCAGAAATGGAACGGCAGCAAACCTGGCTTTGGACACCAGAAGAGAGAATGTGAAGCAGATAAAACCCAGCAACTCGCGCAGGAATCCTCATTGATCACTGAGGGCTTTTCATGAGCCTCAGATGTGGAGAGATCAGAGCTTCAATCTTACTATGAAATGATATCTCACAATGTGAAATAATTCCCAGATCTCCTGGAAAGAAAGAAAAGAAAGAAAGAAAAAGTGCAAAGAGAATATTCAGGTGTCAGTATTTCTGCCTCGTTCACCTAGGGGTCTAATAAGTGATCACACAGAAAACCGGGAATCTCTCCCCCATAATGGCGAGCAACTTTTGATTTGGTGTCAAAACATATTTAAAATTTGAACAGTGCCGTCATTCCTGTGGCGTGCCGCTCTCTCCATGGGGCTTGTCACGGGAGGCGTCACGGCATGCGGCTCCAACACACGGGGCTCCTTTCATTTTTCTGTCTGACATGTTAAGTGTGATGCTACAAAGAGGTTCCATTTTAATTGTTTGGACAGATCACTCAAGGGAGAGGCTCTTTGATTTGGGGGTGTTGACAGAATAGGCACAGGCTGGCTGCGTTGCTTTGGTGTCTGTCTTGCCAATTCTGGCACTGCACTGTATTGATCGTGATAAGCTGTTTACCTCAGGCCTCACTTAAGCTAAAGGCCAAGCTTTGTCCAACCTTTCACAGTATAGCTGTTGCTGCGGTAATTATGTTACTAGAATGTGTTATGATGCAGAGATGACTTGTTTATTGCTCCACCCTTTTGGTTTTGTACGCAGACATCCATTCAATCAAATTGTGAACTCTCAGTCAATTTTTATTGGATAATCTCTCAGGTAGCTCTGAGGAACGCTAGGCAGCAAGCTCGGTGGCAAACAAGCCATTGATCTATAAGCATGAGTCAACTGTATGTATAATATCTTTATTAAATAAGACGAATAGGCACTCGAGCTGTGCCATGCAGGCACTTTATGAAATAGGAGTATACCTCGATGGAGCCTAGTGAGTGGTGAGAAATCACCTGTTGATGGCCCATAATGTAATAGAACATTCCTTTTGAATGGGCGGGAACCATAATGTCATACAGTCCATTAATATTCTCCTGCTGTGCCCACATCTTGGCTCTCTGCTCTGGGGGAATGATTAGGGTGACGGACGATGGGGTGATGACACAAGAAAACAACTTCCCCACCTCCCTTCATCACCGCCCCCCCCCCTTTTTCTTCTCCTCCCCTCAACCCTTCAACACAACAGCCACAAATTACCCACTTTGCTTGGAATATTATCACGGCTGATCGTTGGTGTCCATAATTAGAGTCTTAGTGTCGCCTAGCCTCCATTAGGCTAACAATAGTGCCTTGGAACAGGGCCACTTTGGGCAAATAACATGTTGAGAACACTTGACTTTTGTGAAGAGATAGTGAAAAGCATCTAAGGCTATTACTGATCCAAACAGCCTGGAATGGTTCTGTGGCGAGTGGCTCTGTGAGAGCCATGGATAGGCAGATTGTGGAATCATCTCCATTGCAGAGAAACACACATACACAGGAAAAGATGCAACCGATGCAATCACAAGTAGGAGCACACACACACAC
The DNA here is from genome assembly GCA_038501785.1 of Myoxocephalus aenaeus. Taxonomy (NCBI): domain Eukaryota; kingdom Metazoa; phylum Chordata; class Actinopteri; order Perciformes; family Cottidae; genus Myoxocephalus; species Myoxocephalus aenaeus. The sequence continues at coordinate 2,744,888 of JBAMJR010000097.1, forward strand.
ACACACACACACACGTCTTTATGCTCAAACGGTGACAGCGTTTTCCCTCTCCGTGCCCATATTCCTTTGACAGAGACGCAAATACAAATATCATCACACTGCACGCTGCAGCC